>CM030934.1:6143928-6162928 GCA_018136815.1 Isochrysis galbana
GTTCAACTGGCGGCACGCCCACCCAGTGTCATTCCAGCCCTCTTCTTGGAGTCCAGTTGCGGGCTCAGGACCGGCAGCGGCCGCCATTTCCGCCTGCACTCGACTCACGATTAGCTGGCTCTGTGTATGGAGCGCACCCACCGCCTCCACCGTCGGCTGCACCGCGGGGAGGAGATGTCCACATGAGCGACGCTTATGTCGACACTTCCTTGCCGAGGCCCCTGCCTATGGTTCATTGAGGCTGAGACTAGGACTGGGCCGGTGCAACGCCCAGTCCTACTCCACCTCCGCGGCAGCACGGCCACTCCGTTAGATGCGTGCATGTTGGGGCGGACAACTTTCTGAGATCTTTGAGGCCAACGATTTTCTTCTCAGCTCGTGTCATCTCGAATCGTTTGCACTTTCTGCCTCGATGCAGGCATGCTGCTCGCTTGTGAGCTGATTCGTTGTGAAAGATCCTCGACTCCCATACCCCGAGGCGAATGCTTTTGGATGTCTCCTCACCTCACCTCACTTCCACTCTGGCAGCCCGTCACCGGTGGGCTGCTGTCTATGAAGCTTGCTTCCGCTTCTTAATCTTGAGACTGGACCCTAAAACAATTCCCTTTGGTTGCACATGAAAGTCCCACCGTTCGATGTAAGTCTTCTAGCCTTATGTTTTCATCTCGTGACCTCCATTCTGCTGTCGCGGTGCAATGTCGCTGCTAGGTGGTCCACTCGTTTCTACTCTTGACCGTAACGCCTGCACCTGCAAGCTTATGCTTTCGCGCCATGGCTGCAACTATCTGCTTGTTCCCTTTTGTGTGCATTTCGCCTGTGCTTGTCGTCTCCTTTCCCTTAGCAATTCTCAATGAGGCTTTGTGTACTTGCCCGCCGCGAGAGTTGCTGTTCTTTCTTCGCTTGTCCTCTCCCTGTCTGTGTGGCGTGAAACCACTCGTCTTGTGCTCATTCAGCGCTCTTTGTGGTTCCGACAGTCCCTATAATACTATTGGCTTGTGCTGTGCTTGGTGCTTGCTACTGCACCTCGGTGTTATTGTCATGCCATGTGATACCCGATGCCTACGCTTATGTGCTTTATATGGATATCAATAAGAACTATCGTTAAAACGATAGGGTGATGGAGCGCGCGCCGCCCCCCTCACCTGTCGCCGCGACGGACGATCGGGCCATGCTCGACGGCCCTTGCACTCGAAGCGCCCACGAGAGGGCGCCCCTCCGACCCAGGTGCGCACGAGACCCGTCCCGTGCCGACCCCAGACGGCCGAGCACCAGCAAGACCACCATGGCATGCAAGGCCCACACAACCCACAACCCCTCCCAGCCACCAGTGGCCGCCCACCAACTGAAACTGAGGCAAGCCGGCTCATAGCCGCATCCCATAGAGAAAGGGAAAGCCGTAAGGCTGGGCCCTTACACAGCCGCGGCACTGACCTCGTGCGCAAGCACGAGGCACAGGCCTGGCCGGTCATTTTACCAACCCCTTGGTTGGGGAGAACGGTCAAATTGGTGCAGAAAAGTCTGCGCACCAACGGATTGAACTGGCTGGCGGCCTCGATCGAGCCTCCATAGAAGACCCTGAAAAAAACATTCTTGAAGGTGTCCGCTAAGTAAGCTATTGTTTACTCACACCCTCCCCTCAATTGAGTTTACACTTGGTTCTTACATGGGAGGGCACGATCCCCCCCCTCTCTCCACTCCTCCCCTGCCGTGGGAAGGGAACCAGCCCCCCCAAAAAACATCTGAAGATTCTGGATTCTGGGCTAACACCTACTAAGTCTAGGAGTCTAGGTACTTCTACCTTCTCGCTGACACCGCCCTTTCTTCCCTTCCCTCCACCTCCTCCCTTCCCCTCCGTCATTCCTTTGTCTTCGGTATCCGGGGTTGTCGGAGCGAAGCTCGTTTCCTCTTTGGAAACGAGCCGCGGAGGCGCACCGGCGGCTAGCGCGGCGCACGGTTCATCCGGGGAGCCCGGAACGGGCTCATCGGGAGAACGGGGAGGGCAAATGACGGGCATGTGAAATGGACGGGGAAGTGGCACGGAACGCGAATCGGAGGGACGGAGGATGTAAGAAAGAAGAAAGGGCGTGGCGAGCAGATACCGCTTGCTTTTGACTCGTATGGACTCGTATGGACTCGAAAGGAAGACTCGGAAGACTCGGGGCTTGGGGGTACTCAGGGGGCTGCAGGTCACCAACAGGCGATACAGTTGTACAGTGGGTACAAACACACAAATCAACACTCTGCACTCGAACGTTTACAGTAACAGGCCGGAAACATACGTTAAACGTTAAACGAACCCCCTCTGATGAGCAGAACCAGGGGCGCTCACCAGAAAAAGAGGAGAGAGAGAGAGAGAACGAGGACTCGAGGGTCAAAACACAATTCGGACTCCGGCTCGGACTACAGAGTAAAATCCAGTGCCTTCGCGAGTCCTGCCTCGAGTCTCGCGGGGCAGCGCCGAAGGACGCTGAAGGACGCGCTGCGCGCTGCGGGACAGCGCTGAAGGACGCAGAAGGACGCAGAAGAACACTGAAGGACGCTGAAGGACGCTGAAGGACGCGCTGTGGGACACCGCTGAAGGACACCGCTGAAGGACGCGGGGGGCGCTGAGTGACGCTGGGAGACGCTGAGGGACGCTGGGGAACGCTGAGGGACGCGCTGGGGGACTTTCGCGCGGGGGGGTGAGGGAAGAGAACACGGCGTCTCAACGCGCGGACGCGGAAGAGAGCCGCCCTCCGCGCATGTCCCCCTCTCTCCCCCTCCCCCCCTCGGCCCGTGTCCCCCTCTCTCCCCCTCCCCCCCTCCGCGCATGTCCCCCTCTCTCCCCCTCCCCCCCTCGGCCCGTGTCCCCCTCTCTCCTCGCCGACGATACAGCGCTAATAGCCAGGGACTACAAAAGCATGAAAAGATCCCTATATTGGGTAAAACTACACGAAAGAGCCACATGGGGGAAAACGAATGAAAGCAAGTTCCAAGGGATCCGGATGGGAGCGCAAAGGACCCGCAAGCCCCCGTGGGACATGCGGAAATATAATTGGATTGACAACAGCGAGTATCTAACGATACTAGGCATGCCCCTAGGAGCGCCGGAGGCGCTCAAACCCTTCTGGGTGAAGCTAGCTGACAAAATCGACGAAAAAGCTATCAAGCTAGCGCCGGCTACCGGATACATGACGATATTTGGGAGGGCCAATGTTGTAAACTTCATTATTTACGGAACACCGAGATACTGGCTACAAACGCTGGCCGCCCCGAAATGGTTTCACAGGAGAATCCAAAGAGCCGCGGATGCGGTCCTCTGGACAAGCCCACACACCCGGAAGCAATACAAATGGATCACACACCCAAACTACGCCACATACCACGCAACGAGCGCGACCAGGACATTGGGGCTAGGGCTCCTGCACTGGCAAACTCATATAAAAGCCCTCCAATCCAAATGGATTCTAAACTACTTAAATGCACGAAAAGCGATCTGGAAGCACGCACTAGACGCATGGTTCTGTCGTACAGGACTAGGGAGGGGCGCTGTCCTCTCCACGGTACCAATAAAAACGCTCACGGGAAGCCTCATGGGCAACCCGGCACTCCCGACCTTCTGGAAGGAGGCCCTACAAAACTTCAGGGACCTAGAAATCCAACCCTCATGGCTCTCGCGCGAAGGCGCTCTCTCGCAACCCATCTGGCGCAACCCGCACTTCCCCCCCCCCGCGATTCGCGCCGCGTGGGCGAGAATGTGGGAGACATTGCACGCGAACGTGATACACAACGTGTTCAAAGGAGATAACTTCACGACGCCCTATAGTAGGGAAGAGTGCTCGTCCTATGTCGAACACCTCCCGGAGGTCTTCGAACACGAGGGCCGCACGATCCGCAAAGCGGAATTCCTGGACTCATGGGGCGCCGTGGTCGTCCACGCGCGACAAATACTGGACAAGTCGACGGAACGTCCACCACCCGGCCCCGGAGAGAAGTCCAGACCAAAAGGAGTAGAGCCCCATCAGGAGTCGGGGGAAACAAAACGGGAAGAGGTGAGAGTCTCAGAAGACGATAAATACATCAAAAAACTCAACAACATATGGATTCACACAGACACCGACTATCTCGGGGAGGCCTCCAGCACCGGCGACGTAGCGAGCGCCGAGGAAACACGACGCTACTACCCCCCGGCACGATGGGAGAATGGATATAAAGGACCCAAGCACTTGGAATACCCACTGGCCGACGAGTACGCCATACAAAAAGGAAGAATTGCGCTCGATGCGATCACGGTCTCCGACATCACAAAAGCCGAGCTCAAGGCAGCACGGCGCAACGACCCTCAAGCGACCAGAACAGCATGGGAGAAACGCCTAGACATCTCGAAAGAGGACTGGAAACACATAGCCAGGCTGTACACCCTGCCGTTGCTAAAACACACGGACAAGCACCCTCACTTCAAACACATTACCCACAGGAGAATAGGTACCAGAAACAGATTCTCGACAAGCACAACGAACAAATGCAGGATGTGCAACCGATATCAAGAGGACTCATGCCACCTAGCGTGGTGCCCGGCGACAAAAAAAATCTTCGACACCATAGACGCGATTGCCAACTACACCCCGGAACAGAACAGGACCCGCAAGCAGAAAACTAAAGACAGATTGTTCGCATACCCAAACGCGAACACCCCTGACAGTTTGAAAACCCTCTACATAATAGCCTGGAAGTACATAATAAGGGACTTCTACAGGGTGGAATTCGAATCATATGAATATCACTACATACCTGTTTTAGAATCCACGCTAATAAGATTCACTACCCTGGTGAGGGGCCGTACCCCGTCGAACACTTACCGTCCAATGCGCACTCGCACGGCGGCCCAGGGTAGAAAACCTAAAATTAAAAAACCAGCGGAGCTCAGCACCCCTATATTTACAGAAGACGCCAAAGGAAGACTAAAGATAAGCGACAACCTCGGCCTAGTGGCGAAAGCGATCGGCCTTGCCGAGAGGCTCGACTAAGCGCCTAAGTCGAGACACATCCCCTCCCCCCCCGTTTCAAGAGAACGCTCACGTAAAGGAGCACTCCACGAGTGAGTGATACCCCATTAACAACACAAAACCCTCACAACATCAATCAGCAAGAAACGGGCCACATAGAGGCACAGGAGGAAGGCGAGAAAAGTCCACTGTGGGCCGGTGCACCCCGCCCGCCCCAGCCCCCCCACAACCTGGGCCCCTATGTAGAGCACGAGGGGAGTTGCCGCAAGGCGGGAAGTGAGGGAGAGGAAGGGATCTGGGCGTGGCTACAATAGCTAACCCAGTAGCCGCACGCGTGGCGCGAATATTAAAAGGTTTTTTTTTTGGTCTGTGGCTCAGTGGTGGAGTGGGGGGTCAGTACGATCAGGGGCCAGTGCAGGCGAATGCGTGCGGCGCGCGATGCGCGCTCGGCGAGGGTCTGTGCCAGAGTGATGTCAGCTCAGCCCCTGCCAGCAGGCAGGGGCTGAGGTTGAGTGTGCAGGCCCACCCAGGGGGTGTCTGCGATGGAGGAGGGGGGGCACGGGGCCCCCATGACCCTATCAGTTTTACTGATAGTTGAAATGTAGTGTCTCTATCTATTAGCTATTAGAGAGCAGGGAACGAGGTGGAGGGAGGGAAGTAAGGGCGGTGTTAGTTAGTTAGCGATAGGAGGACCCGAAACTAGTGTAGGTGTGTAGCCCAGAATCTTCAAAAAAAAATTTATGTTGTACCCGCCGACTTACTCAACCACAATCCACAATCAACTGTGATAAAGTGTGGCGGTGACCCATTCCCATTGCTAGCTTGCTTGCCCCCTTTTGACTAGCTTTTGAGGAGTTCATAGTTCATAGTTCATTTTTTTCTCCGCTAACGGCTAATGCTTAGGGATCAGGGAAACGTGAAACGTGACGCACGTTATCACTCACAAAAAAAGCAAGTTTTGACAAGTTGGGCCAGGGGAAGGGCAAGAAAGCAAGGCAAGTTAGGTGACTTCTCGGAGCACAAGTCTGGTCAAGGGCAACGGTGGCGGCAGGAGAGGAGGGGAGCGGCGCGTGCTCCATGACCATATAGTTTTAACAATAGTTGAACAAATGAGCGCGAGAGGAGGATACTTTAGACTTTAGTTAAGACGCCCCGTGAGATCTTAACTTGTTCGCAGGGGCAACTCCGCTCTCGCTCGATCTCTCGATCTCTTCTTGTCCGAATCCGATCCACTGACAGACATAGAATCGCATATTTCCAAAATTGGACCGGCCCACACAAACCTCTTCCCCGTCTTCCCTTTTCGTGGGAGGCGGCGCGAGAGGTTGCTCTGCTCGGAGCCGTCTGCCCGCGCGCGGCGCCGCTCTCTCGCGAGCGCCGCTCTCTCGCGATGCCTCCGCTCGAGGTAGAGATGGCGGAGGTGCTCGAGTCAGAGTGCTCGGTAGAGATGGACAAGCTGCTTTCGCTCTGCCGCCATGGCATCCCCGACCGCCTGCGCGCCGAGGCTTGGAAGTATCTGCTTGGTGTAATGCGGCCGGAGAAGTCGCAGGAGCTTTCCCTCGGCAAGCAGATGGAGCAGCGCTACCAGCAGCTCGAGCAGGCGGGGCAGGCCGACCCGCAGTCGGAGCTGAGCCGGGAGATCAAGGCCGAAGTCTGGTCCTATCGCTCCGCTGAGCCCTTCTTCCGCGAGCCGCGTACGCACCAGCGGCTCGAGAGGTTGCTTCGCACCTACCTCCATCGGCACTCGACCGAGTACGTGCCTGGTATGGTGCACTTGCTCGGGCCGTTCGTCCAAGTGTATCGCGAGTCCGATACGGATGCATACTATGGTGGGCTTCTTATCTTCCACTTGCCAGCTCATCGTCTATTTGCTACTGCCCATGGTCACGCTGCCAAGGGCGTTTCAGGCCCTTAAAGATGTCCTCCACGCAATACGCTGTCCTACCCTGACCCTGTGTGGCAAGCAGGCTTTGACGAGCTGATGACTCGTTTGGAATGGGGATTTACATTTGAAGGCCGCAAGCAAATGATTGTGTTCTTCATGACGCTGCTGAGGCACACGCTACCTGAGCTCTACTTCCATCTCGAGGCTGAGCAACGCATCAGTGACCCGTCAGGCTCAGCGTGGCTCGAGTCGTGGCTCTCGCTCTTCCTCTCCAAGGAGCTACCCCTACCATGTGTACTTCAGCTGTGGGATGCCTATTTTTCATCCGCTCCTGATGGCTCGCTCCAAGAGCTGCATACATTCGTCTGCCTCTCAGTGCTCGAGACATGCCAGGTGACTGTGCATCAGATGTGATGGGCATGCTCATTGCTTTGTGCCTCAGAATTGCGAATGTCACACACACATCCCACACTTCTTTGACGTCTCGCAGGACGAGCTCATGGGGCTTGACGACGACGAGCTTTCGCAGTACTTGCAACACTTGCCACCAATGGATATGGGCCAAGTGGTCACGGCCGCGTTCAACATGAAAGATGATTGTTTGGCAAGGAATGTGATTTAGATTTAGTCTACATGGATGTAGACATAGGCATAGCGCATAAGAGCTCGCAAGGCAATGAAGCATTCCACAATTGAATAGATTTAGCCTTCTCTCTTTGGACTTTCTTTCTCGGGTGAGGCGAGGCTGTAGAAGAGGGACCTCCCATTAACCATTCAATAAAAATCAAACCCGCAGTGTATATTTTATCTTGATTTAACCCATACTTTATACTTTACGGGAATGGGATGTAAAAAAAAGTTCGCATAGTCCTATTTTGACGCACTAACTTTATAGTTAGACGCGATGGAGCGCGCCGGCGCGCCTCTCCTCTCCTTCGGGCCCCCCGCCGAGGGCGGCCCCCCAGCCCCCATGGACCTGTCGCAATCGAAGCGACCGCGTCCGCCGTCAGAGGCCGAGCAGGTGTGTGCGACCCCGGTCGCACCCCGCGGCCCGTGGCCTCGGCCACACCCGCCAAGACAGACATGCTGGCCCCCCACATGGGGGGTGGCAGTCTGTAGACCCCAACACACCACCTCCACGACCGCACTTCCTCATCCTCCATGGGCATGCCTTATGGCAGAGGCCCCTCTCACCCTGGTGACGGTCGCGCTGCCACGGCGGCGCGGCTCGAGACCGGGTGGCCCTCATGGGCACAACATACTGGTTGCAAGCATTGGCAAAACGCACAACACACACCCCTGTCAAGACAGGGAGGAATGGCCAGCGGTGAGCCGATGGCAAGACCGGACTTCAAGAGCTGCACGCCACTCTCCCTCCCAATCTCTAGATCTCGCGATGCTCACCACCGATCAGCCCACCCCTGCCCCTCAGGAGCTAGACTCTGAAGAAGAAGACTCCAACATGGACACTGATG
The DNA here is from genome assembly GCA_018136815.1 of Isochrysis galbana. Lineage (NCBI taxonomy): Eukaryota > Haptophyta > Isochrysidales > Isochrysidaceae > Isochrysis > Isochrysis galbana. The sequence continues at coordinate 6,152,274 of CM030934.1, forward strand.
CCACGTACGACATGTCGTTCCACCAGGAGGGCGACCTCACTCTACTCGACACGACGGTCTACGCCGCCATCGTCGAACTTCTGCTTGAGCTCGAGGGTGTTGACCCTGAGCCCGACTTCTGGGCCCGTTCCTCAAAAGGGCCATGGCACATCGGGGTGAATGAGGACTGCATGCAACAATTCAAAGCTCGCTACGGCGAGCAAACCACGATCAAGGTGCATAACGTTGACGTCATGGTGAAGATCAAGATAGAAGCCATTGAGGACAAGCTCAACAAAAAGGGCCCCTCGTCGCGCAAGGCGCTGTACGAGGCACTCCAAGACGTGGCAGCCCACGTCGTGGTCGAAGCAGAGGGGCTGGCGCAAGCCTCCGTGATCACGCTGAGCGTCATCGTCAAAGCCGTCGAGAAAGAAGGATTCACGTTCCTCAAGGGGAACCGGGAACGCATGAAACTCGAAGGTGACTCTGGCACATTCGTCTCCAAGGTGGCCCACTCCACGCGCTGGCACATCTACATCTCAGCGGCCCAAGGCAACTTTCTAGCGGGCAACTTTCCGCGCAAGCTGATTCTAATCATCGACAACAAGCCGGTGCCGGTTAACTACGCGATCCGCGCGTGCAAGCCTCTGCAGATGCCCCAGGCAATGCAATCGGGACTCCTCCACTGGACGGCGCACGTAAGGGCCCTCCAAGCGAAATGGATATTAAACTATCTCAATGCGAGGAGAGCCATATGGAAGCACGCCCTAGACGCGTGGTTCTGCCGGACCGGACTGGGCCGAGGGGCCGTCCTCTCTACAGTTCCCCCGAGGACGCTCATGCGGAGCCTCAGAGGAAACCCGGCGTTGCCGACATTCTGGAAAGAGGCCCTAACAAACTTCAGGGCACTGAGGATAAACCGCTCGCTCCTCTCTAGGGAAGGAGCGCTCTCTCAGCCGCTATGGCACAACTGCCACGACCCCCCGCCGATCACCCGAACCGCGTGGGTCAGCCTATGGGAATCTCTGCACACACATGTCGTGCACAACGTCTATAAAGACGCCAAATTTACCGAACCCTACACTCAAGAAGAATGCGCGCGGTACGTAGAACACCTCCCTGAGACTTTCCTCCACGCGGGGGCAAAAATAGATAAAAAGGAATTCTTGAACTCGTGGGAATGCGTGGTTCGCCACGCCTCGAGACTCCTAGATAAAGCACAGGTAGACCCGCCACCGAACCCAGCCGCCTCTAGGACGCAAACGGTACAAACGAACGGTGTGACTCCGCCGGAAAATGAGGCGAAGGAAGTCAAGGCGTCGGAAGACGACAAATACATCACTAAAATGAACAATATATGGACATACACAAACATCAACTATTTAGGCGAAACCGCGAACACCACCGAAGTAGCGAAACCGGGAGAAGAGACACTATACCACGCACCGGCCAAATGGGAAAGCGGGCTAAAAGGCCCGAAACACTTAGAATACCCGCTAGCGGACGAATACACACTCAACGATAAAAAGCAACTAGACCAAATCACCGTGTCCGACATAACGAGAGAATACCTCAAGGGCGGCCCCAGCGCCCAACCCCAACCAGCCCGAGAAGCGTGGGCTCGGAAGCTAGCACTGACCCAAGACGAGTGGATGCACGTGGCAAAACTCTACACACACCCCATGTTAAAACACACGGATAAGCACCCCCACTTCAAGCACATCACCCACAGAAGGCTAGGCACACGAAACCGGTTCGCCACGGCGACCACCACGAGATGCAGACTTTGCGGTAAACACCGCGAAAGTTCGACACACCTGGCCAGATGCCCTTCCACACAACAAATCTTCCTGACCGTAGAAGCTGTGACAGGCTACACGCCTGATAGAAACAGATCGACGGTCCAGAAACTCAAGGATAGACTGTTCGTATACCCGAACGCCCCGACACCCGACAGCCTCAAAGCTCTCTACCTCATAGCATGGAGGTACATAATAGGTGACTTCTACAAAGCAGAATTTGACAACTATACCTTCCACCACGTGCCGGTCATCGAAAAGACCCTGAGTAGATTCACAGTACTCGCCAGAGGCCTCGTACCCCCGGAGAGACCCTCGGCCGCACGCACCAGCAAAGCCTCCCAGGGAAGAAAACCCAAGCTCAAGACCCCGCGAGAACTATGCGCCCCCGTCTTTACGATCAACGACAAAGGCACGCTAACGCTGGGCATGAACCTGTCCGCGGTAGCGCAAGCGCTCCGCATAATGGATAGACTCGCCTAATCGTGCACAACACAAAGCCGTGTCCCACGTCTCACCCGCCTACCTGCCCCCCGCCCTCAAAACTCCCCGCGATTTAACCGCCCACCTCACGGACTCACGGACTCAACAAGAAAACATGGAAACCGATAGCCCGATGGCGCAGGAGGAAGGAGTGGAAAACCTATCGGGGATCGGAGCACACCGCCTGCTGCAGGAAACCCCAAACACCCAGCCCCTAGGTAGTGCACGAGGGACGAGCCGCAAGGCAGGTGGAGGGGAGATGAGAGTAGCGGGCGTGGCAGCACAATAAGGGTGCGTAGTCGCGCGCGCGGCGAGAATATTAAGAAGTTTTTTTTTCTATTTTGACGGAACGCGACCTAGCAAGTAGGCCCAATATTATGATTAATCGAATATCTGAAATGTTCGGGGTTGTGTGCATGATAGTGGGTGCAAGTCGCTAGATGTCTGCCTCCGAGGAGTTTGAGGTCGGGTGGTGTTCGCCATCTCCATCTGATGCATGGCTAAGGTAGACAGAATTCATTTACTACTAGTAGTATTATTTTGTAGAGTGGATTAGCCGGCATGCGTTCAGGATGCCCAGGGGTAAGCCGTTGAAAATGCAGTTGTAAGTCGGTAGGTCGTTCGATTAATTAGTACGTAGTATTGGGCCTACTTGTATCGGCTATGAGGAATGGATGATGGCGCAATATACCGTAATGTGTGCCGTAGTCCGTTCATGGCTAGCGCTTCCACACACGCAACACACACGCATGGATTGCATGAGTGAAAGGACATATGAAGAGACGATGGATCGAGAAATGGCTTCATTGTGCACTACTACGCTTCCAGCATCACGGACGTCATCAACATCAAGCATGCTATCATTCACCCTACGGCGGCGGTCCATGTCGTCACCCACGAACAGTAATCCATTGGTGGTAGTGGTGGCAGTAGTATTCAATAGTAGTCCAAGAATCCTGGGATGAGATACGTAGAGATACGGTAACAATCCGCAAAGGGGGTCGACCTTGGGGTGGCGTTCGAGAAAGGCAGGCTGTCAAGGCTGGCTAGAAGCTGCGCCCGCCATCAGGGCGGAAGCACATGCGTCACGTGCAGATCTACGGAGTCGCAAGACTTGGATCGCCGTTACAGCTCGAACGGCGACATTATCATCTCCATCAAGCAGCCCGTGCCCACAGAGGATGGCCGAGGTAGTGCGGAAGTGTGGATTCAACAACCTCGTCCATAAGTCATCAATGTACTAGTCGCCGCCCTTGAGTGCCGTGATTTGGTCGTCCGAGAGGCCACACCTTGCAAGGTAGGAGGTGTGCCGGCGCTTCCGCTGCGACAATCTACGAATCGCGTCAATCCTTATCACGTCACGTGCAGCGCCAAGATAGTCAGCATGCGAATGGCGCATGTGCGCTGAACCGGCGCCGCAGGCCTGTGCGACTTCGACCAAGCGAGGTATGACAGGCGCAATGGCACGGCGATAGCTCTGAGCGCGGGCGTTCGCATGCACTTCGTCGCACGGGAGCGAGAGCAAAGAGGCATGGAAGGATGCAGGCGGACGGGGTGGCGAGGAGCCGTTGTCGATCTGGAAAGCGGCAATGCGTGCGCACGCACGCGAGGCTGCCAACAACTGCGCTGCATCGCTGGCTTCTGCGAGAATGCGCTCGGCGGTAAATGGACTCGGGGGGCCACCCCACCACGTAATGTCTGATGCTATGGACTGCGGCGCAGGGGACGAGCGCCGGTGGCTGTTGGGACGAGGGTCCGGTGCTAGGGCAAGTGAGAAAGTGTGCACCCAGGAGAGCGTCTCGTGCATCTCGGCAACCACTTCAAGGAAGGAATCCGCCAGGTCATGAGGCGTGATTTCGTTGCACAAGCCGGTCAAGGGTAACTTGCATGCCGATGACCCTCCGACACAATCTCCCTTGCTGACCCATGGGCTTTGAGTTCCCGTCAAGAGCTCAGGTTCAACCCAACAATGCGCTGTGTCGTCCGAAGCGGCCGTTTTCGCCGCATTGCCTGATGCAGCCGCCAACGGATCCACTGACCCATCTACCACGACGTCCACAATGGCAGATTGGGAGCCATGTAAGCCGGCTAGTTGCGGGGAGCGAGGCGTGTCCCGGGAGCTCTCCACTTCCATGGCCTCTGGCGCAGCCTCCTCCCCGGCCGCTTGCATCGCATCATTAAGAGCTGCGCCCCCAGTGGGCATTCTCGTCGCAGTCGCTTCCCCTGAACCTTCCGCCCCCGTCATGGGCGCTTGCATCACGTTAGAGGTGAGAGCTGGACCTTTCAAGTTCTCTGTCGTCCTAGGCGCTTCCCCGGCGACATCTACCGCCACCGGAGCTGGCGTTCGGAGTGTGGTAAAATCAGCAGTGGAATCCGCATGTGGCACATCAAATTGAGCCAGCACATTTATCGGCGTCCCTTCATCAGCATCTTCAATGCATTTACGCTTCAGCCTGAGGCGCCGGTTGCGCACCGCCGGCTCATGCGTGACAGCCTCCGCCTCCTCCGCCCCAAGCACCGACGCTTCTTCCGCTGTCTGCCACATCATCAACGGGCCGTCCAGGCTGCAGCCTGCTGGCAAAACCATACCTGTTTGAAGCAACTCGACCGGTGGCGTCTCACCCTCCGGGACCACGTCACCGAGGATCAGCCCACCGACGCACGCATCCAGCAAGCGCAAGGGTTGTTCGAGAAATGGCTGTCTGCCCATTACCTCACGCAGAAACGCGAGTGCGCTCAACTGAAGCTGGAGCAACGAACTTATGACACTATGCGCCTGGCTCTGTGACTCGTTGGTGCAGGTGCCTTGAAGGACATCGACCCTCGACCCGCCTGACAAGTTCCTAGTGGCCATCAAGGCGGCCCTCGCGACCGTGGCATGGACTAGCGCATCGGACAGGGCAAGGCCACCGCAAGCTGCGGAGAGGCCGATCGTCACCTCGTACCGCAAGGGCTCGCGAGGGTGCTTCTCGACGTTGGCTGGGACGATAGAGTGCTCTGAGCTCTCCGCTCTCTTAAAGTCAGCAAGACCGGCAGCAACATGAAGCGCCGACTGCAATAGTGTGCCATCACACCAACATTGCAGTGCGAGAAGTACACGCCGGACGTCACCTCGGTAATGGGCAACGAGCTGAGCAAGCTCCATCCTCCCAGGATCGAGTGCCCTCCCCAGTACAGTCTCTTCGGTGTTATCGGTAATGGAATCAGAACCGCATGGCTCAGATTGATGGGGCAGTCTAATGATCCCGCAGATGGCGCTGGCATAGTCGACGAGGCTTTTCTCCGGCGGTCGATCCCAATACAGAGACGGCAGCGGATCTGCGCCGCACACGAGTTCTCTGGGCGCGACATTGCACGTGGCCACCATAGGGCATTTTGACTCGCGCGCGAGCCTTCTCAGCGCAGAGTAGAATCCGATGTCGTCCTCAAAGACGATGTCAACCTCCTCGAAGAGCATCAGCGTGACCATCTCCTCAGATCGTGTTCCGGCCGCTCCACGCGCCGGGCACTCCCCGCGGTGGGGCTGTCCCGCCGCAGATGCGCTCGGGTATTTTGTTGCATGCACCTTCTCTGCGGCCGATGTCGCTTTGATATCTGGCTTGCGGTCCTTTCCAACGCGTGACTGAACTAACCCTCCGCCCTTTTCGACCGTCGCCTTGGCGTCCACCTTGTGCCCAAAGAAGGCGCCAATCACTCCCTTCGAGCGTGCTTCGCCCACACCATTGGCAATCTTGGACCTAGGGTTGGGCTTCTCACCGCTCGCATCCTGAGGGGCCGACCAAGTGCTCAGCTCTTTCGACTGCGTCGCCTCTGCGAATTTGGCGAGCACCTGTCGTCCTGCGCGTACCATAGAGGGGTTTACCTCGATCACGCGCATGCCGAGTTCAGACGCAACAGCGTAGACTGCTGCCGTCTTTCCGGAACCGGTGGGGCCCTCGAGAAGCAATAGGTTCGGCTCTGCGAGCTCACCGTCTTGGTCAGAACCAATACTACCTTGTTCATCACTCTCGTCTGAACTCACAATAAAGTTGGAACGGGGCTTGCGCCGCCGTCTCTGATGCTGGGGCTTCGACTTTGCTTGAGGCCGTGCCGCGGGCGCTAGCTTCTTTTGCAGCCATGAGCGAAGCTGTAGCGCGCATCTATCAGCTGAGCAGACCTCGGAAGCCGCGCATGGCCGAAGGAGCTCGCACCACAAGCTCTGAGACCATTCGTTGGCGAAACGAGAGGGAGAGCGCCGATTCAACAATGCTCGCCATCCTACGGCCTCATCAGTGGTCGGCTTGCGAGCCTTTGGGAGCGCATCGTTCCTGAGCGCATCAATGACACTTTGGTTTGTCTTGTTTGCGGGTGCGTCATTTGGCGCAAACGATTCTGTCGCTGGTATGTGCGAGCTCCTCGATGCGCTGCCAGATTCTTCACTTCCGGCCATGGCCTCGGCTGACGAACCCTCCTTGAGGCTCCGCACACATCCTGTCGCCTCGGAGGTAGCGATCGCCTTCCTGACTGGAAACAAGATTGATGCTGCTCCGCGGAGGTCAGGCTCGAGAAGTGCAGGAAGCGACATCAGAGACGCGTCCAGAGTAGAGCAAGCCACGCGTCTAACAGATAAGTATTTGGCATCGTCCACGTGTCGTCTGCGGTTTGGTACCTGGGCTGATGCATCGTTTGCCACATTTGTGCGCTCCGGCTGCTTCGTTGCGAGTGCTGCATCCCATGGCCAATCTTCGTAGGACGGCGGCAACGGCATGGGCAATCTCCGGGAGTCGGCAAGCTCGACTTCGATGTCATCTACATCTAGTGCCCCATGCATCGATGTCGCTCGCGCCTCTACAGCTACTGCGGCTTGCACCGCCGCACGCTCACTGGCATCATGAAATATCGAGGCGACCTGGCGCCCGGCGTTGACTTTGGCCAGATCGTCTTTTGCACGCTTTTGTTCAGCTAGCCATCTATCGCGTTGAGCTGCACGGCGTTGCGTCAACTCCTCCGCTTCCTTCGCCTTTCTCGCCAGCTCTGCCTCTGACCTAGCACGAGCCGACTCGGCGGCTACCGCAGCGGCTGCTAACGCTTGCCGTTCCACTGCCTCTGCTTTTGCAGCCGCCTCAAGTGCGCGTCGCGCTCGCTTCTCTGCCGCACTCAGAAAGAACTCTCCCGCTGCTCGGCTCGCTTTAGGCTCCTCCTCCTCAACATCCTGCTTCACTTCAGCGTCCTTGCTCTGAGCTGTGCTCACAGCCATAGCAGTGCCACCCGAGTCTACCAGTGGCTGAGCATCGGTTTGAGCCTTTTGAACACCTGAAGTCAGCGAGCGAGAGCTACACTTCCGGCGCGACAGCTTGGTCAAAACCGTCTCTCCAGACAAGTCTTCAGCCTGATAGCTTTGCTCGTTGCCTTCATGATCTGCATCCAGCTTCGCAGCGTCGCACTGTGCACTGCTCGAGATCGCAGAGGCATCCTCGGCGTACTTCTGTGTCCGGAGATGCTCTCGTGCCCGCACTGCTGCCCCGCGACTGGAGCGGCGGAATGAGCCGCTCGCTTTCACTTGGGAGCTGAAGGCCTCAGCTGCTGCATGCTGCAGATTGCCATTGGGATCAGTGGCGGCAGGAGCGCTTGAGAGCCTCTCCCCAATAGGAGCAGCGATAGCAATTGGGAAGGATGCGACCTCTTCCGCCCCATTCTTCTCACTCGCAGCAGCTGCAGCGGCAGAGCACTCCTTGGTGGACGTCTGCTTTTCGACCTCGCTCGAGTTGGCTAGAGCGCTTTGCATGTCCGCTACTTCCGCCCTGATAGGACGCATCAACAAGTCAAACGCATTCTTGCCGTCAGGCCCTGCTTGTTCGGGCGTAGGCCCACCAAACTGTCGCCGCTCTGTCAAGGCAGGCACGGCAACAGGATCTGCCGCTCCGCTTTTCGTTGACTCGACCGCCGCGACGCCCACCAGCGTCTCCTGTCGCGGCCGCTTCGCACTGGGATGTTCAGCTGGCTCCGCAGCAATTTCATCGGCTTGGGCCGAAGCAACGGGATGATGAGGGTGTTGTAGCCCGTGGCCCACAACCCTCGCCGTGAGTGTGGAGTGCAAGCAAGAGGCGGGTGGGATCGAGCGGCTCTGCCTCCCCCGCCTGCTAGGCGCCGCTCTCCGTTGTTCGAAATCATCCTCGTCGTCTGAGATGTCGGAGTCGATGGTTCCGCCGCCCATCGGATAGGGTGTGAGGGGGAGCGGCTGGCGCCGGCGCCAGCAGTGAGCCAGAGGGCCTTTTGCCTCTCCCTCCCGCTCTCCCCCTCTGCCTCTTCCCGTTCCCTGCTCCGCCTCCCCCTCCTCTCCCTCCACGCCTCTCTCTCTCTCCTTCCCTCCCTCGCTCCCTCCCTCCCTCTCCCCCCTCCCCCGCCTTCTAGGCCACCCGTCCGCGCACCCGCCGCGCTTTTCGCGCCACGCCCCCGCGCCAACTGGCAGTGTGGGAAGAGGGGGAGAGAGGCGGGGCTCTCTCTCTCTCCAACTGCGCGCCCTCTCCCCGGTGGACATGAAAGAAGAATATTCGAACCATCGTAGTCGTCGTCAGAGTTTTATGGTTATGTTAGTATAACCTTAGCGCTGAGGGACCGTAGCCCTTCGACGGCAACTGAGCCCCTACCCCGCCCCGCAATGGGGCTGTGCGCGGTTGGCGCATGGCTCGTCCGGTGTATGTGGCTAGGGCTCTAAGGTCATGTTCCGTCGAATAAGAACATGAAATATGGGACGGACTCACGGACTCTCAAGTTCTACTCTCAAGTTACTCAACTTATTGAGCCATCAAATGTCCATAGTCCATAGTCCGTTTATAATAATAATACCCATCGAATGATTAACACTTGTCCGACAATAATAAAACATCTGAAGATTCGGGCTACTCACGCTAGCTATACGGGTCCACGCACTCACGGTACTCACTCATGACATCGCCTATACCCCAGTACACTCACTCCCTTACACCACCCCCTTCATTCCTTTGTTTTTGGTATCGGGGGGGGGGGGGGCGTGCACTACAACGGGCCAAGTGCAGGGGGTGGGCTGGGGCAGACCTGCTGGTGTGGTGTTCCTGTGGCAAAGCAAACATATAAACGCCTCTTGCGTGTGTGACACTTCGTGCCCCTGGGAGGTCTCGGTCCCCTCTTCTCGCGTTCTTTTCAACCATCGCCGCGCTTTCGCGGCATTCGTATGTCCCGCGAGGTTTCGACCTGTAAACATATCGTAAACAGGCGTGAGTATTACCTTTTTTGTGTCAGATCGTGTCTTTTTTGTCGTGCTTTTTTCGTCATTCTCTTCGTTCTCCTACGGGCGTGCGATGCCTGCGCGCGCCATGGCCCCCCTCTGAGGGGACCCTCGGGTCCCTCCAGAGGGCCAGCTGGGCCAGCTCAGGGGGCAGTGGAGGCTGGGGCTGAGCCCCTGGCCTCTCCTGCCTCTCCCTCGCTGGCCTCGCTGGCCCTGGGTGCCTTCCTGTCAGCTCAGGTGGTTTGTGGCTCAGTGGTGGAGAGGGGGGTCAGTACGAGCGAGGGCCAGTGCAGGCGAGTGCGTGCGGCGCGCGGCGCGCGCTCGGCAAAGGTCTGGGGTCTGGGCCAGAGTGATGTCAACTCAGCCCCTGCCAGCAGGCAGGGGCTGAGGTTGAGTGTGCAGGCCCACCCAAGGGGTGTCTGCGATGGAGGAAGGGGGTCTATTGGTTGAAACCCGTCACGAAACACCTAGGCATTCCACAACTAGATTTCAGTCACACTGGGGAGGAGGAGGGGGTGAGGGGGGGCGCAGGTGGCGCCGAGGGCGGCGGAGGGGGCGGAGACGGCGGCGGCGGTGGATGTGCCGGTGCACCTAGGGGCACGCGAGGCGGGAACGACGGCGGAGGAGGCGATGGGGGCGGGGGTGGTGACGTGGGTGAGGGTGGCGGCGGAGGTGAGGGCGGCGGGGGTGGCGAAGGGGGAAGAGGGGGCCGATGGAGGCGGAGGCGGCGTGGACGGCGGCGGGGTGGGCGGCGGCGGTGTCGGTGGCGGCGGTGGCGAGGGCGAGGGAGGAGACGGAGGGGCCGTAGATTTTAAAAGTCGATAATAGGGTATGTAATATTGTTGTATAAAAAACCTTCTAATATTCTTACCGCACTCGTGGCGAATGGAACCACTACCTACTACACGCAGTACGTAGCATACTTTCTACACCCCCACTCCCCCGGCCCTACTCCCCCCGCCATCAAGCGGCTCCCCCCGTGCACTATAAGCTATTAGGGGGATAGGGGTGAGCAGGGCTTAGATATGGTCCGGTGGCCCGCGCCCCCCCCCCCGTGATCTTTCCCCCCCTTCCTCTTGTGTCTCCGAGTGGGCGGCGGCTTCAGTCCCGACTTATCCTGTAAACAGGAGCGGGACTTGGGACTTACCAAG
>CM030934.1:6163028-6180097 GCA_018136815.1 Isochrysis galbana
CAAGAATTGGTGGGATCGACAGCGACGCATCGCACCCACCCCATGTGTCCGGAGATAACACGCATCAGCTTCCAAGGGGCGTGCCACTCTGGCTTTGGCAAGTCGTGACGGGGCTGACGGCGACCAGGCACAAGTCGCGTGGTCCCCTTTGGAATAGCTGCCCCGGCGCCCCCAGCACTCGGCGCGACCACACCGCCCCCAACTCCGGAGGACGAGGCGGCGGCCGCGCCTGGCCCTGTAAGCATCAGCTGGCCTGATTGTGCTGGCAGTGCAGCAGCTCCAGCGCCGTTGGCAGCGTTGTGTGTGAGCAGCTTGTTCACGGCGGCACCCGGCCCAGCCCCCGTCCCCGGAGGTGGCATGTCTTTTACCATGCTGTACTCTGCCGCCACTTTGGCCGCCAGTTTGAGCGAGCGGCTGCGTTGGCGAGGGGAAGGGACATGTAAGAGCAAGGAGTGGAACGGCGGGGCATGCACTCTGTCTCTCTTAAACACAAACACACGAACAAAATCACGCGGGAGTGAGACACCTCACCCAGGCTCGTAGGCCGGTGGCCGCTGTCCGTAATTGCTCAGGTACATGCCGTATGTCCGCTTGAGCGAGCGCAGGCAAAGCTGCTCGAGCTCGCCACCGACGGCGGACCCCATCGCGTCGCGCGCCGGGGCCTTCCCCCCCCCCGCGCGCGCCGCCGTCGCCGCGCCCTCCCCCCCACCGGTATCAACGCCCCCCCTCCGCCTCGGCCCCCCGAGGGACGGGGCTGCCCCCCTCGGTATCAACACCCCCCCCCCCCCCCCCTTCCCCTTTCGGCGACGGAGGTCTCCTCCCCCTATTTCTTCTTCCCCGCTCGCTCCCCCTTCTCTGCCCCTCCCCCCCCCAAATCCGCCCGCCTCCGACCGATTTGAACGGTGGGCCTCCGCACAGGTCGCCGTCGCCCACCGCCACAAAGCACTCGCCCCTCCGCGCGGCCGCAGCGCCGGCCGAGAAGACGCCTGACGGGATGGCGCTCGCCGTGCTGAATACGACCGCGCATATGTCCACCGCCGACTTCGGAATCGTCGTCCCCGCCGAGGACGCGCCACCTGTCGAATATGACGACTCGTTTCTTGGCGAGCTCGAAATCGAGTACCTCGAGAAGGTCAGCCAAATGCGCTCTCTCACCGAGCGACTCGCGCTCCGACTGGAGTCGAGCTTCCGCTACGAGCTTCTTAAGCTGCCGCTCGCCGTACGCAGCATGACAATGCGAGAATTCTTTGATGAGTGCGGCGGTGACGTAGAGCAGGCAATCCAGCATGCAGCGAAGCGCAGGAAAGCGGCGGCTGAGCTCATGCCTCCTCCCTCGTCGATCATGCAACCGCCGCGCAGCATCGCCCGGCCAAAGGTTCCACGCGATACTGACGGGCCGGCCGCATCACGTACTTCAAGGCGCAACGCTGCGGCAGCTGCAGCCACACCAATGGGTTGCGGCCGTGCCACGCGTGGCCGAACCACTGCTGCGACACCAGGCGGTGCAGGGCTCTCGACACCGTCGGTGGTGACGGGCGCGATGCCGATGCTCACACCCCGCATGCACGAGACTCCCCGATTTGCGCGTACTGGGGAGGTGATGCTTTCTGCGAATGGATCCCCCATCAACATCCTCAACACAGTCAAGGCCAAGGTGCATGCCATTCTGCCAACACTTCCCCTACGGAGCTTGCAGCTTGCGAGGTTCGAGCGCCACTCAGGGGTGATGAGCCGCATGTTCTTTTCTTAAGACCATCCTGCCCAGTCCGGTGCATAAAAGGCCCATGCATCTACTTCAGTCCTTGCGGGCGTCCCTTAACATCTCCTCCTGTGCCGTCTCCTCCTAGGCAAGCAAACGCGGCCGAACAGGCACCACATCAGTCGTGCTCGAGCTTGCTGACGGATCTGAGCTGGACCTCAATGAAGAGACGACACGAAAAGACCTGGAGCTCAACTCGGAGGCACGTGAGGAGGCCGTGGGTCAACTGCTAGAATTGCAGGCGCAGATTGAGGCGCATCTTCGTGCAATGAAGTATGGATGCCCCACGGATGAGTCCAAGGATGATTGAGCCGTTTCAGCTTGTGCTGGCCATCCAATGGGAGAATCTATACACGTGAAGTATGGATGCCCACTGGCAAGTCCATGTCCTTTGCAGACCATCACCAGCTTTCCCTGAGCTTCGGGCTCCCGATGTGATGACGCGAAAAGGTCGAGGTACAATCTGATTCGGGCCCATGAGAAACATGGAAACGATCTAGGGATGTAGAACATGGAGCATCATGCGGTGGTGCCAATTTTGGTAGTGCGCTTTGCCGCTGTGCGGGTTGTGAGGTGTTATTGTGTTCCGTGCGGTCTTACAACGCGGGCGTTATCCCATCCCAATCCTTGAGTAAAAAGATGGACCTCGCATAGGCATAGGCGCATGCGCATGGCACTTCAACTGCATAAATGTTAGGTTAGGGCGGTCACACAGGGCTTTTTAAGTACCAATATTGGAGGGGTCTACGTTTTTGACCGTCAGTGGAAAGCCCCGGCGAAAGCGGCTCGGAGGGTCTCCCGGCCTTTTCACTTTTCACTTTTCAGAATCCTCGAGCGAAAAGACGGTACGAAATACGCCGAAGTATCCCGTCTGACACCCCACACACCCTCAGCACACGCTCTGGCTCTGGCGGCTCACACGAGCCGAACTGGACGTCGCTCCCACCAGAGTGTTGGAGTATCAGTTCGTCAGCTAACGGCGTTCTTGGAGTTTGGAGCTAATACTAATATCGTCACAGAACGGATATATATCAGCTAATCGGCTCTATCAGCTATCAGCTATCAGCTAATGCACTAGCCATTGCCATTGCCATTGCTCATTCATTGCCTCTGAACTAGGGACCTCATCAGCCCATACTCATACCTGTTATCGCCCCGCCTCAACTCACACTAAGCGCAGCATTCAGACTACACTACTCTCACGAATGACAAATGAGAAAAGAGAAATGACTCAGTCCGAATCAGAATCAGAATCATCATCAGGATCCTCAGGGACCATCTCTAATTCCCATGGTAATGGTAACACACTAGCACTCCACTCTCCACTCTTCCAAAGAAAACTCAAGCAACAAATTGGTATGCGCCCGAACAACGAACAACCGAACGAACAAGCCTCTCGCTCGGTCTCGGCGTCGCGCGGTTCCTTCAAACTGTTCGTCGTCCCGGAGGGTGCTCACACTACCTCACAAAGTTCGAGCTCCTCGATGGCTAACGTAGGCGGCGCGACTCAAGGAACAAATAAAATCTTTGATCTTTGACACCGACACCCAATACCATCACACGGATGCGGTAATATCTGGAGGGTGCGTGTGTGTGAGAGAGAGCGTGTGTGTGTGAGTGAGGGTGAGTTTGTGTCTATGTGTCGGTGGTACCGTGGTAGCAAATGAAGGCAGGCGACCTCTCGCCTTTGGCGATTTGCGATTTGCGATTTGCGGTTAGGGAGCGTCAGAGAAGATCCTAGATGGGAAATACGGTGCAAGGGCCTGGCGCCTGGCGCCTGCAAACAAATACAAATACAACCAAATACATATGTATATGTATTTGGCCTCCGGCCAAGTACATTTGAAATACATTCGAGGCCTACTACTACTACCCAGGACACGCTTCAAATACAGCCAAATACATATGTATTTGGTCTCTGGCCAAATACGGTAAATACGTATTTCCCATCTAGGGATAAGATATTCTTGTTGTGGTTGTGGCAGTATGCAGTATGACCTTGATCCTTGATGCTGTGGGACCGTGTCGTCATTGGCAACGGAGCCCCTACCCCGCGATGGGGGTGTGTGCGCGGTTGGCGCATGGCTCTCCCATTGTAAAGCGTGGATGCGTGGTTAGGGATCCTAGCCAGCAAGGTGTTCTACAATGCTCTACTCACTCTAACTCTAGATCTTTAAGTTCCAACGGAGACTGGAGTAGAGTAGGGTATTCCTATGTACTTTACTTTTAAATGGATGGATACCTGAGTGGCCCCGTGCGGGGTTGGGTTGGGGGGGGGCTCTACGGACCGGCCGGAGAGAGAGAGAGAGGAGGGAGAAGGGAGGGGGGGAGACTGGTGGAGTGCGGGGGGAGAGAGAGATTCAGAGAGGAAAAGACAGGGAGAGAGAGAGGGAGAGGAGGGAGAGACGGGGGAGGCAGGGACAGAGAGGGAGGGAGAGAGGAGAGAGAGGGAGGGAGGGAGGGAGGGAGGGAGAGGAGGAGGAGAGATAGAGAGAAGAGAGGGGGGACAGAGAGAGAGAGAGGAGAGAGAGAGGGAGGGAGGGAGGGAGGGAGGCAGGGGGAGAGCCGGCGTGTGCTCGAACAGACACGCGTGAGGCGTGACGCGATGCACCACCATGGGCTGAGCGAGTGGACCGTCGTCTGCTTCACCGTGAATGTCATCATGGGAAGTGGCTTCCTTGACGTGCCTCATGCGATGATGGAGTCGGGCTTTGTGCTCGGTGTGATCACATTAGTGGGTGTGACGGTGCTCCAGTGGCTTGCTGCGTGTATGCTCGCTGAGGTGGTCGCACGGTCGCACGCCCTACTCTCCAGGCGCAGCTTCGACGTGTCGCCAGTGCTCCAGCCGCTCGCGAAGAGAGAAGCAGAGTCAGCGAGCAAGGAGAACATTGGGGCGTGGGCGCTTGGCCTGCCCCTTCTGAATGTACCCGCTGAGACCTCCTTCGAGATTATGGCGTTGTGTCGCCTGCACCTCGGCAGGGTAATCGAGGCAATAATTGGCTTCTTCGTATTTCTGTACCTTCTTGGTACGCTCTGGTCATATGCCGATGTCTTCGCCTCGGCACTTGCGTCAGCAGTGCCATTGTATGGGATAAACGATGAGAAGACATGTGCGGTCTATTCCGACGCGCAAGACGGCGGCGAGCCCGCTGTCACAACAGATCCCGAATGCCTGCTACTCTATTATGGTTGGTGCGGTGTATTTGCGATCGCCATGGCCTTTCTCTGCGTCTTCGAGCTTGAGGAACAAGTCTCATTCCAAGTGTGCTATGCTAGCACATTGAACCTACGCCTTCCAGCATGCCCACTGCTCTCTCGGACCATGACCTGACGCTCCCGCGGTAAGTGTACAGGTGTTCATGACGTTTGTTCGAGTGGCGGTCATCTGCGTCATGGTCGGGACCATTCTGCTTTCCAGCGACCCTAAGCAAGACTTTGGTCTCGAGTCACATCCTGCGAGTGGAATCCCATTCGTTCGCCCCGTGGGTCTAGCGGAGATGCTCCCCGTCGCAATCTTTTGCCAGAATGTTCAGATCGGAGTGCCTGCATTGTTGCAACCGCTTGCTCACACGCGCTCCTTTTCAAGAGTATTCGGAATCGCACTAAGCCTGTGCCTCATTATGTGAGAAGCCTCGAGATCCATTATGCCACACACACGCGACACTTGTGCAGGCCACGCGGGATCGGCTTGGTCATCATCAGTCCCTTCGCCCCATCCGCCTGACTTAACAGGTATCTTGCTCTCGCCATCACCACTGCCGGCTTCTTTGGCACTGACACCGATCCTTCTTGCAATATCAATTGGCGAAAGTATCAGCCAAGGGAGATAGCCGTTGCCATCGAACTTTTCCCGGCGATTGATACCTTTACAGTATTTCCCCTCAACGCGATCTTCCTCTCGAACAACCTGCTCTCCATCCTGCTCGGCGAGAGGTGGCACGCGATGCAGGTATGCAGCTCCCGCTGATCTACTCTCCTTTTCCATCTTCCTTTACGTGGTGTGTCATGCACATGCTTCTCTCTATGCTTCCCTCACAACGTGTGCTCTTTGCCCTATGCCCTGCGAGAACTCCCTCTATTTTCCTTTAATTCCCGTTCCGTTTGGCAGGTTCCTCGGTGGATGGGCTTCGTCTCTCGCCTAGCGTGCTCCCTTCCCCCAATCATACTCGCTGCGGCTTATCCTTCCCTCTCGGGCACTCTTGACTTCACGGGCATCGTCGCCGTCATACTCCCGTTTATCGTGACCCCGATGCTACATCGGCAGTCGTTGAATAAATGCCTACATGTGTGGACATCCGCCCAGGTGAGAGTGAGGAGGAGGGCGACCTAGCTTGTGACCCTGCTTCGTGGGTATGAATGTATAGGAAACGCGGCGGGCGGGATGGCCAATTGTTTGATTCCCGCCCGTGCAAATACTCCCTTGTGCCAGATGGAGGAAGCCGAGGCGCAAGGGGGTTTTCGCTCGATGGTTAGCGCTCCATCGCGGGTCTTGGCCTTCGGTATCGGAGGCGTTGTTCTGCTGGGCGTGTGCTTGTTTTTTCAGATCACAACCGCTGACGATTAAGCGACCCCGCAGCCGGCTCGGCGCGGAAGCTCCTCGCGGTGGATTTCCTAGATTTTGCGCCAAAGGATTTTTGGTGGACCTGGAGCTGTTGAAGCTCAAGCCCCCCACACAAATGGACGGACGTGGGAATGTGATACGTACTTATCCCCGAAGACTGTGCCCGATGTACCATGGTGCTAATCTAGGACGAGTTATTGTCACGGGCTCGTCGCCACGGAAGTACTCGCTCTCCCTAGCTTCCCACACAAGAGGATCCTCGAAACCTAGCACTAGCGAGTTCGACAAAGAGCTAGAGGAAGCGTGAGGGGCGAATGAGGCACGGCCATAATGGATATTAGGCGGCGTGCTCCTATGCTGCTACATGACGTACGCCGCGTGAGGGGCGGATGCGGCACGGCCATAATGGATATTAGGCGGTGTGCTCCTATGCTGCTACACGACGTATGCCGTGCGGGGCACACACCAATGATGCTCAGGAAGCAACACCCAACTAGCAATTCTGAGTCCAAGGTCTAAAGGTCTTGTTAAGGTTGAGGAATATGGCCCGCTGTCGCGCTGTTGCTACATGTCCGTTGTCCGCGCATTAGTATCTTGTCGGGATCCTCTACCTCTACGCTGATTGCATTGCATTCTGTATATGTATATATCTGTTAAGCGGCGAAGCTCCTTGGGAGGTACTGCATGTTGCAGTTGCTGCCTCGAGCGAGAATGTTCACAATACATAGAACGTCAATGTACCGCGTAATTAATGGAGCTTAGAGCGCACTCATACGGTCGCGTAGCGCCTTCAAAGGTGCATTCAAGCCGCCGTTAACGAGGTAGCCGACGTTCTAATCGAAAGTCTTGCTCACGGCGCGAGGACCACAATGGAGGGGGCGTGCGCACGCTATCGCGCTGGCTGCCAAGGAGCAGGCAGGGCGGCAACAAAAAGCAGTGTGGTCATGACAGTCAGAGAGTCAGCAGATGCTAGAGTGATAGGGGCAGAACCTAGGATACCTGGGGGCACTAGGGATTAGGGATCTCACGAAGATACCCCTGGGGCACGGTGATTCTACAACGCTCACAACACGCACAAACACTTACATATATCATCCCACCGCGGTTAGGGCCAGGCAAGAGTTGCCGGCAACTTTTCGAGCAACTTTGGGGTGTTTGAGCGTGCGAGCAACTCCGAGCATCTTTACCCCTAGAAGAGCAACCTCGAGCAACTTTGAGCAACTTACCGAGCAACTTATACCCCTTATTGCTCAGCTATCGTTAAAGAGCACTCCCGGGGGCGGGAGGGGTGGGGGCCGCGCGGGAGCTTGGGGACGTGGGGAGGGGAATAAGTAGGAAAAGGGCGGGGGGCAGGGGGCAGCAGGGGGCGGGCGGCGGTGGGGCAAGTGCGGCACTTGCTCGGCACTGCAGGACTACGTATGTTAAAGAACGAGGCCAAAGAGCTAAAGAAAGATAGAGGGCCAGGTCGATTCGCTCAGCACCCCCACCCCTCCTCTCCTGCCGCGCCGACGCGCCGCCGACATGCGGCGCATCGTTGACTACGACGACAGCGAGAGCAGCAGCGACGTGGACGAGTTGCTCGCGTCCATTGTGCGCTCCGCCACTGATGGCGGCAGGCAAGAGCCGCGGCGCGTAGCGAACGAGCACGACGAGACGGAGACGGCGTTTCGTGTGCCGTGCGTTCAACCCCGCATTTGGGCCACACAATGTCGACTCTGCTTGGATTCACGAGCTCAGCCTTCTCAAGCCATTCGCCCACGTGCAAAATATCGAACTCAACTTAGAGCGTGAGCTGCCGCGGTATGCAGCTGCTGCGAGGGGTTTCTGTCAGAGCAAGGCTGATCTCACTCTTGGAGATTGCCTGCGAGGGCGCGCCGGCAGCTAGCGCGGAACGCGGTTCTTGTGGGGAGCTCATGGAGCTTTCCTCGGGGGTGACTACGGGCATGGTGATCGACGCACGACGCACGACGCACGCACGGAGCACGGTGGGCGCGGAAGTGCGAAAGGAGGCTTGTGGGAGGTGGTGGCAGGCGACTGGGGGTGGCTCAGGCGCGTGCTTGACTTGTATTGACTCGTTGACTCGGGGTATAGACTCGGGAACTCGGGGGGACTCGCTTGGGAACACGGTGGGACTCGACGAAGTTGCTACAAAAACACCCACAAGAAACCCAAAAACCAAAGTCCTTGGGCTCAGAAAACTAACGTAAACACTCCGCAATCATACGATAAACAAACCCTCCCCGTGCGACAAAGGCTGAGGTCGCGATCGCTCGTCATGCGCGAAGAAATACGGAAAGAGAGCGCAAAACTACGCAAACGAAGGGTTCAAACTATCGTTAAAGTGAAAACTCGTCCGCTGAAGCCAACGCGGAGGGTCGAGGAGAGGTCCAAACTCGCGCGGGGGAAGAAGGCGATGTGCAGAGAGACCTTCTAGACAAGCGACGAGCAAGGGGCGACGAAACAAGACGCGAGACGCGGGGCGCGTGCCATTCGTTCTTCCTTTCTTTCACCGAAAACGCGGCGAAACTAACGTTAAACATCGGTACCCCCTCCGCGAGAATCGCGAAGAAGAACGGACGAGATGGAGGCAATCATCGAAGGAATCGCGAGAGGAATCGAAGCGAGGGGGGGGGAACAGCGCGCGCGGGGGGGGGGAACGAACGACGGCCGGAGGAAACGAACCGCGCGCGGAGGAGAAGAACCTCGCGCGGGGGGGGGGAATAATATAACGGCCGGAGGCGACGGATGGCACGCCGAGAGGAAGAACCTGCCGCGGGGGGCGAGGGACCGAGGGCACGGCGGGGCAGCGTGGGAGGGCGCGAGGGTGATCTCGGAGCGAGATCGCGTCCTTTCCCTCGCGGAGCGCAGAGAGACCCCCACGGAACATCCTGGGACCGGAGAATGTTTTGGACGAAACTTCCCTCCGTCGGCCGAGGAGAGGAGGACGGAGAGAGAGAGAGAGAGAGTCTCGCAGAGCAACTGCGGAACGAGAAGTCGAAGTCATGCCGGTTTATTACCTTAAACGAGCCAACAATTATAGTAACAGCAAAAACAAAATTCGAATCGCAAATTTCGAGACCAAAATCTGCAAACCTGGACTTGAGACCATGGGGAATCCGAATCTGTGTGTCTTGTGCGTCAGTGGCAACACGGGGAACTGTTCAATTGTAATTGTGAGCGCGTACCTTACACGAATATTCATGCCTACAGCCTTCAGATGGGCAGGAATACAACACCCCCCGACTTAAATCGAGACGTCTCCCGATGTCGAGCCAAGAGAGTTCATTTAACCATACGAGACGAGAGACTTAGAAGAGGAGGATTAACCCATGGATCCAAAGCGAGCACAAAATCGGCAGCTTAGCGCGGCGGCCCCCGATTTCGTACGCCACGTCCTACCACGTTCTCCCTTTTACAGGAGTTTTGCTCGGGCAGTTGCGCTGGGTCAGGCGCTGACGCGACGCTAATCATCCACTTCCGGTCGACTTAGCACTTAGCGCTACGAACGTGAACGAGAACGGGTACGACTTGAAGGCAGATCAGGAGGAATACGATTTGACTCTTGAACTCGACGTGGAACTTGATTAGACTGGGGACTTGAACTTGGACTTGAAGAGGAGTCTACAGCGGAGTGAGCTTGGGGTTGAACCGGACGGCGGTCGAAAGTGGTGTCGTACGACTCAACTAGATCAGCACAACGCCGAAGCAACTCAATTCGAGACTCCCAAGTAGCTTCAGAACGAGGATAGCCGCGCCATTTGACGAGATACTTGAATGAAACTCCATCGCCCTTGCGATCGAGTAACTCTTCGACCAAATACTCATCTCCAGCGAGCGGAGACGAATCGGTGACGGTAAAGTATGGACGAAGATTGGAAATGTGAACTTCATCCTTGACTTGACGATTTTCGAGATCGCGTAGACGGTATCGAGTGGCCGAGATGGCTTCTTCTACTCGGTAAGGACCGGAGTAGAGGTATTGAAGTTTGTTGGCGTGGCCAGGGATTCGACGACAAACTCTGTCTCCTTGTTTGAAGGTAACACCGAGTTTAGACTTTTGAGAGGCGGAGCGCATCGATTCACGTTGGGCTTCTTGAGTACTTTCGAGGGCGGAACGCCACGACTCGAGAAGCTTCTTATTGAGCTCGGTGGCGTAAGTGACGGCATCGGACGGAGGCCTAGATGGAAGCAACTCAAGAACAGGAGCAGGGTCAGCAAGTTGAGCTGGAAGACGAAGCTCCCGACCAAACAAGATAGCCGCGGGTGACTTGGGTACGACGCGACCGGCGGTCGCTCGCATAGACATGAGAAGAAACGGAAGGTGATCGACCCAATGGGCGCCGCCTTCATTGGAGACTCGAGTCATCGTGAGGAGAGTTTGTTGAGCTCTTTCTACTAGCCCTACGCCTTCGTGGCGATAGGCTTCAGTAGTGCTCAAGTCCGTGCCGGTCGCTTTGAGAATTAGGTCCACTAATCGAGAGCAAAGATTCGAGCCGGCGTCGGTTCGAAGTTGGCGAGGGACTCCATAACGAGATACGATGAGACGCATGAAGACGTCTAGACATTTCGAGGACGAGGGGTTACCGTTGCAAGGCTCAGCTTCAATCCAACGAGAGAGAGAATCGACGAAAACAATCAGCTTGTCAAAACCGGAGCGGCCGGATACGAAATCGTGAGTGGGCGCCATCGAAAGAATATCGCAATAGACGACGTCGAAAGGATAAGATCCGATGGAAAGACCGGATGGATGGGCGAGCGGTCGCGGTAACGGTTTGCCAAGAGTGCATTCATGGCACTCTCGAACGTATTCCGATACAGAGGCGGACAAGCCAGGCCAGTACACTCGAGTACGAAGTAGGGTAGACATCCGTGTCGCACCGGGGTGACCAAGGTGGTCATGGTAGGCGCGGAGGTATGTGTCACGAAGGGACTCCGGAATGTATAAACGAAGAGGAGCCTCTTCCGCTTCTGAGGAGCGGTAGTAGAGTAGGCCATCGCGAAGGAGGAATCGGGAACTTTTCTTCGACGACGAGCTAGAGTCAATCGAAGAGGAAGCTTTCGGAAGGATCGACTCGACTTCAGAAAGGATCGAGCTGGCGAGATCGTCGGTAGAGAGCGCTTGACGTAATTCGTCGGCATGAGGCACGCCCACATCGAGATACGAGGAGGTAATCGACTCCGAAGATTCCGATGCTTGACGAGCGAGCCTATCGCTTGCTTGTTGGCGGCGAGCGGTGAGGGTGGATGAAGTAACCGCGGCGGCGACTATGTCGTGAATTTCAGAAGAATCGAAAGAATGGGCGTCACTCTCCTCGAGATGGAGAGGATCGTGATCAGGCTCGAGAGCAACTAAGCGGGATAAGCCGTCGGCGTCCCAGTGAGTGACTCCAGGTTTGTGCACGACGTCGAATCTATATTCGGCTAGCTTTAGGACCCATCGCATGAGGCGCGAGGCTGGACCACCGGTGACTTGATCTTTCATCGTGTGAAGCCAGCGCAAAGCTGAATGGTCTACGACGAGGGTGAAGTGGCGACCCCAAAGATAAGGCCTCCAATTTCGGATCGATTCTAGCGCTGCTAGAAGTTCGATTTCAGTGACTGTCCAATGGCGCTCAGCCGGACTCAAGCTACGACCGTAGTATGCAACGACGCGCTCTCTCCCTTCGTCGTCTTTTTGGGCGAGGACGCCGGCGATGCCGAGCTTGCTAGCACCGTCGGTTTTAACGAGGAAAGGACGGTCGTCTCGAGGAGGTGCAAGTAGATCTTCGATAGCCTGTCGACAGGCTTCTGTTTGCGACTCGACCGGGACGTCGCACCCTTTCCGCGTGAGAGCGGTTAACGGCGCCGCACGGATCGCAAAACGACGGATGAAACGGCGGTAGTAGGAGCACAATCCAAGGAACGAACGGACGGCTTCGATCGAGTTGATTTGGGTTGGGTCGATTTTCGAGACAGCTTCCACTTTCTTGGGATCCATCCGAAGACCTTCACGCGAAACAACGTGGCCGAGATATTCAGCCGAGGTGGCAAAGAAAACGCATTTCGACATCTTGCAAGTGAGGCCCGCCCAGATGAGACGTTCCAAGACAAGATCAAGACGGTGTAACATTTGTTGGAATGACGACTCTTCCCTGGCCTGCAGCGAGTCACCGACACCTGTCGACCAGGCGCCGACATCATCCAAGTATGGCATACAAATCTCCCATGCCAGCCCACCGAGAACGGCGTCCATGAGGCGGCACATATACGAGGGACCGGATTGAACACCGAAAGGCAAGTAATTGAACTCGTACTTGCCGCGATGAGTAGTGAACGCGGTGATATGTTTATCGGATTCTTTGATCGGTATACCCCAGAAACCAGATGCCAGGTCCAGGGTGCAAAGGAATAGAGAATCGAGGTTGCCTTGACCGGACGACAATCGGTCGATGGCTTCTACCGTGAGGGGAAGAGGGCTGTCTTCTAGACGAAGCTTGGAGTTGACGTCGCGATAGTCTACGCAGAAACGTACGGAGCCATCCTTCTTAGTGACTAACACGACTCGAGAGGCCCACGACGAATTTGATTTCCTAATGATGCCCGCGGACTCCATCTTGCAAACTTCGTCCTCTATGATCTTCTCACCCTCTCGTCCAACTCTAGACGGTGCGTGACGGTGAGCTTCGGCTCCGGGGTTGAGCGGTAGCTCTACCTCCATCACGTGAGTGTGATTCGGGTTAGTCGGGTCAATTGCGAAAGCAGCGATACGTCGGGCCAGTAGACGACGAACTTGTTCACGTTGGGGCATCGAGAGACGGCCCTCGGGGTCGATCTTGGCTGCCTCGAGGAGCTTGCGTTGGTCCTCGTTGAGCGACTCAATCACATCCGGCGAGTTATTGTCACCGACGCGGTGATAAGTTCCAGCGTGAATCTTGAATCGAACCTGTAGCGAAGCTACAGGATGGAACGACGGAAGGTGTAGTGGTTTGGGGTCAGTATTGGCCACCGTAACCGCGATGGTGTGGTCGGATTTCGGCCTCTCTACTTGAGGGATGACGAGCGGAGAGCTGTCAATAGTCTCGCGTGTAGGGAGTCGGTCCACGAGCATGGCGCAGTCTTCGTGTTCTCGAAGAGCTAGCGGAATTCGGACGTGAAACGTCGCCCGATGATAGGCCGGGATCGTGATAGGTTCATGGGTATATAGGAGGTACTCGGAGCCACAAGACGCCGGCGCTTTGGCGGCAAACTCATCGGCCGTGTTGAAGAGCGGCTCGGAGACTAGCTGGTTGTCGTTTTCGGCGGCTTGCGGCCCTCGGAAGAAGTCAGTCGTGATTGGGTTCGCGGAGGTCGGACAGACCTGTGCACAAGTCATGCTGACAGGGACCACCGCTATCGGTGACGTCGAGACGCGAAAGATCGGCGGAGCGTCGGGGCTTGGACTGCCATTAACCTCAAGAGGAGCCACCGTGGATGGGGCACCGAGGGTGATAGAGCCGTCCGCGCTGTCGGAGGCGAGCTGAATCGAAGCGGCGTGCGTAGCTAAGAAGTCGTTCCCGAGCAGTAGCATCGGGTTGCCTTCAATCACCATGAACGTATGACGAAAGAGAAATCCACCGACGGAGAAAACGATTCGAGCCTTGCCTCGCGTGATAAGAGGTAGGCCGTCTGGGCCATGGAGCGGTGTCACTACGGCTTGCGGCAGCCGCTCGACGCATGCGTCGTTGGGTAGGCTGGACAAGAGGGAAGTGGTCACGACCGACGGGCCAGCTCCGGTGTCAGCGAGTGTGCTGTTGACCGTGAGGGCGGAGTCGGCTAAGATTACTCCTTCTTTGCCGGCAGCCTCGCCGGAGCGGCAGACCATTAGATCTCGAACATATAGACAATGGCTTGGGTAGGCAGATGGTAGGGTATCCACGACGCTCTCCGGCCGGTGCGCGGTCACGTGTGCAATGGTGTCGGACAGGGACGGGGTTGGTCGCCAGCGTCGTTGCTCGGGTGAATTCGTCGTCAAACTGGTCGTCGTCTCTTCGGGTACTCCGACTGCCGCTATCGTGGCAGAGGGCCTAGAGGGGTCGTCCTCGTTGGTAGCGGTACAGGGTGATAGCTTGGGACTAGTGTAGCCCAGGCCTCTCTTGTCGGTGGGGTGCCTCGGGTGGTCGGACATCTTTTCCCAATCTTTCTCGAGACGGGCTTGGGCTTCTGTCTTGGGTCTTCGAACTAATGAGGCTAGCTCTTCGGCGCGGATGCCTTTGGCTTCCACGAACTCGATCGGCGCTCGGACGGCAGCGGCGAGGTCGGATTCCTCGTCGGCGTTTCGTCCGGCTAGAGCTTGCGCTCTTATTTCGTCAGCGGTTTCGAGCGTGACGTTGGACCATTTCTGGTCCCCGTTCACTCCGAATGATTGCCATTGTTGGCGCCGCTTCCGGAGAGTCGTCGGCGTCGTCGGACGCGGCGAGCTCGCGCGTGCCGGAGGCGGGGCGGTCCATGGAGAGAATGGCTTGGGTAGGCAGATGGTAGGGTATCCACGACGCTCTCCGGCCGGTGCGCGGTCACGTGTGCAATGGTGTCGGACAGGGACGGGGTTGGTCGCCAGCGTCGTTGCTCGGGTGAATTCGTCGTCAAACTGGTCGTCGTCTCTTCGGGTACTCCGACTGCCGCTATCGTGGCAGAGGGCCTAGAGGGGTCGTCCTCGTTGGTAGCGGTACAGGGTGATAGCTTGGGACTAGTGTAGCCCAGGCCTCTCTTGTCGGTGGGGTGCCTCGGGTGGTCGGACATCTCTTCCCAATCTTTCTCGAGACGGGCTTGGGCTTCTGTCTTGGGTCTTCGAACTAATGAGGCTAGCTCTTCGGCGCGGATGCCTTTGGCTTCCACGAACTCGATCGGCGCTCGGACGGCAGCGGCGAGGTCGGATTCCTCGTCGGCGTTTCGTCCGGCTAGAGCTTGCGCTCTTATTTCGTCAGCGGTTTCGAGCGTGACGTTGGACCATTTCTGGTCCCCGTTCACTCCGAATGATTGCCATTGTTGGCGCCGCTTCCGGAGAGTCGTCGGCGTCGTCGGACGCGGCGAGCTCGCGCGTGCCGGAGGCGGGGCGGTCCATGGAGAGAATGGGTCGTGGAGTGTAGACTCGGAGGCGTGGAGTGGCGTGTCGTTGTCGTGGTTATCGTGGGTTTCTTTTTGGTCTTCGTGGTTGTCTGACTCGGGAGTAGCTGGACGGGAAACAACGGGGTCGGAAGAAACTTCACTCGTTTCCCTCCCCCTCTCATAACGATGAAGAGCCGACCACGGCTCGTAGGCGGTAGCCTCGGTCGAGCTAAGTGAAGGCCGGTCCAATAGGCTGCACCGCGCGCAAGCGAGTAGCTCTAACGCGGACAATTTCTTCGTCGACGTCTGGTCTCGCTGTTGGCTCAAATGTCGAAGAAGAACCGGCATCCAATGGATCGCCATCGCTCCAGCTACACCGACGTAGGTGCGGCTGCGAAGAGCGCCACGGTGCGGTGAAGGAGAGAGGTTAGCCATGGCCGACTCACGGCCATCCACGACGCAAGTTGGCTGGAGGGGCGGCAGCCCTTTGGTGAGGTACAACCCGGTGGCTTTCTGGTGTCCAGTGCCGTGCTCCCAGGGTTGGACGAATTGGGTCGGGGTCAACCCCCCGACTAAACGGCGAGCTTCCGCATGCATCCGAGGGTTCTCGACCGCTACAAACGGAGCAGTGGCGGAGGCCATTGACTTGAAGACGCGAGCGGCCGACTCAAGAGCGGCACGACGTCCGGGTTCTTGGGAGAGCCATTGACTGCTGACAGCGGAGAGGTACGTGCAGGGCGGGTGGGCGATGACTAGGTCCCAACCTAGGTTTTGGACATGAAGCGCGTCGCCTTGGAAGTGGGGCACGTAATCGATCTCGGAAGGATACAAATCGCACGTAGCTACATCAGCACCGGCGAGTAGGAACATGGAGGAGACGACGCCGCTCGTCTCGCCAACGACGAGAACGCGTGGTGCGTGACAGCCAGACGTCAGCCCGTCTTGGACTCGTTGATCCATCTTCGTGAGCTCAGCGCAAAGCTCATCGAAGTGCTTGGGTAGCGCGGCGGCAGGCGAGGCTAGGGTGCCATTGCGAGGCCGGCGAAGCTCTTGGGCTGCCTCCGTGAGGTGCCGAGGTAATACCACCGCAGAGCCGCTCGCTCGTGCACGAAGAGAGGCGAGAGCGTGGAGAGCGGGTGACGGGGTATCATCACGGGTGCCGACATCGGAGTTGTTTTGAGAGGAATCGAAGGACTGGATCGCGGACGCATTGATCGCTGCCACGCGCATGATGGTGGTGGCAGTGGTATCGAGAGGCAGGCAGTGCTCGGAGGCGGCGACCGGTGGCCGCAGCGACGTAGGACGAATGGAAGAAGACTCGGATATCGACGACGTAGAGACGGGCTCGGAGGACGGGATTGACGAAGAAACTCGGAGAAGTGGGGTGTCGGACGGCGGCGACGGACGCCGCGGCCGCGAGACCACCGGTGAGAGACATGAAGGACATGGCTCAGGGACTCGGTTGGGCTGGCTCAATGGGCGTAGAAGCTCGGTTTGGGAGGCCGCCGTTCCTCGACGTGCAGAGGAGTTGTGGTCACTCTCCATGGTCACGTCGGAAGAGGAGACGTCGTTGCATTCTGTCGTCGGCGGGGTCGGCGCCGGCGAAAGAAGGGACGTGGCTGTCGTAGAAGCCGGCTGCGGGGAAGGCTGGGGCCAGGGTGGTGGCTCTGCGGCAGCGGCTGGCGTGGG
>CM030934.1:6180197-6242697 GCA_018136815.1 Isochrysis galbana
GCAGTCGAATGTATCCACTCGCATTCCAACGTCGGAGCGCTTCTGCATTGCCTTTGAAGTCGTGAAAGTTCGCGTCGCCTGGCCGCTGGTGGTACCATGCGTCTGAGGCGAAGCGATTGTTGCACTTACCGTTGTTTGACATCCAGTAGTAGTAGCATGCGTCGTCACCCTGCATGGTGCTCATGCCATACACATCAACTCGATTGCACATGCGTGTGGCCAGCGCGACAGCTGCGACACCCGTAAGAGGAATGGCGTGCTTACGCTGATCGACTACTCGCCGGACTGCCGCGTAGAAAACGGGATTAACCTCGTGCCAGTTGGGTTTGCGATTCGCAAAGAGTACGTGTTGGCATGAATACACAAAGGGCCGATCACACAATACCATGAATGTTGTGTTTGGGAAAATCTGTTCCTCCTTGAAGGACCATCCCGAAGCAGCATGCGGGCTTGCAACGACTCGTATCGTTGTTCGCATGCCGGCCACCGAGGCAAGTCCAGGTCTCACGACCCCGCTGTTGA
This sequence comes from Isochrysis galbana, assembly GCA_018136815.1. Taxonomy (NCBI): domain Eukaryota; phylum Haptophyta; order Isochrysidales; family Isochrysidaceae; genus Isochrysis; species Isochrysis galbana. The sequence continues at coordinate 6,180,720 of CM030934.1, forward strand.
CTCGCCACACAGCAGTGTGTGCATCGATCTCCGCCCCTAGCTTATGGTGTAACAAAGTTCCCGAGCTGCCAACCACCGCACAAGAGTCGTATCGTCGCACCGCGGGCAAAGAGGCATTCGCGCGCTTCGCGTAAAGCTCGTCCATCCCGAAGGACCCGAATTTGAAGCCATACGGTGGCGCATGCTGCATCAACCTCTCGGGATTCTCCTCAAGCATGAACAGTGGCACTCCTTGAAAGAGTCCTGCAGACGAGTTCCTCATGCTATTGCGCTCTCGGCCTCGACCCCCTATGCCAGCTTGTGTGCGTGTGGTATTCTTACGGGCGAGGCGCTCGCGAAGCCGACTGTGCAGCGTGGAGCCCACATGTCCGCCTGGAGAGCGGTGAAACTGCGGCTTCCGGCTGCGCTGCTCACGCTCGACAGCCTGGTGGAGCACCTCGAGCTGCGAGTCACTGAAAGCGGGCAGCGCGGCGAGGTCGAGCCGTGTGCCGCCACCCGCCACGGACGGCTGATTGGCCCAGAATCGCTTCATTCCTCTCTCGGTGCGGGGGCCAGGCCTGCGCTCCGCTGAGAACCCGCCGCCCCCGAGCTCTCTCTCTTCTCCCTCCGCCTCGTCACTCCTCTATTCTCTCTCCTCTCTCCTCTCTTCTCTCTTCTCTCTTCTCTCCTCTCTCCTCTCTCTCCTCTCCCCTCTCCCCTCTCTCCTCTCTCCTCTCTTCTCTCTTCAATCTCGCTTCTTCTCCTTTATTCTCTGTTCTCTTCTCCCTGGCGTTGTTCTTACGTACTCTCCAAATGCTCCTCTCCTCTTCCCCCCTCTCTCTGTTTCTCTCCCTCCCCCCCGCCCCCTCTCCCATTACACTAAACTCTGTGTATATTTCTCTCCTTTGATCATCTCCTGCCCATCCTTCGCTCCGAAGCGAGGAGGAAGCAGGCGGGTTATGTTTGTCTAGTTTACAGACTCCGAGGCACCACATACTTTACAAGTAGGAGTACTTTACTCCTAGGAGTACTGCCCCCCTCCCCTTGAGATGATGGTGCGCAGTTCTATTGGGAGTACGTTAGAACTTATAGTTATAGCGTCGCATGACATCTTGTTAGCTAGCATTCCCTCTCTCTACTTTAGCCACATACACCGGACGAGCCATGCGCCAACCGCGCACACTCCCATCGCGGGGGAGGGGCTCCGTTGCCGTCGACGGGCGTACGGTCCCACAGCACTAAGGTAATACTGACAACAACAATTAACTTCTTAATAGTCTCACCGCACACGCGGCCGTGGACCCTCTACTTTCTACTCACGCAGCAAAACTTTCTACACCCCCAATCCGCCGGCCCTTTCCCCCCCGCCATCAGGCGACTCCCCCCCGTGCACTACTAGGGGGATAGGGGAAAAGGGCTTAGATATGGTCGGTGGCCCGCGCCCGCGCCCCCCCCCCGGTGATCCGTTCTCCCCTTCTCCTCCTACCTCCTATGCCTACCGGGCTGGCGGCGTCCTAAGTCCCGACTTCTCCTGTAAACAGGTGCGGGACTTACATCTTTTTCGGTGGGCGGAGCTCTCGCTCCGCCCACCCCCTTCTCCGCGCTCCCTCTCCTCTCTCCTGCGGCACGCGCGATGGCGTGCCTGCGCCAGGCCTGCAGCTGCTTGCTGGCGACCCCTGGAGGCTCCTCCATCCGAAGAGGTCCCCTCGTGAAAGTCACTTTTACACACCCACATGATTGAGACGATGGGGCTCCTCTGCTACACGTCTAACTGCGCAAGTCTCTGCTACACGTCTAATTGCGCAAGCATCTGCGGAGACAACCTGGTCCAGAAGAAACCTTGCCGACGCTCCTCCCTCTGTCTGAGGTATGGCATCGAGCACATGGGTCGATTGCAAGCATTTTCCCGCCCAATCAGTGTGACCCATTGCCGATGTCGAGGGTGGAGAACCCCCAAACCTCGTCTGTGGAACACACTCTTGGGATTCAACCGGCATACATCCCCATCGATCCTCGAGTTCTGCCGCTCCGATCGCAGAGCGCGCACCGCGTAAATGCAGAATACAGGTTTCGTTACACGTCTATAGGGTGATGGAACGGGTTTGGTCCGTGTTCTTACATAACGTCAACGTGACCTTCTAGCGTGGGGGGGTTCGCATCTTTTGTTCATACAACTTTCGCGATACTGACAACACCCTCCGCACCAATGTAGTTACATCGTTCTTGAAATTTTCATCTATCATAATCGCATTCAAATCATGTTCATTTGGATTCTGAATGTTCTTCATCTGATGTTTTAACCCCACTTTCTCGGCAATTTGCGTGAGCTGATCGTAATTAACATACCCTCTATCGAAACGCCTGAATGATATGTATGCCCTGATGAACTTGCCGTATTTGTCATCATCAAGCTTATTCACGAATTTTTCGTACAGCTCCTTCTCCTTGTTGTTATTCAGAGCTCGATCAATTTCGTACCGTCACGCCCAATTGTCGGATGCCGTGCTCGTAAGGATATCCTTGATATTGTCCGGATTTAGTACTGTTGAGTAATATATGTCAACATCGCTAGTGCTGGGCATGTATGATAGTATCGTATAATAGTATCGTACATATTTTTGTGTCACGCACCAACTCGAGCGGGATGCATCAGTCCTCTTGCCAAACGAGTGGGTTGGATAGCGCTACCCTCATGATCCCCACGATCCTCCGCGATTGAACGCTTTTCCATGCGGTGGGGGTGATGGCGATTGAACGCGTTCCACGTGTAGGCTGATGGTGATTGAACGCTTTTCCATGCGGTGGGGGTGATGGTGATTGAACGCGTTCCACGTGTAGGCTGATGGTGATTGAACGCTTTTCCATGCGGTGGGTGATGGTGATTGAGCGCTTCTCGCCTCCGCGCCAGCACCAAGCCCCATATACCCAGGAACCGCCCGGCCAGCGACGCCAACCGCGCCGCGCGACAAGAGGGTGCAACCTCAGGTTTGGTTGTTTTTTCAGCAACCCCCCCGTATATGTGGTATAAGTTCGACCCCGCGAAGGAGCTTCGGCCCATCCAGCGCCTCCGCCCGCCGCCGAGCGCCGAGCATCTGGCTGCCGACCACCGACCACACGAAGGTGCGGATGCGCTGGAAACACGCCCAATGAGCGAACACGACAGCGGTGCCACAGAAGGGAAGATAACGTTGGAGGAACTAACAGACACCATCACCCAAATAGGGAGCGGCAAAAGCGCGGGACCAGACGCGCTACCACCTCCTTGGCGAGCTATGACGATGCCGCGATCTGCCAATTCACCTTCACGCGGATGCTCCAGCTCATTCACAAGGTTGCCGGCCAAGCGGCGGTGACGGGGACGAAATGCATCATGGACACCCCGGGTGCATCGCTTGCCTTGTGCTTTGCAGCAAATGGCGTCGAATTTGCGTGAAGTCTTTCGGAAGACGTCGCCATCCGCCCTGCGTTCCGGCCGTCGACGATGGTTGCATTTCTTCAACTCGGCCAGCGGGCATGGTTGCATTCTTCGACGCGGGGGGGTCGATCTGCCCAAGGAACGGGCGCCCCAACGGCGGTGAAAGAAACACGTCGTTTAAAAGAACTCTTCTTGTGTAAAGAGGCGACATGGCGTGGTACTATTGGGTCTTTGGCATTGTACCCCTGGGTATCTTCGCTAGCTTTAGCTTTGTAATCATCTTCGTAATTGTACTACTAATTGGAGGAATCGTTGAGGCATTCCTACGTAAAAAGGAAAAAACAATAAAACAACTGAGCGTTAGTACCACTACTGCCACTAGCCCGGTACTATCACGACACCCCTCAGCGCACTTGCCCGCACGCCTTGAAGTGATGGCACAGACACATACTCATATGTCATATGCATCCCTACAAATCTCCCCCCTCGCAAACCCCCGGCTCCCATTATAACTCCCCACAAGTTACAATGGGGGAAAACCCAGTGAGGCGGACCGACCTACGTCGGGCGACTCACCGGGGAAAAGCACCGGGGGGGGGGAGGGACCTCTCGTCGAGAAGCAGAACGGCCCTTACAGCTCGCGCCGCGAGCAGTCCTCGAAGAAATAAATGACTGCGCCCCCCGATACCTGCCACAAGGACGTCTTGAGCCATTCCCTTCCTCTCTTCCTCCTGTCGCCAGCCGCCCCCCTTCGCCCGTTTGCTAACGCAAACGGGGCCCGTTTCTTACCACACTCCATCGGGGGGGGTGCAAAACCCCCCCTCTCCCTCTCTCCGTTCTCCTCCACCTGTGTCCCTGCGGCGCGTCGCCATGCGGCGCGCCACGGCCTGCTCTGAGAGGTCCTTTGGGGGCTCCCAGAGGGCCAGCCATGGCAGCTCAGTCAGGGGGCAGTGGAGGCTGGGGCTCAGCCCCTGGCCCCCCCTGCCTCTCCCACGCTTGCCTCGCTGGCCATGGGAGCCGCCCAGAGGCATCTGTCTGCCTGGCGACCAGGGAAGGGGGGGGGGTCAGCTCGAGGGCAGGCCCACGCAGGGCGTGGGAGTGCGAATCACGGCCCGCGCCCACTAGGGGTCTGGGCCAGTGTGGTGATTGCCCAGCCCCTGCCAAAGGGCAGGGGCTGTGGTTGATTGTATCGGCCCACCCCTGGGGGTGTCCGCGATGGAGAGAGGGGGGCGCGAGGCCCCCATTGTCCCCTACTTATAAAAGTAGGTTGTAAAAAGGAAAAAAAGCTTAGACGGTGATACCTCCACTCAATAAATCGGGGGTCAATAAAAGTTATATACCAAAATAGACACTAACAGTGTAACAAAAAAAGGGAACCTCAAGTTGCACCCTCTCAAGCCCCAAGCCCAAGCCGCGTCGAAATCGGCTGTCGCGGCGCCCGATAGCACGCGCGCTAACGTGCGCCGCCGGAGGCCGGAGAGCCCAACTTCGAACCGAGCCCGGGCGCGCTGCAAGACCGTTCTCGTTCCTCAGCCTGGTGTCCGGCCCCCTGGAGCCGGAGGGCAGTTGGCAGCGCCCGGGGGCGCGAGGGGGAGGGCACGAGAGGCGCCTCCCCCCATGTGAACTACGTAAATATGAACTTAGTTTACCGTATTGCGTGCACATGGCACGTAGCATGTCATGTGCTGAATGTCAAGTAGCTGCATGAATGTGCAAGGGATGTGGTGCGAGAACACCGCAGTCCGCAGTCGTGGCCACCCCACGCCTACTAGGTGTTCGGGGTGTTGGTGTCTACTCCATCTAGCCAAAAATGCTTTCGACTGAAGGCAACTGAGATGGAGATTCAACGCTTTCTCTTCTTCTTGAGCGCAGCCGCGGATTCCTTCCCTGCTGCAGACAGTTGCAGAGACGGCCCAGCAGGCGCAGCCGGATCACATTTCAGGAGAGTGCGCCCCTCCATGTCTAGTAGCACGTAGTCTAGTGAGAGGTGAGATTTTCGGACACTGGCTACGGTTGCACGCTCAACGACGATTCGGGGCGCACGACCAAAGCTCTGGCGGTCAAGACATCGCAGAACGTCAGCTCGCACCTCAAGCATCGATTTTACAAGCAATCCACAGCGTGGAAGTGACCAGAGCCATGAGGTACCCTCGACGGCGGGAGCCTCGCCGAGGCCAGCCACCGCCATGGATCGGAGAGGTACAAGCCAACCGCGCCTCACCAAAATAGCTGCCATCCCCTGCGCGGCAGTCGCGGGATCACCAGCGATCCTGGTCGCGAGTTCTTTATTCTCGAGTAGCTTGTTCACAATGTCGGCTTCCTCAACGCGCGACCGGGTGCACTGTCGGATCAAATGGATGGCAAGCGCCAGTGCTCGCTTGTCCTCGGGTTCCGTGGCCGCGTCCCTTTCCACACACATGACCGCTTGGACGTCATCCCCACGAACAATCAGGGACTCATCTCTGAGTGCAGCTGGCAGCTGCAAAACAAGCAACGAGCCTGCTGTGCGCTTCTCTTCTAGCTCTCGATCGACCGCAGTCCTGTTCCGAACGATCGCGTAGATTTGCGCCAGCGTCGACACGGGGAGCGCACGACCGCACAGGCGGGCGCCAATAGGGCAACTATTGACTAGCAGCATGAGCGCTGCCTCGAGGTCGGAGGGTGCAGAGGCGGCGAGCAGCGCGTCGTCGTCCAGCTCTCCCTGGGCCATCGCCTCGCCACCGCAGACGACCGAAAATGGGGTCGCCTTACAGCCGAGGCACCAAAATTAGACCTTCCTGTTTGGCCCAGCGGCCCAGCGGCCCTATGTATCCTATGTTCCTATGTTGCATGTTGGGCCGTTGGGCCCAACCAGAGTGACCAGTGACTGCGAGAAGAGCGGTGTAGATCGTAGATCAGAGTAACCATAGGAGGCTACTAGCACAACGAATCGGTGACGATGCCAAGTTTTCACGCTACAATTACAACGGAAGGGTACCACTTCACCACTCCGCACCAGGGCGTATGGGTTCACGTTGACACGCCCTCGAGGGCCCATTACAGTAGCTTGGGCAAGGTGTTAACCCATCTGGCCTCTTACAAGTGTTGACGCAGGGCACAACAAGTGTTGACACGGTGTTGACGCACTTCCACTCGTCACTGTTGCGGTTGCAGGTTGCTGATTCTGCTTGCTTTAGCGGGCAGCGCGGCAGCGCGCGCGAGGGAATGCGCGGTCAAATGACAAAATGCCTATCGGGACACGCGCAAGGGGAACGCGCAGGCGACGCGCAGCGCGCAACATGAGCGTCGGCCGGTCGGTCGCGCGCAGCGAGTGCGGCGAGCAGCCGGTCCACGGCCGCGAAGGCGGCGGCGGGCACCTGTCACCTGTTGTATTCCTGCCCATCTGAAGACTGTAGGCATGAATATTCGCGTAAGGTACGCGCTCATAATTACAATTGAACAGTTCCCCGTGTTGCCACTAACGCACAAGGCACACAGATTCGGATTCCCCATGGTCTCAAGTCCAGGTTTGCAGATTTTGGTCTCGAAATTTGCGATTCGAATTTTGTTTTTGCTGTTACTATAATTGTTGGCTCGTTTAAGGTAATAAACCGGCCTGACTTCGACTTCTCGTTCTGCAGTCGCTCTGCGAGACTCTCTCTCTCTCTCTCTCTCCGTCCGCATCTCCTCGGCCGACGACAGGAAGATTCGTCCAAAACATTCTCCGGTCCCAAGATATCTCGTGGGGGGTCTCTCCGCGCTCCACCAACGCGAGGATTTTGGACAGAGGAGCAGCTGCAATCACAATCGAAAAGCGCCGACACGGCGCCCTCCGGGGGGACACGCGTCGCGGGAAGCAGGGAATGTTACGCTAGTCTACATTTAATTTTAAAATAACGCTATGTGTACAACTGTGGACATTCGATCGCTCAATTCGCTCATGTCCCACATTTGACGGAACGACACCTTTGGTCTCTCCGGGCCTCCTTCGGCGACGGCTCAACGTTCAATGGGCTCGGCGGGTGGGTGATTTCGACGAGGGTTCGGCGCGCGGCCTGCCCGATTGGCGTGACCATCCGGGTGGGATATGCGTATATGTATATGGTATCTGGTGGGGTCCGCCATCCGGATGGATCGTCGAAAACGGCCACGAAGCGCGCCCGGCGTCGGTTCGAAGTTGGGCTCTCCGGACCTCCCTCGGCGACGGCTCAACGTTCAATGGGCTCGGCGGGTGGGTGATTTCGACGAGGGTTCGGCGCGCGGCCTGCCCGATTGGCGTGACCATCCGGGTGGGATATGCGTATATGGTATCTGGTGGGGTCCGCCATCCGGATGGATCGTCGAAAACGGCCACGCAGCGCGCCCGGCATCGGTTCGAAGTTGGTCTCTCCGGGCCTCCCTCGGCGACGGCTCAACGTTCAATGGGCTCGGCGGGTGGGTGATTTCGACGAGGGTTCGGCGCGCGGCCTGCCCGATTGGCGTGACCATCCGGGTGGGATATGCGTATATGGTATCTGGTGGGGTCCGCCATCCGGATGGATCGTCGAAAACGGCCACGCAGCGCGCCCGGCATCGGTTCGAAGTTGGTCTCTCCGGGCCTCCCTCGGCGACGGCTCAACGTTCAATGGGCTCGGCGGGTGGGTGATTTCGACGAGGGTTCGGCGCGCGGCCTGCCCGATTGGCGTGACCATCCGGGTGGGATATGCGTATATGGTATCTGGTGGGGTCCGCCATCCGGATGGATCGTCGAAAACGGCCACGCAGCGCGCCCGGCATCGGTTCGAAGTTGGGCTTTTTGAGCTTTTGCGATTTTAGCGTCTTTTGTCAGTTTTTGATTACGTTTTGTTATGGGGGCCCAAGGGGGGGGGTCCGGGTCCTAATGGGCCCCGGATATGTGCTAGTTGGGTGTATTGGGAACTTTCTCCCGAAAAAAATCCTTAAATTTCCTCAATTCTGAGATGGTCATTTTTTCACCCCTTATAAAAAAACACTGTTTGACCGCCCTACCTGTTTGACCGCCCTATCTTACTATCCAACACACTAGGGCCGCTAGGCGCTAGGAGCACCTCACCGCCCCACAGCCCTTCGTTCGCCGTTCGTTCCCAGTCCAGACACCCAAATGGGGATGCCCGACCCCATCCAGAATTTCATTCACCCGACTCCCGGCGGGGAGGAGGGCCAAGGCGCCGCGCTAACCGCCGGTGCCGCTCGCGACGGAGTGGCCCAGAGCCCAAAGCCCTCCGGCTCCGCTCGACTCGACACTTTAATCTTACAGAGACGGAGCCATGAAAAGAAAAAGGAATGTCGCAAAAAGAAAAGATGTCTCCTGCCCGCGGAGCTTCGGAGACAGAGAAAGGGGGCGACGCGAGATGGTGAGCAGCGCCAGGGGGTGGGGGTGGGGGGTGGGGGATGGGGGGGGGGGGCGGGCAGGGGGCATGAGGAAGGGGTAAAGTTTTGAGCGATCTCGCGGCGGCCGAGCGGCCGGGCGGGCGGGTCAAGCGGGCGGTGTTGAGGGGTCTCTCTCTCACCTCACGGCCCCTTTGCGGCCCACAGGCTGGCGAGGGGCAAGTCGGTGGAGGCACGCTCACCAAGCGGCCAGGCAATGCTGGCGCGCGGGCAGCTGGCCCGACTGGCACGATGGCCAGGAAGGCGGCCGCGGCGCGGCGTCCGGCGGCGCGCTCGGGCGGTGGCGGCGGCTCTGGCATTCTCAAATTCTACACCGATGACGCGCCAGGACTCAAAATGTCTGCTGCAGCCTGATGCACCTCTGCATTGCGCAGCAGCAGACACTCCGGTTCTGCTGATGCTAACCCGCCGTCTCTACCCGCCCATGCTCACAGTGGACCGACAACCGTGCTTGTCCTGAGCCTGCTCTTCATTGCATTCGTCGTGCTGCTTCACATCTGGGGCAAGTTCCGTAAGGGTTAAGCACTCAACCGCATTCGTATTGGGTAGGCTCTTTAACTCAAGGTGCATGCTGGTTGACGCAGCCATTACCATTGCACAACTGCGCATCGGAATTTCATGATGCTGTGGGGGAAGGCGCAGGATTGTTCACCTGCTCGCGGTTGAACCTTGGCTTGAGACGCATCGCACGTTGAGGCTACTTTTCTTGTAGCAGTGAATCAGTTCAAATGTGCTGCACGTTCGAGAAACACGTGAACGTGTGGCACCCTGACCAGTTGCTTCGATGGATGATTTGCCTGCGCTTTGAATTCTGGATCACGGACACCAAACGAGCTTATGCTTTCCCCTAAGGAGATCGTGTTGTTTGCGCATTAGCCAAGCCGGCCTTTGATCCCGAGCACAAAGGTGCAACTCCTGACGTGTTTAGTCGTCGCGTAACAAAGAAATGGAGTTGGTTGGCCTACACTTTGGCTATAATGTATGCTGGACCTCCTGAATCACCGATGACTTAGCGAATGCACTGACTCAGACTAACGTCGTTGGTTGCTGAGACCCCGCCCCATCGCCACTCTTTCTTGAGATACCTGTAATGCGCAAAGCGATGGCTTATCGCGTGATCTTTTTGCCACTCTGCCTTAGCCTCGCCTTACCACGCATAGTTGAAAGTTGTCATACTATGGTCGGCTTGCGGCTGGCTCGGTCTATTGTTCATAGAAATAGCGCCCCTCTTCACTCTCATATAAATCATAATCATAAATGACGACGACCTCTCACACCTCACACCTAGCGCCAAACTGAAACGGCTAGCCGAACACCTGAACTTAGTGCACATGTGGTAGGCTCACGACTCAAACCCTATCCCTACAAAAATAGTGACCCGGGATAGCTAGACGCCCATACAACCCGAACTACGAACTAGCAGAAACAATATGATATGAGACTACCTACTCCCTACTCATACTCCCATGGGGGAAGCCTTTTAAAAATTCTTGAAGGTGTCCGCTAAGCTACTAGTGTCCCACACTCCCCCGCGCTCTCATCGACATCGCCTATACTCCTACCTCTACTCTCCCTTTCCGCTCCCCCCTCGTTCCTTTTTCTTCGGTTTCGGTATAGTTTTGGGGGGTTGGGGGTCGGCCCATGTACACTACTTTGGGCCTCGCGTTGGGGGAGGGGAGGGGCGGTGCTGTGGTGGCCATGCGCCATGCAGGGCAGGGTGGTCTTGCTGGTGCATGGCTGTCAGGGGGCGGCACGGGACGAGTCTCGTGCTCGTGCGCACCTGGGTCGGGGGAGGAGCGCCCGCTCGCGGGCGCTTCGAGTGCGAGGAGTCGAGCTTGGCCCGATCGTCCGTCGCGGCGGGGGTGGCAGCAGGGGAGGAGGGGGGCGGCGCGCGCTCCATATGACCCTATCGTCTTAACGATAGTTGCAAAGTTTGCACAAAGAGCCGGGTGTTGGCAAGGATTGTGGATTGTGGGGGTAGATGGTGGGAATGAGTACGATATACGATATTGCCGCACCGCCGTGATGAGCGTTCTGACAGTGAATCGGTGAATAGAGTGCGTATCCTTGTCGCATTGGGCATTGGCTCTGGGCGTAGCCTCATACTCATACTCATGCACTCATCATATTCATATTCATCATATTACGAGAGCTCCTATGCTAATGCTAAGCCCCAATGTACCCTCCCCAACACCATACCTTTGATGGTTGATGGTTGATGGAGCCCCTAGTGGAGGTTTATATAGCTTTTTTCTTTTTTATTCAACCCAAAGCGTGCGTGCGAGGCATCTCAGTTTTGGAACGGAGGTAGTACATGTTTTTGTCCTCCGAAAAAACCACTAAAAACACTTTCTTGAGCGTTAGTCGTTAGTACCTCTACTCTCACTAGACTTGCACTAACACTAACACGCCAAGCCACGACATACATCCCAAGGCACAAACAAACTAAAAAAAGGCACAAACAAACAAGGCACATCATCATCATCATCATTCATCATTTCGTTTCTTCTGGCTTACGACTGCCAAGCTTAGAATTAGAATAAGGCCATAGGACGTCGTCCTTTTCCTTTCTGGTTATCACTGTGAGGAAGGGGACCTGTGACCTGTACCTTTCCTAAAGCACTATGTATTTGAAATCTCCGGCCGGGGCCAACCCCCAGTCCTGGCGGTGATCCGGTGCAATCGTCAATCGTGACGTGGTGGCTCTCGACTCTCGACCCCCCGTCTCTCCCCAACGGCCCAACAGTGCTTTCATCGGTGGCTGCGTGGTGAGAACACCGGGGGGGGGGGCGGGGGGGGGCGGGGGGGGGGGCGGGGCCCATCGGGCCAGCCAGCCCCCACCTTGGTGCTCGGCCCGCCCGGCGCCCTGTCGAGTGCTTTACTCCTCCTACAGGAGGGAGGGAGACCGGGCAGACGCAAAGGAGGAAGACGTCGACGAGAGAGAGAAAGGGAGGGAGGGAGGGAAGGGGAGGGAGGGGGAGGGAGAGGGGAAGGGGGCGCCGGGGGGGGGGGGGGGGGGGGGGGGGGAACGCCCCAGCAGCCGAGCGCGAGACGCTGCAGGAAGGCTCTCTGGAGGGGAGAGGGGGGAGGGGGGGAGCCTTCCCCGCCTTCCCCCCCCCCCCCCCCCCTCCCTAAAGTAATCTCTCCACCCCCTTTGCCCTCTCGGAGCCCACCTGACCCAGCGCAGTGGCGCGGTCAGCGGGCGGGCGGAGGAGGAGGGGAGGGGGGGGGGGAACAAGGGGCGCGTGCCGCACCTGCGAGCTCCGACCTGGACGGCGGCCGGCCTGCGCGCGTCTGGATGGCGCACGGCTCAGAGCTGGCGGACCTCTTCTTCAGAGCCGACAAGGTGCTCTCCGAGGCCGACCAGGCCAGGACGAATGAGCTGCGCAGGAACTACCGCCTGTGGCGGAAGGGAGGTGAGGGGGTTGAGCCGCATGCAGACCCAGTCGCACTCAAGCACACGGCCACCATCGACGAGTCGCGATCGCAGGCGAAAATGAGGCGCGTCAAGACGTATGGCAATCGCCTGGGCGCGGCCGCGGCGACGCCGGCCTTCTCTCCAACCAGTAGCCCCACACAGGAGCATGCCACAGACAGAGCAAACGGCTCTCAAGGCAGAGCAAATGGCTCTGGAGCTGCGGCGAACGTCCCTCTGGTGAGGCCGGACTCCACGCCATCCGCTATAGATTCAGTCACCGTTCAACACGCCATCACACCATTTCCGCCGCTGAACCCTGCTGCCCCAATGCTTGCCAGAGGTGGCTGCCCGTTCCCTCAAGGCGAGATGCCTCCGCCAGTTGCTTTGCCAACTGCGACAGGGGACGTGCATGCGGTAGCCACGGTGCCTGGGGGCTGTCCCTTTCGTCAGGCATCGACTGTTACGCCGCCCCCGACAGACCTGGCGAGATCTAGGGGTGCTTCCTCTGGTCTGGTGGCACTGGCACCCTCAACTCTCCTCTCAGGGGACAGTCCGGTGGCGGCTCCTGGAGTGCCTACCTTAACTGCAGCCCAGCTAGCGGCTTTCCAGAAGGCGTACATCAAGGCGCTGCAGGAGCAAAAAGAGCTCTTAGCTCAAAGTTCAAGACAGGCAGCGGCAAATGCCACGTCAGCTGCTGCTGCGACGGCGCCGATGGTGGCGCAGGCCCCGCGGCCAGGTGCGGCTCCGGCGCGTTCAGGGGGAAGGGCGAACGGGCAAACAGCATGTCCAGGGCCAAATCGGTCACATGCGCCTGTGCCGCAACTCGCCGCTGCTTGCGTTGATGGGCTCGTTGGGAATGGAGCGGCGAGAAAGGCGCCGAGCCGCAGTGGAGCCGCCTCGTCTGCTGTATCCGCATCCTCGGGAGCTCCCTCGGGGATTCTTCATTCAGCTGCTGACGACGATGATGAATCTAGCGAGGGGCTTGTGCTTGCAACCTCGTGTGCCCATGGGCCGCTGGTCACACACCCACAAATGTCATCATCGAGCGGGATGCTGGTATCAGTCTTCCCTTCATCTAATGAATCGTGGCTGTATGTGCTCATGGCGGGCGAGTTTGGCGTGCCTTTCAACATAGGGCTCAGTGCCAAAGGCGTTGTCTATGGAAGGCTTCAGTTCCGCGCCAAGATGCAGCAGTGGGCGCTTTTGCATGTGGATCCTTCTGAGTGGAAGGCCCTTTCTCTGGACACGCTCATCCCGGCGACCGTGCATGCATGGAAGTCACCGATCCCACCGAAGAGCGATGCGAGATGGATATGCTTTCCGTATCTGAGTAAAGAACCCGAGAGCTGTCTCGACCTGCCCCATTTACTTGCCCATGGCTCATATTGCCTCGATGTCAAGCCTGACGTCTCGCCGATCATGCTTTCAGCCCAGATGCCCATCCCAGAGGCGACTGTACAGCGTGATGTCAAGGCGATAGGCGCAAGACCAACCAAGAAAGAGGCTCCAAAGTCATCTCGCAAGCGGCAGCAGAAAACACAGGGGAGCACCCCTATGATTCCCGACGCGGCCTTGAAGAGGGGGGGCATTGATGCTGGCGTAGCTCCGGCTGAGGCTCCAGCTAGCAGTGCCAGTTTCGGCTCGGGACGCGGAAATCCATCGAAGCGGGCCCGTGGTGCGGGTGCTGCACCTGCAAAGCAGTCGCAACCCTTCGATCCGCGCTTGACAGCACGGCGCGGAGCAGACGTTGGGCGAGAGCAGACGAGTGTAATGGGGGCATTCAGCCCCGGGACCAGCGGCGACATGGTCATGAGGCAGCTGTTGCAGTCCCTGGTCTTCACTCACAATAGCCACCAGCAACACGCCACTCAGCAGATAGGACAACAGCAAGCTGCCGGCAGCAACGGCGCGACGATCCCATCCCCTAGATCGATGTTCGAATTTCTGCAATACTTGGAGGGCGCTGCAAAGTGCAACGTCGGGCACCAGTCTGGGGTGAATGGCCAGCCAAGCCTAGTTTCGACACCCAGCAGCGACGCAGTACAGGCGCCTTCGGGCGGACTTCCTGATTCTGCATCTTTCGCTTCGCTCCTCGGCCTTCTACGCTCCGACTCGATGCAGCAGTCACTTGCTATGTTGGAGTCCCAACGTGCCGACGGAATGGCGAGCTCTAGCGAGCTGAACCTCGCAGCCCTTGTGCGTGCGGCCTCTTCTAACGACATGGCCAATGCCAATGGCGCTTCTCACGACGGCATGCCCCCGCCCCAAATCCCGCCATGGGGTGGACGCGGCGCATCTCGTGGCAACGCCAGCTTGCCGGGCCCGCCGTCGATAGAGGACTTCCACGAGCTTCAAGCTCTTGCAGGGTCACTGAAGGAGTCGCCGTCGGTCAGTTCGCTCATGGATTTGGTGCGTTCGAGGTGAGTGCGCATCGGCATTTCAGCACCCAGGCCCACCCGTCCCCTTGTTCTATCTTAATCTGGTCTTCTCATCACTGTGCGCTTCCTTTGCTTGCGCCTATCGCAGCTCTGCTAGCTCGCTGATGGAGCTCATGAACTACTCATACAGCGCTACGAATTTGGCTGGCATGGAGTGACTGCGGGAGTTACGTGATTTTTTTTCTGGACATGGTCTCATCCTCACTGCCGTGGTGATTGCAGATACCGGTTTGTTTGGCGAGCGCTCTCCACTCGCAGTTTGCTGAGTTGGCCTTTGGAGGTAGGTAGTACTCCCTGGGCCCTCTCTGTCTCGCTTCCTCCGAGTCTCCTCCTCATGCTCCACCCTTTACCCATATCGTCCTTGTTCCGGGTAGAGAGCATTGTGTATGCGGTTCTTTCATGTCTGTGGTGTCCCCGCGTGTTGCATGGTCCTTCATGAAAGTGAGAATGTGAAACTCCCGTGCGATGTCTCATCATCACCGTCCACGTCCTCTATCCTACACGCACACACAGCTGCAAACACCATAAGCATGAGCGCATAAGCAAAAAAAAATCTTCTTAATAGTCTCACCGCGCCCGCGACTCTGCACCTTATCTATGCAGCCACGCCCGCTACTCTCTCCCCCCCTCCACCTGCCTTGCGGCTCGTCCCCTTGTGCGCTACTTAGGGGCTGGGTGTTTGGGGTTTCCTGCAGCAGACGGCGTGCTCCGATCCCCGATAGGCGATAGAGGTTTTCCTCTCCTTCCTCCTGTGCCATCGGGCTATCGGCTTTTTGTGTTATCCTTTTTTGATCAGTGTGCCTAGGGTTCTCCCAGCCGCTGGTCTTGTATATCTCCTTTATGCTTCCGTTCCACTTTTGTTGTTTTAGCTTTTTGAAGAATTCCTTGGAGTGGAGGTCTTCTTGGCGGAGTTGGGTGTATAGGGGGAGGTGTTTTAGTGGGTTCTTGCTGCGCTCTTCCATCAGCATTCGGTTGGCTTCGGCGATCTTCTCCGTGAGGCGCTCGCGTCGGGGGCCCTTACTTATGAGCTTTATGTTGAGTGTTGAGTGTAGCTATGGTTTTTTCTAGCTAGGGTAGACTGGATGGAGGGTATTTTTCTAGCGCGGGTTTCTTTCTTCTCTATAGGAATGTGGCGATGTGTGCCTTTGCACTAGCCCACTCGTCGGCCAGGTCGCCGCCGGCTTCCGCGTTTTCTTTCGCTCTACGAAGCAGCAGTTCGACTACCTGGCGGCGTCCTCAGTCCCGACTTCTCCTGTAAACAGGTGCGGGACTTACATATTTTCCGGTGAGCGGAGCCCTCGCTCCGCCCACCCCCTTCTCCGCGCTCTCTCTCCCCTCTCCTGCAGGCACGCGCGATGGCGCGCCTGCGACAGGCCTGCAGCTGCCTCTGGAGACCCCTGGAGGCTGACGAATTGGGATGGCCCTTAGGGCCTGAGGGCAATGAGGAAGGAGGCATGCCGGCGGCAGGCGCGGCGGAGGAGACGACTTCAGAGGGGCTGACGGGCTGAAGCCCGTCAGCAGAGGAAGGCGGGCAGGCGGGCTTGGGCGAGGGCGAGGACGGCGGCGAGAGCGACATCGAGCGAGTAGCGAGAGGCGAGGGTGAGTGTGAGGAGGGATGTGATGGCAGGGGCTGGTGAGGCGAGGCGAGTTTGTAGGGTCTGAGTGTTACGAGAGCGAGAGCGACGAGAGCGAGAGCGACGACGGATGACGACTGGCGACAGGACGACGGACAGAGACACCCAGGAAAACACCCCGACTCTCGCCGCACGACTTTCTCACATAACTCAACTGAAATCAAACCCAAACACTCCGGCCAGACAACGACGGACGACGATCAGAAGGCGATCTGTCGGCGGCGATCCCGTCTGGAAGGGGAATCGCACCATAACGGAAACGAGGGGCAATCCTGCCGCACAAGATTCCAAGAGACCTACCAAATAAGACGAAAGGAGTGCGATGTGCCTAAGGGGGAGATACGAAGAGGTCGTAAATTAAACCTGATTGCCCCCAGAAGCAGATAAAGAACCGCTGTAGAGATAGCAAATTAAACCTATTTGCGAGGCGCCTGGGAGGAAGAAAGGTGGGGCAACTTCCCTTCTCTTTCGAGAGAAAGAGAGAGGGCGCTCCACAACCCACGATCCCATGCATCCAAGCGAAGCTTTTGACCGAGAACGAGAACGAGAGAATTATAACGATAAATACCGAACGACGAAGAGAAGCCTAACGAGTGTCGATTCGCGAATGCGACAGAGGCTCCTGGAGGCCAGCTCAGGGGGCAGAGGAGGCTGGGGCTGGGCCCTGGTCTCCCCTGTCTCTCCCTCGCTGGCGCTCTTGGGCCTCAGGGGCCCCCACTCTGCACCTGTCTGCCTGTCGAACAGGGGGGGAGGGGGGGTTGGAGCGATGGGCTGGCCACGAGGGGCCAGGACGCGCGAATCAGGAATCAGGCGAGCCTGTCAGGGAGAGAGTGGGTCAGCATGGCAGTGGCCTCCTGGCAAGCCATCAGGCATGCCAGGAGTGTGGGTGGTTCCTCCCCCATGGCAGGGGAGGAGTGGAGAGAGGGGGGGGCTAGTGCCCCCCCATGGGCGAACTAAGTATAAACTTAGTGAGTAAGGCGCTAATAAAAGTAGTGATGCCCCAACACTGTCCGTCACCGCCCCCCCCCCCGCCCCCCCCCGCGGGGAGCACGAGCAAAAAATCAGCGTGGGGGTTACCGGATACTTTACTGGAGAGTGAAGAGTGCTCCTCCAACCTTCTCGAATCTTTTCTTTTTTCCTTATTCGATTTCCCCGAGGTGCCCCTGAGATGGGTCTCCGGTTGCGACAACGGAACGAGGCACCACACTGCGGCCTCCAGGGCTCCACCACAAGATCGCGCGAGGTGCGGTGTCATCGTCTAAGTGGGGCTTGAGGCACCTCCTATGTATTTTCATAGTCAAGCCCCAAAAGCGAGCAACCCTCACAAGGGGGGTGAAAATGCTGCGGGCGTCGACGCGGAGCTTTTGACCGAGAATGAGAGAAAGCAGAGAATTAGAATGATAAATGCCGAACGAGAGAGAATTCTAACGAGTGTCGATTCGCGAATGCGACATCGCCTCGCTGGCCATGGGAGCTGCCCAGAGGCCGCAGAGGCCCCTGTCTCCTGTCTTCCTGGTCCTGGCGACCAGTGATGGGGGGATGGGGGGGGAGTGAGCTCTAGGGCAGGCCCAGCATGGGCGTGGGAGTGCGAATCGCGGATCGCGGCCCGCGACCACTAGGGGTCTTGGCCAGAATGATGATTGCCCAACCCCTGCTAGAGGAGGGCAGGGGCTGAGGGCTGAGCTTGGTTGTACGGGCCCACCCCGGCACCCCGGACCCCGGGGGTTGTCCGCCATGGAGTGACGGGGGCGCGAGGCCCCCATTGACCCCCACTTATAAAAGTAGGTTGCTAGCGCTTAGGAGTAGGAGGTCTAACCTCTTACCCTAGTCTTAGACATCACCCTGGCCCCGTCTCACTCCCTTTCCCGCCCCGACGGTCCGCCGTCCTTCATCCTTGTCTTCGGTTCCCGGGGATGAGGCCGCCCATGTGATGGCGCTTCTCGCTTCGGCAGTAAGCAGTATAAAGTGGAAACGGACGCGTGCGCGATGACTGGCACGTCCGACGACGGCAGCGACATCCACGTGCCCTTGCCCTACATTGAGTCTGACGAGGAAGAGGAGGGTGGACGGCCTGCTCTGTCGCCGCCGAGTGCAGAGAGTGTCCTGCTGGAGGAGCTCTTACGAGTTCTCGCTCAGGGTGGCTCGCCACCGGCTGGCGTGGCAGATGCTGCAGAGAGTCTCTTGGACCGATGCTTCTGGGCATCGCTCGCAGAGACGGAAGGCCTCCATGTGCTTGGCAGCAAATGTGCAGAGGCCGACGCACATTGGAAAGCGGTCTCTCCGCATGCCCCTCGTCGAGACTCAGTTCCATCACTCCGCGCCTCTCTGGATGCTCGCGGCTACATCACGCCAGCCATGCTGCCTTCCTGCGAGGAGCCGGCAGTGTTGAAGGCGCTATGCCGGATGTGCCGACGGCTGCGCTCACACGGGTTCGCTCCAGTGTGGATATTCATTTTTGACGAAGCCTGGCATGTTCTGCGGTCATCCTGGTATGCTGTCCGCCTTGTCAGCAGCAAGCCGCACTTGTGTGTCTCGCAATGCCAAGATCCCTCCCATAGAGCAATCCACGATTTTAAGGCGACTTCGCCACCCTGACCGTGTAGGATCTCGCTGGATGCTGCGCTCCAATTTGAACCAGGCGACCTTGTGCTCGAGCCCTCGATGTTTGCGCACTCATTGACTCGTCCACGCGAACCTTTGTCTCCTGAGTTGATGGCTGATGCGGACAATACAAAAGATGGCAATGTAGAGCTTGCTCGCTATTCGTACGTAGGGGGCAACTTTGGCATCCCTCATCGCGACCATTCATCAGCCGAGTGTTTCGGTTCGTTGCTTTTATCAATGCAGCCGGCCACCGACCCCGTAGTCACATATGTGGCAGCTGCCGTGGTGGATGGTGGAATCTTTCTCGGAGACGATTCACTAGGTTACTTTTTTGTGAAGGGGTTGGCCGGACTATGTGCTTATGTGGTTGCCTTGGGGGTCACCAATGAGCCACGGGCTCCGCCGAACGGGATTGACGTGGCATCTTATCCCTACTCAGATTCTGGTGGGAATCCGACCTTATTCTCGCTGTGGGTACCTCTCAATGACGTCACCTTTGACAATGGCGCCATACACGTTGTACCAAAGGAGTTTGACGAATTCTTCACCAAACCTGACAGCCCCAAGCACCTGCTGCCCTTTGACCAGAACTCGCGTCGCGTACACTTCGAAGTCGGAGCTGCAGTCGCACTCGCTCCTTGCAACGCGGGCGTGCCTCTCGCATGGCATGGCTCACTGATCCATTGGGGAGGAGCCTGCTCATCGTTCACGGAATCAGAACCCCGAATTTCCCTCACGGCATCGTTGCGGGTATGCAGCACCAATTCAGTTGTCCAGGTCAACAGACTGACCGTGCAATGCAGCAGCCATTATGCTGCTGCGCATCCAGACCTCGCATAACCCGCGCGTTTGCCTTAGGTGGCTGGGAGTCCAAGCACCATGCTCAAGGACCAACTTGCTGTGCGGCGTGACCTCCAATTTGCAGATCTCCTAGCTCTCGATCTTGCCGATCGCGTTGGCTATATCGCTGGCAGTCTTCTCATCTATCAGTGGTGGTTTGGTCTTGGAAGCGGAGTATTGCCCGGAGATTTCAAGGCCTTGCTCGATTTGGGTCGAGGGTGATTGAAAGATTGAATGCCATGGGCAACGTATTTTTGCACATAGTTGATTGTTGATTGATAGTTGATAGTTGTCCAGCCTTAGCATATCTATTGCATTTTATTCTGAGAGCTAGTACAGCTACTGCCAATAGCCTTGTACTGCCCCGCCGGGCCAAGACAAACATGACCGCTCTCAAACACATGGCATGACACACTCCAGACGGCGTAAAACCTCTAGACGAAATGGAAGTAGAGCATATTACAAGGCGCTACGCCAAACGATCCAAAAAAAGAGACTCCTTTCTCGCGGTCAAAGGTTCTGCCGCCGGCTGTTTCCTTCTCGCTCTCTGCGCAGCACTGGGGGGACGCCGTTGGCCTGACTGCGCCAGCACCGCCTGCAGTGCCGCAATGGACAAGGTGGGACGCGCGAGGGCACGGGCAGCTGATCGCTCAGCCAATTGTGCTCGTTACGCGCTCATCCCGACGCGTGCCTCGCGCCGTGCAGGCTATATTGTTGCAGAGCAACAAGGACGGGGTGAGTGTTCACAGCCACCTGACGGAACTCATCCACACTCTGCTGACCGAGAAGGATGCAAACGCGCTGGACAATCTTGAGAATATCTCGCTTGGCGTCAAGGCTAGGCGCTTCGCAGCGACCGAGGCGGGAGAGCGGGTGCGCTTGTGCATCAACCCATGTGCTGAACGGTTTGGCGCAACTGAACAGCCGGCGAGCGTTGAGTGATGATTGCCGATCCCTCTGCTCTGTCTTCACAGAATCAGATGCCGCCCGCGTCGGCAACCGATGATTCGTGGAAGAAGGCTAGTAATGCACTTTTCACGGTGAATGCCACCGGCCGCGGTCGAGGAGAGCGGGCAGCATTGCCCAGCCATAGAGGGGGCGTGATCCGTCCCCTAGAAGTAGCATGGGCATGCAGGCGTAGTCTTGCTTCAATGTATTTATTGGTTGCGGGTTTATATTTCATGGCATAGCGGTGCTGACCGCACTTCATGGTGTGATATCGCTGACCTCCTGCGATTCCTGCGCCCTGCCGGTCAGATTGACACGAGCATCGAGGACGAAGGTGTGCCCAACCTTGTGGATGAAGCGGCATGGTTCGAGTGGGCAGGTGTTGGAGTTGCACGGGAGGAACTACCCCGGCTGTTCGCGGCTATGACTGCCCTCAAGACAGAGCATGGCCTGAAGGCGGTGCGCTTCTTCGGCAAAGTGTTGGGCACAAAGGCAGACTACTACGTTGTCGAGGGTACATACGTTCCGGGCGCAGAGCCCACCCTTCCTACCTCAACTCATGGTGCAACTCCACCTGAGGCTCCCGGCATGGGTCTGAACACACATATGTACTTTGCTGCCAGCGACCCGTCATCAAAATTTGTCCGCTTGCCAGACGTTCTCCCAGAGACGATCGTCGCCGCTTGTAAGATCAAAAAGTACTTCACTGGCGATCTCGCCGCGCCTGTGAAGGCTTATCCCACCTTCCCAGGTAAGGAGGCGGATTACCTGCGTGCGCAGATTGCGCGAATTGCTGCTGCCACCGTGCTCGTCCCGGCGGGCAAGTTCGCTTTCGATGAGGAAGCTGAGACCGAGCCGAAGCCGCTGATAAAGCTGGAGGACTTTGAAGCCAAACCTGCAGCTGAAATGGCGGAGGCGGACAGCTGGTGCCATCTACGAGCCGGCGTTCTCAAGATCGGACGGGCTACTAACCTACCAATTCCTGAGGATGCAGAGGAGGAGGATGCTCCAGAGCTCGAGGAGGAGGTGCCACCACTCGCGCCGATCTCCAGCGATGCCCCAGTTGCAGATCCGTTGCCTGAGTCCGGAACGGAGACCCCTGCCTGGAGCATCAAGCTCTATTGCCCGCAGGCGCGTGACGGAGCTGTTGTTATCGCCAAATCTCATCGGTGGCCAGGAGCTTACTCGGCAGTTGTGAAGGGGAAGCACGCAAACTTGTACGTTGGCTATGGCGCCGAGGCGTCGGCAACTCCTTTCACGCCCACACCGCCGCCACCCATCATGGGCGAGGCAGAAGATGTGGGCGAGGAAACTGATGTTTCGCTTGCGGCTGAGAACGAAGTGCTCAAAGCCATTGATGAGGAGAGGATGCGTGCAGAGGCTGCGGTTGAGGAACCGCAGGAAGAATGACGAGCTGTGTTTGAAGTTGGATGAGAGAACTTGTGCTTGATGCAAATAGCGCCGACCCGAGTGCCAAACCTCATCGCCGCACTTGCAGTGAATATGCTCGCCCCATGCTATACTACCCCCATAAACCTCAAAGAGTGAGATTTTTCACGTGTGTGCTTTGTGCGTGTGGCGCCGCGTTGCTGCGTTTCAGGCTGAGGCAGGTAAGCCGCTGCGTGATTGTCGCATGGAATGAGTTCCTCGAACAGCGTATCGTCGAACTCTTTTTGAATTATTTGGTCATCAACTAAGTGTATACTTGGTTGCGATCAACTATTGTCTATTGTTATAGTTTGAACTATGGAGCGTGCCGCGACCGCTCCCGAGCCCCAGGCGCGAACCTCGCCTCTGCGCCCCACCTGGGACGCCCCACGCCGCCCGAGGCGGCTCGTCAGAAAGCCCACTCAAAGCCCAGCCAGCTAGGGGTAGGCCATAATATGTAGAAAAAAGTACCCAAAAATATGTCGTCACGATATGTCGTTTATATGCGAGGCTCTCACCCAAATATGTAGAAAATATGTAGATATGCGCCCGTCGCCCGTCGTCGCCGCGGTAGATAGGCACGATAGTCATAGTCATTAGGCATAGCGTATATAGATATAGTGAGTGTTACTAAATAGAAATAGCATACGCATATTACATATTATATTTTACTGCACATTTCATAGCCAAGGGTGCTCTCACGTTTCACGCTCTCACATGCAGCGCTCATTCTCACGTTTGTTGCTATTGTAACGCAACATGACAGACGACTACACACTTGATCGGCCAAAGTAGTGGACCGATCAGATGGGAAAAGGCATGCATGCAAGCAAGGAAAACACACGCTCACACGATGCCGAATTAGGAGAGAGAGACATGACACTCCCAGCAGCCATGGCCCAAGTTGGGAACAGAGAATGATTTGAAGCCCTCAGGCGCGCGCGCCGGGGAACTGCTTGCGCTGTTCCTGGACGACGTGGCGCGGCCCGAGCGACGCTGCTTGCTGGCACCTGAAGGCGAGGGTGGGGCGGAGTGGCATGTCACGAATGCATTCGTGACGCGCGGGCCGGCGTGGCAGCGCAAGCTGGCAAGCCGGGGGAGAGCCTCGCCTGGCATGCTCTCTCTCGCTCGCTCCTGGGGCCCCCCCGCGCCCCCCCCCCCCTCCCGCGCCCGCCCCTCGCGCCCCCTCCGTTTATCCCGCTGGCTCCCGCCCAAATATGTACCGGCGCCCGGGCCCGTGCCACCCAAATATGTAGTAAATATGCCGACATATCAGTTTGCCAGAATCGTACCCAAATATGTAGTACGATATGTACATATTATGGCCTACCCCTACAGCCAGCCCATCCAAACCACACCCGCGCGAGCGCGCGGGGTGGCGAGCACTGGCACGGAACAGGTTGCCGCCACCATGGCTCTGCGTAGCATGCAAGGGTCTTTGAGACCCCCTCCAATAGTGGGAAACCCTCCCACCCGAAGAGCACCTCATGTGCTCATGTGGGAGGGCAGCTCAGCTGCCCTCCCCATGGTGGATGGTGGAAACCTCTACCATCAGTGCACCCAACATGGGAGGGCACTTCACAACCATCAATCTTCCACGGAGAGCACCCAAACCTCTACCATCAGTGCACCCAACATGGGAGGGCACTTCACAACCATCAATCTTCCACGGAGAGCACCCAATGCCTCTGTTTTCCAACATGTTGGCACACTTCTCGTCTTCACCCCACTCTTGTGGGCAACAAGTACCTACAACTCAGTGCCCTGCCTTAGGCCCTCTTTCAACACTTCACTCCCCTAACCTACTTTTATAAGTGGGGGTCAATGGGGGCCTCGCGCCCCCCTCACACCATCGCGGACACCCCCCGGGGTGGGCCCGTACAATCAACCCCAGCCCGGGCAGGGGCTGGGCACTCATCAATCTGGCCCAGACCCTTCGGGGGCGCGGGCCGCGAGCTGCACTCCCACGCCCGCGCTGGGCTTGCCCTCGGCACAACGAGGGCAGACCTCGCTGGGGGAGCTGCGACCGAGGTATAACAGAAGACAGACGACAATCGTGGAACGTTTGATGACATCAAGAGAAAGTAGGAGAAGAGGCGATATACCCATCAACGAGACCTTGAGACTTAAAATAACTCACAGGTTATAAGTAAAAAGTCTGTCCTCGTATGGAATACGACACTCTGTCCCTGGTCCCTGGCTGGTCGCCAGGCATACTGGAGAATCTGGGCGGCTCCCATGGCCAGCGAGGCGAGCGTGGGAGAGGCAGGGGGGCCGGGGGGCCAGGGGCTGAGCCCCAGCCTCCACTGCCCCCTGAGCTGCCTTTGCTGGCCCCTTGGGAGCCCCCAAAGGACCCCTGAGAGCAGGCCGGGGCGCGCCGCATGGCGACGCGCCGCAGGGACGACGAAGGAACTAGAAACCCACTGCACCCAGCCCCTAGGTAGAGCACGAGGGGACGAGCCGCAAGGCAGGTGGAGGGGTGGTAAGGGAAGCGGGCGTGGCTGCATAGAGGCTGTGAAGGGTCGCGCGCGCGGCGAGATTATTAAGAACGTATTTTTTTGGTATACGTAACACGTAACTGTAATACAATATACGACGAACAGAGTGACGCGACTGTGACCAATGACGACCGGGCTTTACGCTTTACTTGGACTTGTCCCGAGCGCTTTCGAGTCTGTCTTGGATAAAACCTCCGGATACCTGGCAATAGGACTGAGATAGCCTCGTAGAACATCTCCTCGTGAGGAGTGCCAACCTGGCACAATATATTATAACTTAGGTGTCTTGCATGAGTGAATTTAGGTAGCAAGCGGAGAGAATTTCAACAGAACAGGTTGCTGTTTATGCGGTCAAATTCTCGTCTCCGATAGGAATATAAAATGAGCCATCACAAGGGGGATCCATGCCAAAACGGATGCGAGAGGCTGGAGGGCCCATGTCACTCTGACCATCCACTGTCATTAAGCCGAGAGCGCCTGGCAAGATGGTATCTAGTCGCTGCGGTGAGCCTCGATGATCGCTGAAGAGGCGTGTAGGATAAGGCATATGTCAGCGTACACTGCGGCGCGCATGACCTCTAGATGTCATGCTTTGTGGAGGTGAGGCAGAAGGTCAAGACGAGTGTGCATGCACGAGGTGCAGGGGAAGAGGAGGGCTGTTGGGCCTTGTATTCTGCGCACCATCCTTGCTGGACCAGGAGAAGGGGAACACGTTGAAAGATCTTTTGTTGATCTCCCGCATGCCAAAGCGCGAATTGTGCGCCGCGACGCGGGCATCCGTGCAGCCCTGATGGTTGTGGTCCATGCGGACCGACTTGGAGAAGGCAATGTCTGCGTGGCCAGTGAAATACTTGAAGAGGTAGCCGCCACAGACGAATGAGGCGGCGCCGAGAACCCCGAAGATGGGGTACACCTGTACGTGCAAGCTTGAGCCGTCGATCAGCACCACCACTCGCCTCGAGGCGCGTAGGGTGGGCGAGGGTGTCTGACACGGAGAGGGGGGTGGTGGGCGGCAGGCGCACCGCCGGGTTGAGCCAGATCTTGGCGGCCGTCTTGCCCTTGGGGATCTCACGGAAACCAGCGGCAGCCTGCTCCCAACCTGTACAGGTACGTTCGGAGCGGCTCGGCTTACACGCGCGCACTCGCCAGCCGGGAAAGGGGGGACACTGGGCCTCGAGGGCTGAGCGTACCCATGGTTGCTCTCTTCTCTGACTTGCGGACAATTGTGAGGAACGGTCCCAGCAGCCTCCCGTTTTCTTTCGTTTCTCGTCTCCGTAACCCGTTGCTCACGAAGTGTGGACACCTCGCGCCGCTGGTCCTCGCGAAGAGAAGCGAAGAGAAGGCAGGGGGGGGGGGACAGGAAAAGGATACCGCAGGGGGGGCGGAGTTCCCCCGTATCGATGATGTCGTTGGCTCCCCGCCTTCTCGCTTCTCGCCGAGGAGCCGAGGCGTCTTCTCACTCATCGCGGAGGCGGGATAGAGTACTCCTAGTCTACAGGAGAAAGGATGACAAAGAAGGTGAAGCGCTGCACTGGAAGTCTGCGTACTGGTGTTTGAGCGTACCATTTTAATGTAAACACTACTATGGTGAAAATGAATACTTTCCTATCTTGATGTGGCAAGATTCCTGTAAATTAATCAAACTATTGTAAATTAACCCTGGACATTTGACATTTGATGGGACCCGTATTCGACGGAGTGCGAGAAGTCCGACGACCGACACCGCACCACAAGTGGGCGCGCGCAACACCTCGGATTCTATTCTCGTAGCTTTAGTGGTACTAAGTCGTTCTTCTACACTGACGAGCTGACGGGCGTTTCAGGTACTCGTATTCCGTTTGATTCCTCCGGGTGCGCATCCATCTCCCATATTCATACCACGTGACCTTCTTCACGAGCACTCTCTCTCCTATGTACTCCTCTCTCCTACTCCTCTCTCTCTCTCTCCCTCCCCCCCCCCCCCTCCTTCCCTCCCTCCCTCCTCCTCCTCTTCTGTGTTCCTTCTTTGCTCGCCCCTCATCTATTCTCTTGCTAGTCGGCAGTCCCGCTTGTTGCTTGGTACACCCGATCCACTTGAAGCTGCCGAGGGTCTAAGGACGAGCACCCGCTGCTCGCAAGCTGGAGATGGGCCTCTCTGGATGGATGGGCTCGCCTCGTCGACGTGGTGCCACGGCGCCGACATGCGATCGGGCTGGATACTCACCCCCCACGCCTTCGTGCAAGGCTACCGATGAGGACGTCGCCAATCACTCGGCCCCCTCGAGGGAGTTGCCCTCTTCGCCCGGTGCACCAGAGAAGGACTCGAAGACCTTGCACGCCCGGCCGGATGTGGGCGAGGGCGTGGGGCAAATCAGAGGAGAAGGGGCTACTTCCATCGTCGGGACGTCGCACCTAGAGCCGAGAGAGCAGCAGGTGGCCACAGGACGGTGTGCACCAGACGATGGGCGAAAGGAGGATAAACAAACAGGCAGCCAGTCCCAGCCTCAGACTGGCCGGCCAACTGTGGAGAGCCTGCTGCCGGAGCCCAAGAACAAACATGCAAACGCTTCGACTGCCAATGAATGGGACCTTCTGAGCCCGGATGAGCTACGCGTCCTTCGCCGGGCTCGGGAGTGGTTGGGCTCGGAGCTTTTTTCACAAGCACCTCTTGATCTGCTCGTGACCTTCGCACGCGGTTATGCCTACTGCAACGACTGGGCAGAGGCGAGCACAGCTCACCTGGAGCATGCGCTCAAGTGGCGTGCAGAAATGAACGCCAACACTGTGGTCGCGAGTGGTCTTCCTAACCGCGAGCTCTTTGAGAAAATGTGCCAAAATGGTCCCATTGGCCACGACTCCCATGGCCATCTCGTCATACTTGAACGCCTGGGACGGGTGAATGTAGGACAGCTGCTGCAGGCTTTTGACGAAGAAAGCTATATTCGACATCAGCTCTTTTCCCGGGAGGCCGTTCGCATGATCAACACCGCCAAATCCTTGCGAACAGGCAAACGTCTCTACAAAGTGGTTGTGGTCATTGATTTAGAAGGACTCTCTATGTCGCATCTGAGCAAGCGCTTTGTCAACCTCATGAAGCGAGTGAACGATCAATTTGCGGAGCATTATCCCGAAACAGCCTTCAAATTTTATGTCATCAATGCGCCGCTCGTCTTCCGCACTGCATGGGCCATAGCGAAGCAATGGATGCATCCGATCACAGTCCGAAAGTTTTCCATCATGGGCAGCGACTACCGTCGCAAGTTTGATGATGCGGGGATTGTACTGCTTGAAGGCGATATTCCTAAGACCGTCAAGGGATGGGCCGAGGAGGTGCAAAACGTCATCGATGAATTCGGGTTTTCAAGACTCAGTCGTGGTTACATGCCTGAAAAGGACCTCACCGAGGTGTCTTCTATTGTGGGTGTAGACTTGCACGAACAGTGATTGTACCGCACAATGTCCTCAAGGCTGCACTCTGGCCCTCTTGCAGCTTGCTCATGCAGTAGTGCTACGTACCACCGGGTGCTGGCGCGTTGGCGGCCGCCGGTGCATGTGAAATTGAGCCATAGCCCAAGAGGCGCAGCCGAGTTCCGTAATGTGCTGTTATGCGCCTCTCCTTGAGTGCATGCTAGCTATTACTAGTACTACTATGTTTTATGCTTTGCCGGACGCGCACTTCTGCCGTCTACTGCAGCTATTCCCGCCCTGCCGTACCTTAATGTGCATGGATCGGCTATGCTAGATGCTAGAGAGTCAACCAACAACAACAACAATACAATCTTTAGGGCGGTCAAACAGGGCTTTTTAAGTACTAATATGGGGGGGGTGGCACATTTTTTGACCATTTTCCAAAGCCCACAACAAAACTCCCAGGGGGGCCACCTGCCGCCACGAAAATCTTCGACAGAAAATAGTGCGATTCTCCTCCCCCCTCGCCCCTCGCTTGCACACGCTCTGGGGCTCTACCGGTAAAGAACCGCGGCGCCCGCCGCGGGAGTGATAGACGTATTTTGAAACGGAGTATTCATCACACCGGATTCCTTATTGATCCGTCCCACTCGTCGGCCGCCCGGGATTGATCGCCTGCCTGCTGAAGGCAAGACGTCATCTGCGCAGCCCTCAGCGCACCTCATGGTGCGCGCATACGTCGAACACGCGATGACTACAAGCTCGTAGGCAGAGGGCCGTTCGATCGAGCCGGCGCTGCGCCGCTTCATCCTTCGCATCTCGCGCCACCATCCTTCCGTGAGCGCTCTCCTTCTTCCCCCCTTCGACACACCTGTTGACCCCTCCGACTTCGACGCCGACGCCTGGCTCGCCGGCGCCATCCTCGACTGCCTCGATCAGTCCGCCCCTCGCGTCTCCAACCTCATGGAGGCCTGCTCTCGCGAGGTCCTCCTCAGCGGGCGCAAACTACTCTCCTACCTCGAGTCCATCCACGTTCCGCGCACCGGCGCTGAGATCGAGGCCGCCGCCTCCACCTTCGCTGCCCTACGCCCTTTCCGCATCGACATGCACGAGCCCGATGTAGAGGCCGCCGCACGCCTCGCCATTCGCTCCTTCGAGATGCTCCCATCGGCCTCCGCGGGCGGCCCCTTTGCTCTCCATCGCATGCTCCTCGACAAGCTCCCCGACTCCCTCTCCTCCCTTCGCACCGACGAGCTGCGCAAGCTTTACGAGGCGGACATCATGGGCGAGCAGCCGTGCCACATCGACAAGTTGATTGCGCGGATCGCCTTATGGCTGCGCCCCGGGACGCTTGCGCACGCGCCCGCCCCCTCCCCCTCAGTCTTCGCCGCCACCACTTCCCCCTTCTCCAACTCTGGCTGCTTCGTCTGCGGCGAGCGCACTTGCTCCGCCCGCACCTGCCCCCGCCGCTGTCACTCTTGCGGCGAGAAGCTATGCCCTGGCGCACGCGACAAGACGCTGTGCGTCGTGTGCGCCCCCTCCCCGCCTTCTCGCCCTCACACCCTCAATGCCTTGGGCAAGCCAGTGCCCGAACGCGTCTTTGAGCACCTCGCCCACCTTTGGGCTGAGCGCAATCGCCCGGCCTCCTCGCCCCAAGCTCACTCCGCCTCCTTTGTCGAAGGCGAGGCGGCACTCCTCGATCTCGTCGCCACCCTCGAGCTCGAACACGCCGCCCCTCCCTCGGACGTCGCCCCTCGCTCCGAGCCGCCGCTGCCTCCTCTTTTCGCGGGCTCCTTGGCCGTCGCTGCCGATGTCTTCCCCCCACCTCCTCCCTTCCACTCCGACCTCAATACATATTCGTCTGCGTATCGGCCCTCTTTGTTCGTAATTCCGTCCGTCCATCCGTCCGCCGCCCGCCGCCCATGTTGTGCCTCTCCCCCTCACTCGCTCTTTGCGATGGGTGCCCCCTTCTTGGGTGCCCCATCGGGGGGTGTGTTGTGGTTAGGGGGAGAGCCGCCCTTTAGGTTTCCCAAAGAGAGGCCCTGAGGCCCTCTCTCTTTGTTTTCCCGCCTTCGCGTGTTTTGGTTTCTCCCTTCGGGTCGCATCCTCTCCGTCCGATCGGGATCCTCCGATCCCGATCTTCCTCTCTTCCCCCCGTGTGTTAGGATAGGGGCGATCGCTCTCGATCCCCCTCCCTTGTTTTCTCATGTGTGCGCCCCCTTTCTTTCCTTGCGCGCGCCCCCCGTGTGTTTCCCCCCACCTAGGGGTGGGCCTTCTAGACTGGGACAACCATGTTAAGGCGCTACAAGCAAAATGGGCATTAAATTACCTAGACGCGCGTCAAGCGCAATGGAAACAAGTGCTTGACGCTTGGTTCTGCCGCTCGAACCTAGGGAGAGCAGCTGTCCTGTCGACGATACCGACAAACAAACTGACCGACGGCATAACAGGCTCAAGCAAACTCCCGGCGTTCTGGAAACAAGCGCTGAACAACATCCGCGAACTAGAACTCACACCCCTAAAAACGAGCAGAGAAGGGCTACTCTCGCAACCCATATGGGGCAGCCCGACACACCCGGGCCCCAAACTAAACCCCTCATGGGCGAAACTATGGAACAAACTTGAATGCAACGCCATACACAATGTTTTTAGAGACTTCGAGGCGACTGTAACTTACAGCGGGGAGGAATGTGCGCAATACCTTACAAACAACGACAGGTATATACAATTTAAAGGAGAATATATCCCAAGGGACAAATTCTTAGAAACATGGGACACACTAGTAAGACACGCAACGTCGACAATGGCGACAGCGGAGGATACGGATGCGAGGGGGGACATACCCCCCGGGCGCGAAAACAGAGAACAAAACGACCCGATAGAACCGCCCCCCGAATTACACATCACGCAAGATGGCGAATACTATGTGAAGAACAAAGGCACATGGTACGAGGCGGAACTTTCGTACCTTGGCACACCAATAATCGGAAAGAGAACCACCGCCCCACTGAACCTCGACACCTCCCCGCCGGCCAGGTGGGGAGAAGGTTACAAGTCCAACAAGAGACTCGAGTACCCGCTAGCTGATGAAAACACCTTGGACGGCAAGACGCCGCTCGACACTATCGAAGTAGCACACCTCACCAGAGCCTTCCAGCGAGCGAGCCGCAAACGCAAGCGCCTCACGGGACCGACCAAATGGGAGGAGAAACTCCAAATACCAACAAGCACATGGACACACCTAGCTAAGCTATACACGTCCCCAATGGTGACGGCGCGCGACACGCACCTACACTTCAAACACATGACACATATACGAGTGGGCACGTACAATCGATTCCCCGACAGAGCAAACACATGCCGTATATGTGGAACGGCGAACGAATCCTCGACGCACCTGGGGGAATGCCCCGGGATAACCAGGGTATTGGACGCACTGAACAAAATCGCGAGGTTCTCGCCCAACGCCGAAAGAAGCAGAGAAGACATCATCATAGACAACCTATTCATATTCCCAAAGGGAGGCGCCCCAAAAGCGATATACACTCTATACATGCTAGCATGGAGGTATATCATAACGGACTTCTATAGGATTCACTATGAGAATATAAACTACTCAGAAGAATCAATACTCATAAGAATAATAGAGAGATACACTACCCTGTGTAAAGCACTATTATTCGCATATGAAACCGACTCAGCGCAAACGGCCCAAGTGGGCATGGGAAGACAACCCAAGAAAAGGATAGATGTAGGCGACTTAAGACCCGTATTTCACATAAGCGACAGAGGTGGGCTCAAACCCAGTGCTGAGGAGCTAGCCGAGCTAGCCACCAAGCTGGGGATCGCGCACGCTGTCCAAGAGACCGAAGAACGAGGCAAAGAGGACGAATAAAACACCGATACAACCAGCAAGGGAGGGCACCGCTAGAGGCAATGCGTGCTAGACGAGACCCAACTACCAAATCACGGCCGAGAGGGAGAGACACACGAGAGAAAAAGACCAAAAGGCCTGCCCGGACCCCACACTCCAAACCAGACCTCAGGTAGTGCACCGAGGTCGGACCCCGGAAACCGAAGAAAAAGGAAAGAAGGGGGGCAGGGGAAGAGGTGGAGGAAGGGAAGATAAGGGCGATGGAAATAGAGGTGTAGGTGTGTAGCCCAGAATCTTCAGATGTTTTTTTTTCTGTCTCAACAATCATTAGAGCCTCAATCCACAGCCACAGTCACAGCCACTCCACTCCACCAGCCACACAGGGTCTTTATGGGGATGTGATCGCATCGTGCAGGACAACGTGCGTGTGCATGCGGCGCACGTTCGCTATCATTTCCTTCATAATGATTCGCAAGTAAGAATGTGGCATATGACGTAAGGATGCACGCCGGGGTGCATACAGCTGAGGTAATCAAGCGATCGCAGCCCATCACCACGGTGGACTGATTCACAGGCCCATCTGCCGCTTGAAGTTCTCCATGCGTTCCCTTTCCTTCGCCTGCAGCTCTTGAACTCTTGCACTCGCCACTTCGCTCTTGTGTGCGGCCGCCTGTTGCCTTCTGGCGACACATGCCGCGAATTCATCCGAGTTGGCTCCCATCAGCGCGCTATCGCTCATCGCTGGCATGCCCTCCTCCTCATCACTTCGTCGGTGATACGCTGTTTGCGCTCGCCGCTTCTCAAGCATTGCCTCACGACTTCCAGCATCTGGCTTAGTAGTGTCCACGCCCAACAAGGCAGCAGCCTCATCAAATGCTGATGACGCATCATCACGCGCGCGTCTCGAAGATCTTCCTATTCCAGATATGTGCGCTCGGCTTGCAACGCTAGCAGCTCGCTCGATTGCCGCCCCATCTCTGCCTTGTCCTGCAGCACGTCGCGTTTGCGCTTGGATTGAGTCACGGGTCGACTCTAGCTGTAGCTGTTCCTCCGCACTCAACTTGCTCGCAAAGTCCCAGCGGTGGCGCGTGCGCTGGACGTCGATCCCATCTCGGCCACAGCTATACGTCTGTGAAGAGAGTCCCCCACTGTTCCATTTCGACACGAATTTGGAGAAGAGCTTGTGGGCCTCTTCCGATGGTAACTCCTCCAAAAACTTGCCGCGCGACTCCTGGAGCCAGCGCTGGAACTCTTGTGCTCGACGGAAGTAGTCGTCGGTGGTGATGGGCATCACACCGTGTGGAGGGCCACCGTCGAAGTCATGCTTTGCCCTCTTCTCCTTCTTGTGCTTCTCCTTCTTGTGCTTCTTCTCCTTCTTCTCCTGCGCAGAGCACAACTGGGAGTGAGAGCCGAGTGGCGTGCTGGTGGCCGAGTGGCGCGGCGCGTGAGTGAGTGACGCGGCGTGGCGTGGCGGCACGCTCGCCTTCTTGTGCCTCCGCTTGCGCTTCCTGTGCTCCAGGCTCTCATCGGAGGAGGAGTAGCTCGATGAGTGGCCCATCCGTGCGGCGAGTGGCGGCGGCGAGGCTCCCGGAGAGGGAGGAAGAGGGGGAGAGCGCGCGCGAGGGCGGCGGCGGAGGCTGTGAAAAGAGGAGTTTATATGGGTGTTGGTGATTCCGTCGGAGGGTGAGGTGAAGGGTGAAGGAGAAGGGGGGGTGAAGGCCTTCAGATTGGGATAGATTCTTGATTCTCGAGGCGGCGGCCACCACGCAGTCCTTCCGTTCGTGAGAGACTGTTCATGAAGGGAGTGGAGTTTACCTGAGGTGGTGAAGTAGTCGAGAGGGGGGGGAGGGGAGCCAAATTTAGGTAGGAGTAGGAGTACTCTATTGAACCGCAAGAGATTCTAAGATTGTACAATAGGCGAGGCGGGAAAGAGGGGGGGGGGGAGGAGGAGGCCAGATATAAATAGAAAGAGAGTGAAGAGTGAAGAGAGTCGAGCGGGAGCGCTGTCGGCGCCTCGGCAGCCCATTTCTTCTCTCGCGGGGGGGGGGGGGGGGGGGGGGGGCGGGGGGGGGGGGGGGGGGCGGGGGGGGCGGGTAAAGCGGTGGCGAGAGAGAGCGAGAGGAAGGGAAAGGGAAAGAAAGGGGAGAGAGGGGGGGTGGGGGAAGGAAGAGAGGCTGATTGGGGCCCGCGATGTACGTAGATCTAGATTCGAAGAGAAGGGGGAGAGTGGCAAGATGAGAGAGAGGAAGAAGAGAACAACCCGGCCGAGAAGAGAAGGGAAGCGTCGGGTAGGAGATCTTCTTCAAGAAAAGAGAGAAGAAAGGAGAGAGAGAGGCGGTTCGGGCGGGGACAGAGAGCAGGAAAGAAGAAGGGGGAGAGGGGGGGCGAAAGGGGGGAAGCCAGGCGGGATCCGCGCCCATGGCCGACGGATCATCCGCGTCTGCCAAGGCAGGTGAGCGGCCGAGCTCTCGGGGGCGCGCAAGGCGAGGAGATGGCGGGGCCGTGAGCGCCATCCCCCGGCAGCCCCCAACACTCGCCCACCGTGCGTGACTGCCCCGACATGCTCAGGTGAGATAGTCGCAAAGCTGAGGGACGCTGCGCAGAAGGTGCTCACCAAGAATTCAGACACTGGCAACTACGTGATTCTCGATGAAGGTGCGCCACCCGCGCGTAGGAGAGCGCGGTTCTGGACTGCCTCACCCTCGCCTACCCCTTTTCCGCAGCCAAGGAGAAGTATCAGGCCCTCGCCGCTCGCAGCTCTAACCTGAGCCGTGATGTTCGCGACCAGTACCAAGCCCTCGCCCTTCGTGGCTCCACCCTGAGTCGTGACGTGCTCGGAAAGACGGGCATAACACCAGAGGACCTCTCGAAAGTGCACCGCGTGCCTGCATTCGTAGCGCTTGCCGCCATCTTTATCAACCTCTTGTTGATCTTCTCGCGCTACAACACTGGGTGGGTCAAGGGCTTCATGAAGATCAATGGAAAGGTGTGTGCAGTTGGCCACGCGGGGGCTCCCCATCGTCTCCCTCCACTATGAGTAGCCGGGATGTTCCTTTGCCGTTGGATCTACTCCGCGCATCTCTGGCCATCTTAGGTTTATGAGGCATATGTCTCCCTGATGGCTGTTGAGCTCGGCGAGGGTGGGGCAGACACATGGCGGTTTCATGAGGAGATGGGTGTGGACTGTGGCACCACCGATAGCGAGTATTGCATGCTGAGCTCGCTGTGCGAGGCCTCGCTCCCAGAGGGCGCCGACCCCAGCGCATACACGCCTACAGAGGCGTGGTGTGCGTTGGAAGAGGCGGGCAAACTCGCGCAAACGCTACTGTGGCTTGGCTTCATCCCTGGCATAGGCACCATGTTCCTCACCCTGCTGTTTGCGGCTAAGGAAATTGGCAAGGTGGGGACATACCTATCGAAGGCAGAAAAACAAGGCATTTCAATGACCATCCAAAAGTACGCCATTTCGGCTTGCTGGGTGGGACTTTGGGCTTTCCTCTTCATCTCGATGGTCGCCTACGCAGCAGAAGTGCCTGATGGCCTTGGAGTAGGTCTAATTTCGCTCGAGGCGTCCTTTGGTGTGGTGCGCTTATCCTTTCTCCTTGTCTCCATCTTTGGCTCTCTTCTTATCGTCTCGCTTTTTGACATGTGGCGCGCCGACGGATTCATCGAGGTGAGCGAGCCCTCGATTTGTAGAGCGCTGCGTCGGGCAGTCCACCGTCTCACCAACTTGTCAAACTTGTGTATGTGCAGGCGTGGATGGAATTCGCAGAGACTCCACTGTGCTCCGTTAAGAAGGCCCTGTACCTTGAGCTCATGTTACAAATGTGCTGCTACTTGCTCATGTTCATCGACAAGGTTCAGGTGTGCCGTTGCTCAACCCGAGGCTTGCTTCGTGAGCAGTTGGAATTGCGAGATGGACGTGTGTCACGTTACATCAGGCTCATGACATTGTGGCGGTTGACCCCCCCCCCCCCGACAGTGGGAGTTGCTGCTGGTTGTCATCTGCGTATACTACGTGGACGCTAAGGTGCGCAACTTCATGCTCATGTACGTTGTCCTGTCCAGCGCCTCGATCCTTTTCGACCTAGTGGAGTTGTGCTTCATGCCGCAAGACTGGGAGAACTACACACCTGGCCAGACCTTTACTCATGGCCTCTTCATGACGGTACTCACGCTCAAGATCCTCATCCTGGGCACGATATACTTGTATGAAAAGGAAATGAAGGCTCAGGGTGGCGCGTGGCGTTCCTTCCACCCGGACGATATCGAGGGCCGCGAGGATGAGATAGCCGAATGAAAATAGCTCTTTCTGGTTTTGCCGCATTTAGGGGACCTTGCTAGCACGACTGACCTTCAGACGGTCTGAGAAGTCTTTCACCCAGCTGTCGGCATGCGATTTATGATAGGCATGGCCTTCAGGTACAGATATCAATGAATGCGTTTCAATGTTCAACGGGTGGTGGCGTGCATTTGAGGGTCTATGTTCGCAGCAAGACATGCAAATGCGCGTTCATGCCCTGGCTTCACTCGGGGCACTAGACCTCCTGCACCCCTTGCTTTGGAGGAGCGATAGCTGCGTCCATGTGCCGTATGCACACGGGGCACTATTCCAGAACCATGTTCTCATAGGTTGCCCCCACTTTGTTTGGATGCGAATCGTGACTTGGACATCCTCATCTTCCTCCGTCTTTGCTTTCTGTCGCCGCGCTTGCAGCTCTACAAATACAGGCCCCTAGAGTGCGGAGGG
Source organism: Isochrysis galbana (assembly GCA_018136815.1). Lineage (NCBI taxonomy): Eukaryota > Haptophyta > Isochrysidales > Isochrysidaceae > Isochrysis > Isochrysis galbana. The sequence goes on from CM030934.1 coordinate 6,217,318, forward strand.
AGGGAGGTGCTAGGAGCGGGGGGTCTGGCTGCGGCTGAGACTAAGAAGAGAACTTATGACGAACGAAAGGGCTCACTGGAGCACTTGGATAGTAAAGGAAAATATTCTAAGTGCGAGAGTTTAGTACCGAGTATGGAGGGCAAGAGCGAAGAGGCGGCGGCGCCTCCCCATTCATTACCATTCACAAAACCTACTTCCTACTTGAATTGAAACAGCTGGCTATCGCTTCCATCCTACTTACTGCCCTGCACGGGGAAGCTCTGACAATGCCCTTACCTCACGCTATCGCCCTCACACACGCTGCTCCCCCTTCGTTCCTTTGTCTTCGGTTTCGGCAACTACAACTGTTCTTGAGAGGGTGCAACCTCCTATACGTGTGAGTGCGATGTGCAGCCGGCGGCACGTGTGCAGTGTTGCTGGACTCGTGCTGTTGTGTCCCTCGCGGGCTGTGATGGGTGAGGAATGCACGATTGCGCTTTCGTGGAGTGAGAGGTTGTGTGGAGTGTTGATATGATGCCAACCATAAAGTTTGTCCCACATTAATCGGCACAGCGGGCACGCACCTGATACTGAGAGCAGATGTACACCGGCGGCGAGCGCCCCGCGCTACACACATGTCGCGCCATCTCGTGAAGTGTATGAGCGCGTCCCTACAGTGAGTGAGTGGGAGACGAAGGAACAGAGGCAGCTCAGCAGAGGGATGGTGGGCGGTGGGCGAGGGCGTCGAGAACTGCTCACCGGCCACGGCAGTGGTCCGGCAGTGGTCCAAGATAATGTGCCACCATGGCCTCGCGACTCCCTCTCCCTCCCGGTCCACCAGAGCCCCTACTCCTCTCGCCTCGCGCTATTGTCAGACTTTTGTACAGCCGTTTTTGGGCCCGCTCCACGTGCTGCGACGGTCATGTGAGAACGACGCACGACGCGTGCGCGACGGAGCAACGCTGGCAGGGCAGTGTGCCTGCGGTTCTGTCTCACCTGTGGGAGCCCTGCGGCAGCCCGCATAGTGGCTAGGCCAGATGTGTCGGATCAGCCCGATGAAAGCGGGAGTCCTGCCGGCACTTCCCAAAAATAGAACGTCAAACTTTTGGCAACGAGGGGTACTGTACTCCTAGCCCAGAATCTTCAGATGTATTTTTTTTTGGACATAAAGTAGTATGGACACTAGTCCACCCCGAGTGAGCACCGGCAGCAGCAAGGGAGGAGGGAAGGAGGGTCCCTGGAGGAGCTCGGAGAGGGTGGGGGAGAAAGGGGAGGGGGTGGGAGAGGGGAGAGGGAGGCAGAGGAGGGGACGGGCGGGTTGCGGGGGGGAGAGGGGGAGGGGGTGGGGGGGGGGGGGCACTGGGGGGAAAGGAGGCGAGGGGACTGCCTTGCCTCCCTCCCTGCCTGCGCCTCGTATGCGTCGGCCACATATGAGAGATCTGCTGCTCGGCGCAGCGCTGCCTCTCGCCACTGCGCAGCAAGCCGAGCCGATCGTTGAGTGCTCGCACTCGTGTGACAGCCAGGGGAGGTGTATGCCGCTCCGCTATATATGGGGCACACAGAAGGCTGGAACCTCCACTATCTACCTCATGCTCGCTGCACACTCCGTCTGCGGTGGGAATTGGAGGTTTGGCAGCAGAGAGACTCAAACGACAAGAGGACATCCGCTCCACTTTATGGATGCGAAAGAGTCCCATTATTTCACTCATATTCACGGGTCTGCTTCTCGCGATGAATACACTGCAACATATGTAGCGGACGACTGCCCTTCACGATGTTTTGTGGATGGAACACCAGCGAACTTCATGTCGCATTTTGCTCCCGCTAAGCTGCGTTCGATCATGACGAACTCTGAGGCGGTGCGCGTTTGCCCACAACATAGACATGCCACGTGCCGATGAAAATGTGCGTCACCAGCGATGCTGCTCGATCCTTACGATGTGCCTCGCATGCATCTCCGTGCAATCGGTTACAGGTGCGAGCTCGATTTGTGGTCCAACTCAGGGAACCTGTTGCACGCCACGTGTCCTACATCAAGATGGAGATCAGAGAAGGGCGCCTTTCCGACTCCATGGATATCTTTACATCGGAGCAGCTGTTCGTATGGTCCAACCACATGAGCAATCACCGTCAGCAACTAAGTAGTATTGAATATCTCCTACCTCAGTTGCGCCTGTGCAATGAACGCCATGGCGAGCTTGCAAAGCCGTCCTGCGTTGTCATGGGTCTGCAGGCAGCAGAGATAGCGAGCGAGATGCTGGCGGGGTGTCGGATACTTTCATACGAAGGAGCTGGTGTCAATAGATCCTTCAGTGTTGCACAGGGTGTCCCTAGCGCAGGGACATGCACCCAATTCAACTACCCACATGTGAGATCTCAAGCTACGCTCTCATATCATTCCCTTGGCTTGTTTGCATGTGCAGCCCTCCTGCATGTCCCACATTCCATGGCGCTCAGATGATACCCGCTCCTCTGATTTTTAGGTCATTGGAAGAGGACTGTATGCTTCTCATTTGTACAATTGGCTGGCGCAATTCTCGCGCCCACAACTGCTATTGCTCAACATGCACACAAACTTCGAGTCTTCCGCTTCGAATGATTATTATCAGAACATACTGGACTTCTTAGGCATTCCAGCCACCATCAAACCATCCGACAGCACTGTGCCCTCGGCCGAAGTCTCGCCGCCGTCCCAGCAAGACATCTTGAGCTGCAGGCATCGGGACATCTTGCTTGCAGAATACGATCGATGGAATCAAATTTTGTACGCAATGGAGCCAAGTTTTCCACGGTTTCCCCCTGCAACCAACGTCCCTTGTCATGCCTATGGTTAACATATGGACGGTCATTAAGGTGACCCACCGGAAAGGACTACATTATATTGTGGGATAGTTCTTTCACTAGCTCACCGTTTTTAACGAGTGTATATATAACGTCCCCTGCACCCATTTTTGCCGCCCGCCACGTTCTTCGCCCACGTCCCATCCCCGACCGCCCATCCACCGGCACCTCTGAATCGCGCCGGTTCCAGCCGCCTCCCGGATCCGCCGCTGCCCCTCCCGCCATGTGACAGCCGCTCTCCCCGCCAAGAGATTGAAACCTCAGATGACTTGGGTCTTGGGTTCGGGTATTTTTTTTATTTTTTTGCACCCTTTCGCACCCCCCTCCCATGGAACATGGAACCCAAGAGACTTTAGCTTTTTCCGATAGCCCCGTCGGAGCCCCAGAATCGAGGCTTGGGCTTGGAAGGATCATGGCGCCCAAGCCCCCGTTGCGCGTTGGCCAACTCCAGCTTGTCACTCTGTCTAACCAACCCCTCCTCCCCGTAGGCCCCCTTGATCAGGAGCCTTCAGCCACCAGCCAGCTTCAGTCGACCTGCAGGGGTGCGAGAGCCAGCAAGCGAGAGGCAGGAAGGGCCAAGGCCATGCCCCAGCCTCGCCTGCCCCCTAAGATGTGCTCCCAAGCCCCTGAAGTCGCCTTCCGTCAAAAGAGGGCCAGGTGATTTTTTTGTCATCCATATACTCTTGTTTTCTTTTTAAAACCCGTCACGAAACATAAATGCAGAAAACGAGTTTCGTTACACGTCTTTAGGGTGTGTGCGAAAAGTTTTTTACCCGTAAGTTGCCGGCCGGAAACCCAGACTGTGTCCTCTCACAGGGGTTCTCTTGAGCAGATCAATATTCCAACCATTAGACTGCATATTCTTCAGTGCATCTTCATGTGACATTACCTGTTGTGTTAGCCAATGGTACTCCTTCCACAGGTAGTGCTCATATGTTTTGTACTGCGGTAGAGTTGTAATATCCCAACCTACCGAGTTCATTTGCTTCAGTATTTCAACAATCTCATTCTCGTCATAAAGAGATGTTAGTTGCGCCTGTTTCTCATATTTATCAACAGATGCAAGGTCTTCGTGTCGGCCGTAGCGGAAAAAGCCTTGACACGGCGTCTCCATCGGGCGCGGGGGAAAGCAGAGAAAAAAGTTGTTATGCTCTATGATAATTTTAAAACAATTTAATTTTAAAACAATGCTCTATAATACAACTGTGGACATTTGATCGCTCAATTCGACTGATGTCCCACAATTGACGGAACGACACCTTGGGGACTTGAAGGGAGGTCCCAGGCGCGCGCCATCGAGCCGCAGGGAAGAGAGGAGGAAGAGGGAAGAGGGAGGGGAGGGGGGAGCGGCAGCTCGCCCCTCCGTCACCAACGTGTCTTCTTGCGCCCTGTTTAGGTAAATTTTTTATTTAATTTTTAACCAATTTTTATGGGTCGCGGCGCGGCAAAGGAACTTAAGGAACGGGACTAGCGCTCACTCAAGACAGGACACCCTGCCGCGGCAAGCGCGAGCACCCTTCCCCCCTTATGCCACCCAGCTCTTCACTAGCTTTCTTTCTACCTGCGCTAGCCAGAGCGCCCCTCCCTCCACACTCAGACAGCCCCCTAAGCCAGGATCCTGTTCTGGTCTCGCAGGCAAGGGGGCCTAATGGGAGGGAGAGGAGCAACTCCTCAGAGAGGAGCTGTGGGGAAGCGCCCTGTTTAGGTAAAAGAAGACGAAGACGGGGGGCGCCAGAGCCAGGAGCCAGGAGGGAAGGGCCGCGGCTCGCCGCGGCCGCGGCCACTCATTAGCGCCCCGGGCCCCGAGTGCTTCACGAGTGACCCCCGAAAGGGCTTTTCCCTCAGCGTGGACTCGAGGAGAGGGCGTGCTGGGGGGCGCAGGGTCGGTGCATGCACTGGAGGGGGGACAAATATCGAGAGGAGGGGACAGTGCCCCCTCACCCCGGTATCAATCGGACACCTGGCTCGTCAGGCATACATATAGTATTAGTATACGTACGTACGTACCCCTGCGAGGCGAAATTCGGGTCACCTTCCCATAGCTTTTCTGCTCGGATCCCCCTTCCCCTTCATTCACACTAACAATAACTTTAACGAATCACGAGGAGACACCCAACCCGTGTCTAAGCCGTAAGCCGTGCGCCGTGCTTTCGTACATGAGTTCCTATTAAAATGAATGTAAACTATCGTTCAAGTTGAAGTTTAAAATTTCACACGGTCCTCTTTCTCTTTCGACGGAACGCGAGCTCGGTAGCACGTAGCGCGTAGCGCGTAGCAAGTGAACATGGGCCTGCCCTTTGATGTCTTGACAAGGCCCCGCCTGTGGGCCAGGCAGGGCAGCTCAGGGGGCAGTGGAGGCCGGGGCTCGCCCCAGGCCCCTCTTGCCTCTCCCATCTCCCATGTGAACTAAGTATGAAGTATGAACTTAGTTGAATCTATCCCACCTCTAATTTCAGTTAATGGCTGTAGTGAGCCGCCGAGCACTCCTCCTTGGGGGTCTGCAATAGGATTCTCTTGACCAAGTTCCATTTTTGGTGAGGTATCCTAATTGTGAGGCGTAATGGCACGACTCGCGAGTGGCGTGTGCGATGTGACGTCGCCATCGAGGCGTCGTTGGCTATCGACACGAGTGATAGAAACCCATGACAGGGGGAATGCGTGTGCTTCGCGCTTCGAATGTCGTACGAGCCGGAATATTGCGCCCATTCGATTTGGAAGACAAGACAGCTCTCGGGTGAAAAGGAGTAGGATGGTCCCCGACGAAACTTCCACAAGGCGCGAGAGCATCAGCACCTCGACCTGCACGCCCGTCGGCACTAGTGGGAGTACTTTTGACTCCTCACGTTGCCCAACCACTGCTTCGATCTCGATGGAGCACGAGAGAAAAATTGAAAGGAGACAGTGGAGGAGCAACAAGCATAGCCGCACTCGATAGCGATAGAGCTGGTCGCAGAGCGCCTCCTCGCGCAAACCGTTTACCTTCATTTCGTGGTGACTTCCCGTACGTGGCATCGCGCCGCTCGTGTCATTCCAGCCCTCGTCAATTTGATAGATCTGATCCGCCCTATGAGCACGCCCGTTGCTATCATGCTCCCGTGCGCTCAAGGTGACGGCTCCTTCTTGAGGTGCCGCTTGTGAATGAACATGCCCCGTAAGCAATGGTTGGCGGAGCGGGGCGCCATGCATGCTCGTTGTTGAACGATCGCTCTCGACGTCATCAATTGCGGGCAACGTATTAACCTCACGGCTTGAGCCATCCGTCTCGCCGCAAGTGCGTGGCGTCGCCTGGTATTCCGTGGTATCTCCGGCTCCTCCTGCCATGATTGTCCTCGAGCCGCTCGCCGTTTGTATGCCCACAGCTTGAGTGAGTATCGGTTCAACCAAGTGGGCGGTTACTTGCTGGTTTGAGGACGGCCTACCGGGTGCACTCTCCAAAGTGCTCACGATGTCATTCTCGGCCACCATCTCGCGCGGATCCGCCGATGGATGCAGCACCAAAGTAGGTGCTAGACGCAAAATGGCAAGCGACCCAAGAATGAGCAAGGCGAAAAAGACGTGCAGTGCGAGACGGCTGAGCAACTTGGCGCGTGGCACGTCACCGCAAGACGACGATTCGACACGCACGCTTGGGCTAGGCAATACTGCTCCTACGACTTCGGGTAATACAGGTATGATTGCGGCGCACACAAGTGTCAGAGCGTGGTATGAGCGCTGTGAGGTGGGTGTAGAATGGGCTGCGCGCTCCGGGCAGCGCTGCTGGGCCATTAGGACCGCCAACGCCGCTGTTTGACCACGAATGAAGAGAAGAGCCCAATCGACAGAAACGCCAAAGATTTTATCAGCTGCGGACAGTTTTGTCACCTCCGATGTGTGCGAGCAGGCGCCCCAACCTTGAGCCGCAAAAACGGTGGCTGCGAGAACCAAAGAGCTCAACGAAAGCCCCAGCAGCCACCATGTCATGTTGGTACCAAACGGCGATGAGCAGCCGGCGCTACCGCACGGCTCAGAGGTGGACCCACCCGTGGGAGTAGAAGCGGAAGCTAATCGGCTCAACCGCAGGAGGGGACAAATGAGCAAGCTAGCAATGTATGCTGCAGAGATGGCCGCCATGGCCGCCCCAACCTGTGAGACTCGACGGAGGGAGTTGTGGACAGCAGCGGACGAAGAGTGAGGCAGCTCAACGGCGATGGTCGAGACGACCAGCATTGGAACCTGCAAACACAACGGTGGGCGAAGGCTCATGTGCGTGGGACAATCATAGAAGACGTGCCCCTCAGATGAGCGATGCTTCTCGGACGTCACGAAGCACGCATCGAGCGTTCGTTGTTAATGGGCTGAGATGTGGAAAGGGGATGGACGTGGAGGGACATCGACAGCTCCCAACCAACACCGCCCGAGCGCAAGAGATTATCATACGACTATCAAAATACCTAGTGGGCACAAGGCTAGCCGGGTCGACGGCTCATCGCGTTGAATGTGCATTCGGTGTGATCAGCCAACGAGATGTGGGATGGACCCGCTCCCGGTGCACGGCCAAGCGGCACGCCCAACAAATGAATGAGCATCCAATGGGAAGACCTCACCGAAAGGACCAAGCCCACGAAAAGGATGGACGCGAGATATTCTGCCGAGGAGCGCTGCCTGAACTCGCGCGCGAAGACGACCACAGTTGGTGCCGAAGGGAGCATCCCATAGAGGAATGCAAAGTTTACGGCATTGGCCTCAGTGACGCCAAAGATCTCGGCAAGCACGCGCGTCAATAGTGGCATCGCAAGGCCCTTCGCGCAGAGTAGGCTCAAAGAAGTGAGGGGCTGAGTCATAAGCGGCTCTGCGCGAGTGCGTAGCGACAGGCCTAGTGTCACGAGTGCCGTTGCGGTAAAGGCCTGCTTCATCGGCAGCAATGTGCCATGAACTATCGCAGGCAGCGGCGGGTCGCCAAACGCGATAAGGCAGAGCCTGAGCGCCCCCCCAAGGAACACAGAAAGCACAAGAGGCGAGCGCGCCACCTTGACCATGCTCTGACAGAGCTGCATGCCGCAAACCGCCCTGCCATTTGCTGGGAGCTCCAAGCCAGCTTCTGATTGAGCGCCCCGTTCAAGAAGGACAAAAGCCAGCGGATTGAGGAGGGCGAGCTGGAACGGAGCAACGAGGAAGATGATCGACATGAAGCGGTCGCCTGGTGCAGTATGGCACACCAAGGTAAGGCCATCGGGCGTAGCTGGCTGGCGCTCGCGCTGCGGTCGTCGCATAGTACAGGCAAGGGACGGCGTGGCTGGAGAAAGCCGATTGAAGCGCTCCTCACCCCAGATGGCCGCGCAGAGCGGTACGCCAAGCGCAAAGTCATTGGACTGGGTCACAAAGATGGTGTAGAGCCCGGCACGACTGAGCCAGCTGTAGTGCTGCTCTACACGGTCGTGGACGGCGGAGGCTGCATAGGTGATAGCGATGGTCGCCACGAAGGCGATCACCTTGGCAGCGCAGAGCGCAAGCAATAGCCTCCACTCGGTACGCGCCGGCTCGAGCTCGGCCATCGCGAGGAAGAGGAGGGCCGGCATCGATAGCCGGCCGACAAAGGCGGAGAGGCCGGCAGCGTCCGATGGGGAGAGCACGGCGAGTAGCCTGCAGGCGAGCCCGACCGCCACGATGGCCAGACACTGCGTAAGCGCTGTCGCAAGCGGTGCGAGCATTGCCGACTCGGACATCAGCAAGCTGGCCTGGCCGCCGCGCGGGACTCCTCCTCTCACCGGTGAACTTTCTCTCGCTCACTCTTCCTCCCTTCCCCTTCCCCCCCACCCCCTACGCTCCCACGCCCTCCTATTCTCTCTTGTCCGCTCTCGCCCCCCCCCCCCCCCGCCCCCCACCCTCTTGCCTCCGCCGCCCCCTCGCGGCCTCTCCTCCCTCCCCCCTTCCCCCCCCCCCAACCGGCCACGCCTCTGGCTCTCCCTTCCTTTCTCTCCCCCCGGATGCCCGCTCCCTCCCTCTCCCTCTCTCCCTCTCTCGTGCCCGTCCGCTCGGCTGGACTACGCCCCCCCCCTCCCCCTACCCGCCCCCACCAGTCCGTCGCTGTCTCTCCCACACAAAGCCTCCTCTCCCCCCCCCCCCCCCCTCTTCCCCCCTCTCGCCGCACTCCCACCCTCCTCCCGTCCTCGGCTCGGCGTCGCCGGCGGGGCCACCGCGAGATGGACCCCCGGGAGCTATTTTTACTCTCCGTCGAGAGAGGATAGAGCGCGCCGTCCCATGGCGACGACCTCACGACCTCTCTGAGTGAACGGCTCCGCCTGCTGCTCGTCAGCTATACAATAGAACCTTGAGCCTTGAGAGACTAAGCCGCCTGCTGCTCGTCAGCTATACAATAGAGCCTTGAGCCTTGAGAGACTTTGTCGCCTGCTGCACGTCAGCTATAATAGAACCTTGAGCCTTGAGAGACTAAGCCGCCTGCTGCTCGTCAGCTATAATAGAGCCTTGAGCCTTGAGAGACTAAGCCGCCTGCTGCTCGTCAGCTATAATAGAGCCTTGAGCCTTGAGAGACTAAGCCGCCTGCTGCTCGTCAGCTTCAGCTATACAATAGACCCTTGAGCCTTGAGAGACTTTGTCGCCTGCTGCTCGTCATGTCGCATTCGCGAGCCTCTGTAGGCTATTTCGCTATTTTCCGCTCTACCGTTATAACCGCGATGGTAAATCATCAATCTTCGTTCTTATGTCTATCTCTACGTCTACGACGGCTCCACGCTTCTATCAATCACTACACTTCATTCAATGTTGGTCTACCATTATACCCACGTGGCCAAGCAGCTTCTACAAGCTTCTTTCTACTCGGAATATGAATATGCTCTAGCTCTGGACTGATCACCCAGGCATGGAGATCAAGGGAGTAGTAAGCACGTGTCGATGATGACCAAGGAAGTAGCGAGCATCTTGCTTGCTAAAGTACACCCTCAAGAACCTCAAGCATCTAGACTCTGTAAGTCTAACACCTCTGTAAGCTTCTAGACTTTTTAAGTCTACCAGCTACTCCATGGCTAAGCTACAAAAGCTATAGGTAAAGTGCACGCCGCTGTGCTCGCGTTGAGACGCTATTCGCCGATGAATCTTGTAGGATCTTCACTAAGCATGGATGAATCCCTTTCGCGCCTTTTCTGTGTGCAATCCTCAATCCTTCTCTAGGACGACGAGTTCTCTTCTGGCCAATTGGTTCCTTCTTTGCTCTCTCTGTTGACCCACCGTGGCTTTCGCTCCCGTGTTTATTGCGTGTTGCCCTTGTTTATGTTAGAAAGTGGTGTGGCGTGTCTTCGTACGCACCCAGCAACCGTCGCAGCGCTCTGCGATCGAAGCCGTACCGTGACCCCTCGTACCCCGTTTGGTTTAGTTTGTGTGTCTCTGTGGACCGGCAACTTTTTTGAGTCCCCGCGTTGTAGTCCCTCGTGTCTACCTTGGACCTAAGAAGCTCTCATTCTCATTCTCTCTCTCTTCCACTAGCTCGCTAGCTAGCCTCGTCTCTACTCTCCGACGCCACGCGTTGCAATCCTCGGAACCCCAGTCTACCTCTTCGCTCATAGCGCTCGATGGCAGATACTGTCAGACCCGACTCCTACTATGACCTCTCAGACATCTTCCCGCGAAGCAACAAACAACGACTCTTTCACGGCCGCGTCAACTGCCGGCTCGGTCGAACGGCCCTCTGCCTACGAGCCGGTAGTCATCGCATGTTCGACATATATATGTTACCCCCCAGGAGCCAACGCCCCCCGATAGCTATCGGGGGCCCCCGATAGCTATCGGGGGGAAATTTTTTCCCGATCGCCAACAGCCCCCCCGAGAGCTACCGGGGGACCGAGAAAATCTCCCGAGAGCTATCGGGGGATTTTTTATGCCCCGGGGAGCTATCGCGTTTTAAGGCGGGCCCCCGTTTGCTATCGGGGGCGAAAGACTGCCCCCGTTTGCTATCGGGGGGAAACGACGGCCCCCAGTAGCTATCGGGGGGCCGTCCTCGAGCCCCCAGGCGCTATCCTCCCCCGCAAGCTATCAGAGAGAGAGAGAGAGAGAGAGAGAGAGAGAGAGAGAGAGAGAGAGAGAGAGAGAGAGAGAGAGAGAGAGAGAGAGAGAGAGGAGAGGAGAGAGAGAGAGAGAGAGAGAGAGAGAGAGAGAGAGAGAGAGAGAGAGAGAGAGAGAGAGAGAGAGAGAGAGAGAGAGAGAGAGAGAGAGAGAGAGAGAGAGGCAGAGAGAGAGAGAGGCAGAGAGAGAGAGAGAGAGAGAGAGAGGCAGAGAGAGAGAGAGGCAGAGAGAGAGAGAGGCAGAGAGAGAGAGAGGCAGAGAGAGAGAGAGAGGAGAGAGAGAGAGAGAGAGAGAGAGAGAGAGAGAGAGAGAGAGAGAGAGGAGAGAGAGAGAGAGAGAGAGAGAGAGAGAGAGAGAGAGAGGAGAGAGAGAGAGAGAGAGAGAGAGAGAGAGAGAGAGGAGAGGAGAGAGAGAGAGAGAGAGAGAGAGAGAGAGAGAGAGGCAGAGAGAGTAGAGAGAGAGAGGCAGAGAGGGGGGGGGGGGGGGGGGCAGAGAGAAGAGAGGGAGGTTATGCTATTAAAATAAAAAAGGAATGATCGTAGAAATAAATTTTAATCAATTAAATATACTACTAAATATAATGTTTTTATGAAAATATACTTTTCAATTAATTATTCAGATAATAAATAATTAAATATCAAAACCGGAATGAGCTAATTAAATATAATTTATTATAGTAGTAATATTTTTACGAAAATATACTTTTCAATGAATTGCGAACCATGAATCGCATGCGATTACGCGGCGAGATCCGAACCATGGCTTGACGAGGCGCAAGCTCTGGGCGGCGGTGTGGCCGATCGCGTACGTCTGGTTTGGCGCTTTGTCCTCGTAGCGATCGGCGAAGAACTCCTGATTTGGATGTGCGTCCTTACCCTCACAGATCTCGATGCGGAGAAGGATACCGGAGAGTGCGTCTGCAGCAGTCTTCAATTCGACTCCCACCGGTTCCGGCTTGCGCCTGCCGAACCAGACCTTAGGGCATTTCGCCGGGTCGCCTACGCCTTCACGACCACGCCATGCACACATCGACTCGTCGAGGGTGAGCAGCCATGACGGGTGCACCTTGTCGATGCGAGACTCATTGAACATGTCGATGAGGGGACGCACGAACGCCCACGGGTCACGCTCCAGAGACAGCGGATCTTCTGGCTCGAATGTGAGGACGGTGCGGATGCGCTTGAAGCGATTGATGCCCATGCCGTGCCGCCCGAGCGCTGGAGGTGGTAAGAGGGATTCTGGCGTTGGCGTCGTGCTCCACATCGCATCGAGCGAGAGGCCAGAGTGAATAGAGATGGCAATGGCGTAGCCGAACCACTGCAGGAGTTCCCCCTCCGTGAGTTTCTTATCCTCCGCTTTCAGGCCAAAGAGCTTCGCGTTGGAGAGCCGAACGATATGGCTGAGGTACTCGTCCGGGAGCAGGTACATGAAAATCTGGTCGATGCTCTTGAGGCTGGACGTATTGTGCGTGAACGTCATCTTCTGCCGGCTCTCTGTCCGAGCGTCGCGCTTGACAAACTTCGGGCCGCGCAGGGTCCAGATCGTGCCGCCGTTCTCGTACGTTTTTGGAGCTTCCGCCTCATCCTCGGACGAGTCATCTCCGATGTTGCTGGGGTTGGTCTGGCTGTAGCTGTCACTCTCGTTGTCACTCTCGGAGTCGTCGTGTATCTGCGTGTTGAGAACAGGAGCTGGCCGGCCATCTTGATAAGGTAGGAGCTGCACCTCGAGGGAGTTCCCGTTCTCGTCGAACTCAAAGGCGTCGAGGAAGTACGACTTGTTGCGAGTTTCTTCTTCCCACTTCATCATCACCTTGGTCCTCTCGGAGTCAGCCCAGCGATCGATGATGCCCACGTACTTCTTCTTCTGCGCTGTGTTGGCAGCCCAGCTGGCTGACCAAAACTCGGCGTTGATGTCGAGGACGACGCCCTTCACATTCTTGTGGCTCTTGAGGATCGCTTTGATCTCGGAGAAGGTCTGCGAGGCGCAAGGGGTGCATGGGAGTGGTCAGATTGGTCATTCCTGTGCTAGCGCTCGCTCAGCTCAGTGATAGAGGTCTGGATTCTTCAGCTGGGCTCACAGCGCGCGCGCACCTGTGCTGGCATCGTGCGCGTCGGCGTGGATTGGTCTGATGAGGAGGTAGGGGCCATAAAAGTCATTAGGTACCACTGGTACAATCCCGTCATGGGCAGGGCTACCAGGGGCACTGCCATTGCTCCCTTGGACGGACTGCCCCGACGATCGGATCTCGCCGACGCGCAATGGCGAGCGCCGAGCCTCCCTGACCCTATGGGTTGTGCGCCCTGTTTAGTGGGTTGTCAGGGCAAACCTGGGCACCCCAAGCGGGGAGATGACAGGGGAGACCCTCGGGGGGAGGGAGCGAACCTTGGGGAAGATCGGCGAGGCTTCGACCGTTGCCCAGAAGGCGGCAAAGGAGGCAGACATTTTCCGTTGTCTTCCCCCCCCCCCCGAAGACAACCCGGTAGTCTTTAAGACTACGGGTTTGCGCAACCGCGAAGCACCTGTTTCGGTGCTCCGGCAGTAAGGAGTTTATACAATAGAACCTTGAGTTTGCCTCGAGGAGCGAGCAGCAAGCGGCCTATTGTTAGTAGCCCCCCGCTGGCACCCATGCGTTGGGACGTTGGGGACAGAGAAAGATCATATTGTACTTTATATTATACGGCGGCGCCTGCGCGGCCTCTCGCCACGGTGGAAGCACATATAATATAAAATACACATGATCTTTTAGTTCTGGTACTCCTATGATGAGGGGAGCATGAAAACGAACTGCGTTGTCTTGAGAGAGGGCGAGAAGAGGTGTGGGTGTCTTGCCAATAAAGTCCCCCCCCACACCCCCTCTTTATCTCTCTCTCTCTTTCTATTGCTCCTGCCTCTCTCTCCCTGACTTCTCTCTGGTCCTCCTCTCTCTCTCAGCTCTCTCTCTCTCCGCTCTCTCTCTCTCCGCTCTCTCTCTCTCTCTCTCTCTCTCTCCGCTCTCTCTCTCTCTCTCTCTCTCTCTCTCTCTCTCTCTCTCTCTCCGCTCTCTCTCTCTCTCTCCGCTCTCTCTCTCTCTCTCTCTCTCTCTCTCTCTCTCTCTCTCTCTCCGCTCTCTCTCCGCTCTCTCTCTCTCTCTCTCTCTCTCTCTCTCTCTCTCTCTCTCCGCTCTCTCTCCGCTCTCTCTCTCTCTCTCTCTCTCTCTCCGCTCTCTCTCTCTCTCTCTCTCTCTCTCTCTCTCTCTCTCTCTCTCTCTCTCTCTCTCTCTCTCTCTCTCTCTCTCTCTCTCTCTCTCCCCTTTGGTGCCACGCTTGGATTCAGACGGCGGCGCCCATCCCCCTCCCCACCTTCCCCTCCGCCGGCCCCTCTCCGCGCACGCCCCTCCCCCCCCCCCCCCCCCCGCTGCCAATGGGCGTGGGCCTCGCGCTGCTGCTCGCCGCGCTCGCCCACGCGCGGCGCAGCGTGCAGCAGGCCACCTCGTGCGGTCTCGACCAGCCTTACACAAAGACAGAGGTGCAGATCTGGCCCACACGCTGGTGTGCCATGATTGCCACAAGTTCACAGAGCTACGATCCACAGGCCGAGGCGGAGTGCAACCGGCACTTCGTCGCGAACCAAGACGACAACTACGTGAGCGAGTGTGTCTACATGCTCGACGGAGACACGTACAAGTGCATCCTCCAATGGCCGCCAACTTACGAGTGCCCACCATCTCCACCGCTAACTCCGCCGCCCCCCACGCCACCAGTCCTCTCATCGCCGCCGCCCTGGCTCATGCCGCCACCTGTCCCGCCGTTGCCTCCAAGGCCGCCGCCACCAGTCCTCTCATCGCCGCCGCCCTGGCTCATGCCGCCACCTGTCCCACCGTTGCCTCCAAGGCCGCCGCCACCGCCATTGTCACCCGTCCCCTGCGGGCTCGATCAGCCGTATACGCAGACAAAGACCAACATCTGGCCGAGCTGGTGTGGCAGCCTGGCAACGCCGTCCGAGACGCCAGTTGAGTCAGACGAGGCGGCATGCGACTCGCACTATGTCTCCAATAAGGCGGAGGCCGACGCCGAGCACTACGTCAGCGAATGCCTGTACACGTACGTGCCGAACGATGGCAAGTACAAGTGCATCCTCATGTGGCCTCCCAGCTACGAGTGCTCGCCGCCACCAAACCCATCACCGCCGGCACCTGTATCGCCGCCTTTCCCCTCTCCACCCGTCCTGTTGCCACCACCCTGGCTCATGCCACCGCCCAAGCCACCGTTGCCACCCGGGCCGCCGCCGCCGCCGTTATCGCCGATCCCATGCGGATTGGATCAACCGTACACGCAGACCAAGACCAACATCTGGCCGAGCTGGTGCGGCAGCCTGGCCACGCCCTCAGAAAGCCCTGTCGAGTCGGATGAGGCGGCGTGCGATTCCCACTACGTCTTCAACACCCAGGAAAACTACGTGAGCGAGTGCCTCTACACGTACGTGCCGAACGACAGCAAGTACAAGTGCATCCTCATGTGGCCTCCCAGCTACGAGTGCCCGCCACCCTCGCCGCCACAGCCCGCACTGCCCGATACTTCGGCACCGCCGCCTCTTCCCTCTCCACCCGTCATGTTGCCGCCACCCTGGCTCATGCCACCGCCCAAGCCACCGTTGCCACCCGGGCCGCCGCCACGGCCGTTATCGCCGATCCCATGCGGATTGGATCAACCATACACGCAGACCAAGACCAACATCTGGCCGAGCTGGTGCGGCAGCCTGGCCACGCCCTCAGAAAGCCCTGTCGAGTCGGATGAGGCAGCGTGCGATTCCCACTACGTCTTCAACACCCAGGAAAACTACGTGAGCGAGTGCCTCTACACGTATGTGCCGAACGACAGCAAGTACAAGTGCATCCTCATGTGGCCTCCCAGCTACGAGTGCTCGCCGCCACCAAACCCGTCGCCACCAGCACTGGCACCGCACGACACCTCGCCACCCTTACCGCCCACGATCACCCCATCGCCGCCAAGCCCGACGCCTCCGCCAGCGACCACTCTTCCAGCGCCGTCGAGCCCGATTGCCCCGCCGGCGACAACTTCACCGGCGCCTTCCAACCCGCCATACCCGCCGGCGACCACACTTCCACCACCCTCTGTTCCTGCACCGATCCCGGTGCCTCCTGTCCTGCTGCCGTCGCCATCGCTGCCAACGCAGCAGCCCGCGCCACCGCCTATGCCGTTTCCTCAGTCCCCGCTGCCGTCGCCGCCGCCCGTCCCCCATCCCCCGCCGACTACGCCTCCTACTCCACAGTCACCACCGCAACCTCCATCTTCAGCGGCACCCACTCCCTCCTCAAAGCCCCTATCTCCTACGCCATCTCAGCCACTTGCGCCTCCAGCTCCCGTTGTACCGCCCGTGCCTGCTCCTTCAACTTCTCCTGCACCCATGAGCCCGCCATCCCCTGATGCACCACCATCAATCATGCCGATGTTGCCTGTGGGGCCGGGCAGCCCACCCTCACCTCCATCCCCCGTGGAGCCGCCGAATATGCCAGCTCCACCGCCCTTGCCTCCGGCTATGCCTTCACCCCCTTCTGCACCCATGAGCCCGCCATCCCCCGATGCACCACCATCAATCACGCCGATGCTGCCCGTGGGGCCGGGCAGCCCGCCCTCACCTCCCTCCCCAGCGGAGCCGCCGAATGTGCCAGCTTCACCGCCCTTGCCTCCGGCTATGCCTTCACCCCCTTCTGCACCCATGAGCCCGCCATCCCCCGATGCACCACCATCAATCACGCCGATGCTGCCCGTGGCGCCGGGCAGCCCGCCCTCACCTCCCTCCCCAGCGGAGCCGCCGAATGTGCCAGCTTCACCGCCCTTGCCTCCGGCTATGCCTTCACCCCCTTCTGCACCCATGAGCCCGCCATCCCCCGATGCACCACCATCAATCACGCCGATGCTGCCCGTGGCGCCGGGCAGCCCGCCCTCACCTCCCTCCCCAGCGGAGCCGCCGAATATTCCAGCTTCACCGCCCTTGCCTCCCGCCATGCCGCCGCCCAATCTCCCGCCCCCTCTCATGCCACCACCCTCGATGCCCTCATCAGCCGCCAAGCCGCCCGCAATGCCGCCCTCGGCACCGCCGCCGCCGCCACCTGGCTTGCCGCCGCCGTCTCCTCCTATGCCTCCGCTTTCCCCCGGAGCGGCTCTCCGATATGATACATCTTTCGTCACCAACTTCAATGGTACAGCCGATGACTTCGACCCCACCGCAGAAGCCTCTTTCACAGCCTACCTCTCGGAAACGCTAGGTGTGTCTAAGTCGCAAATCTCGCATGCCTCGCAATTCATCGCGCCTCGCCGGCTCTCCGAGGGTGTTCTGGCCGTGTCGACAACAATCGTCACCGGATCGCCGCAAGAGGCCTCGGATGTTGAGAAGCGAATGCGCGCTCAGGTCACGCTAGAGGAAATCACCACGGCGACTGGCGTTCAAGCTGTGGACACGAGTGACCCTTCGACCGCCATGTTGGTGATCTCGCTCGTCCTTCTTAGCCCGCCACCCTCGGCAACTCCCCCCCCGCCAGCATCTTCGCCACCACCCCCGCTTGTTCCTGCCGGCCTAGGGCAAGGCGAGATTTTCGCGCTTGCGTTTGGGATCGGCTTCGGCGTCATCTTTTGCGTACTGTTTGTGGCGCTCGCGGTATTCCTCATCCGCCGCCGCCGCCACCAACGAGCGGCCGCCAAATACGATGCTGATGGAGCGCAGCACGGCATGCGATCTAACTATTATCCTGACAATGATCTCAACGACATTGAGATAGCAGAGAACAGTGCGCAACATCGCGACCGTTCGCGCGATGGGTTGCCCCAATCCACCCTCGATTCGCTTTCTGAGAAGCCTTCGCCGAATGGAATCAGCGAAGCCGAGCGGATCCGTAGGAACCGCGCTGCTGCAGATGCGGCAGCGGCCGCGGCGCTACAGGAGGAGGATGAGCTTGCGACGCCTGGGCTCCGAAATCATCGAGACGAATTCATGGCTGTTTGAGTGTGGCTGAGGCCTCGTTTGGTGCCTTGCCCAAAACTGCTGCGTCGAGTAAGAAGTCCGTCGGTTATAATGCACCTAGGGCCATGATGCTTCACGACGTTGCAGAAATGAGGTCGGTTGTAATGCACCCCGATCAGGGGCATCAACGACCGTGGGCGTGAGGCGAGAAGGCGTCCATCCCATTATTCGCGAGCGCTTGAAAGTACACCCAGAGTCGAGTTCTTGTTTACCTTTAATATCTAGAAGGCGCGGGGTTAGGAGGCTTTCCTAGGCCCCTCTTGGCAACTGAGCTTGGCTCATGGTTGGCGAGAACGAAGAGGGGGCAGTGGACTCGGGAAGTAGCCCATGTAGTGCGTCTTTTTTGCCGATCGTAGGAGTCCCTCACGGCGGTCTCGTCGATCGCTATTGCTGCACAAGCGCAGAGCGCAGCCAAGACATGCCCGCGTTTCCGAGAGTTTTCGATATGAATGTGCCCCGCAAAAGTGCTCCGAGGTCCGAGGTATTCTAGGCGTATTTTGGTGTGAACTTTCAGGATCCGAGCTCGGATGTTGATGGGGTGGGGGTAAGCAGTCAGTGTTTTCAAGGAAAACGGCGTTTGAGCCTAATTATTTTCATGAAGCAAGCTTTGAAGGTCACGTTACTTGTTACTTCGAATGTGGGACAGACTCAAATTGAGCCATCAAATGTCAGCCATCAAATGTCCATAGTCCGTTTATAATATATAATACTACATAAAGTCCTATCTCTTAACCGGCGAAGCACCCTGGGAGGTGCTGCATGTCGCAGTTGTCGTGAGGATGGGGTGTGTGTACAAGATATGGAACGTCCATTTACCTTAATATATGGAGCTTTCAAAACTATTGTTATAGTTCGAACGATGGAGCGCGCGCCGACCGCTCCTGATCCCCAGCCCTCCGCCGTCACGACGCCCCACAGGGGCCGCCCCAAGCCGCCGGAGCCGAAGCGCTCACAGGCCGCCCCGCTGACCGACAGCGACGTCGACATGATCCTGCCTCCCTCGCCTCCCCACCAGGCACAGAAGCGGGGAACAGGGAGAGCCCTGTTCCCTGCAGACTAGCAGAGCCAGTCCCTGGCTCTGCCGCCTGCCTCTACTGGCTTGCCAGTACAACAAGGACTCCCCGCATGGTGGGTGGCAGCCTTGCTGCCACCCCCATGGCGGCAACTCCTACCAGCAGTGCACCCCTCGTGGGCGGGCACTTGACACAACAAACAATCCTTGGGGCCTTTACGGCTTCCAACCCCCCCAACAACATTGCACAAAAGTCCTACGCTGAGGCGGCCGGCCCCAAAGGGAAACTCCCACAAGAAGCAAGGCAAGCCCCACCTCAACAAGCCAAGCATAACCCGCCGCCCTCGCGCAAGCGGGCGGACCCACAATCGGAGCTAAATCCGCCTCAACACAACACCACACAATTTGCCTCACCCCCTCATGATGAGGAGGAGGAACCGGACGACACCCCATTCTTCATACAGCTAGCGCAGCTAGCGGAAGACAAAAAGGACATCAAAAGCGAGGATGTGGCAACCTATACGAAGTACCTTCTCTCCAAGCTGGAAGGCTTGGATGCCACCCCGGATGGCATGGACAAAGGACGCAAAGGTCCTTGGATTTTCTACGTCGATGAGGACGCTCACGATCAATTCAAAGCCGCCTATGGCGACAAGCTCCAAGCGGCCCTCTCGGGTGTCTCTCACGAATTTGCAGTTACATACGGCGCTCTAGCCGACTCGGCTCCGCGCAAGTCTAGCGCCATCCGGTGTGTTCACAGCCTTAGTTCTTAGTTGATAGTGGATAGCCGGAGGATTCCACAACGCTACATAGCATACAAAGAGGGGGCCTTAGAGAGGTGGATAGTAGACGACGGTAAAAACAAAAAGATCGGTCGCGGATGCGACATACCTGTACCTCCCGGCTCCCGCCTGCGGGGGGCGGGGGTGCCACCTCGTCGTGAATGTGAATGTGAATATGAATATTTGAATGTGAATGATGAATGACAGCTAAGTAGATAGAGCATCATGTTAGGCTTAGGCTTAGGCTTAAGGTTAGGGTTGGAAATACACCGGACGAGCCAAGCGCCAACCGCGCACACTCCCATCACGGAGTACGGGCTACGTTCCCGTCGAGGGCCATGGTCCCTGAGCACTAAGGTTAAACTAGGACGGGCAAGAAAACTCTGACAATAACTTTGGCCTTTCAAGGGATAAGGAACGACGTAACGGCTGGTGGAGTATCTGTCTGTTAGAAAGGGCTCGCTCCCTCTGCGGCGGCGTGAGGATGGCGTCGCCCAAGCCGGTCCCCGCGACGGCTCCAGCCGAGTTCACGGATCTGTCGGTGACGGCGGAGATGGTGTCTAGGCAACGGGATGGGTCATCGAAACGGCGGATACCTTCCAGTCTCTATCGCCGGAACGCGGGGCAGCAGCAGGCAATCATGAAGCAGTATCAGGAGGGCGATGACTGCGACACACAGTCGGACGAAGAGTCGGAGGCCGATCCGGAGCAATTGGTCTACTTCGGGTGCCTGTCGCCGCAGGCCGTGATTGGCATCTTTTTTTTTCTCCTCAGCGCAGGCATATGGGCGGTTGCGATCTATTTTGGTGTCGTCCGGAAGCCCGACATGTCAGAAATGTTTTCGCTGGACGCATGGATGGTGAGTTCGCCTGCCGCAGTCCAGAGATGAGAGGCTACGTGCTGCATACGAGTCGTCCCAGAGCATGTATCCGGAACATACGTGTGGCACATTGATTTCTCCTCAAGGATGTCCCCGCTTGCATCTTTCAGACTTGGCCAACAAAGCTTCAAGCTGAAGCTGGATTTCAAAGGTACGACAAAGACGGCGATGGAGGGTTAGGGCCGGCAGACATCGTCGAGATTGCGCTCAAAATGCAGGGTGAGCGTCCCTCAATGAGCCAGGCTACGCAGTGGGTTGCAAAAGCCGACACGAACGGTGACGGGCTTTTAGACTTTAGAGAGTTCTGGAAGCTTCTTCAGGAAGAGCGCGCAATAGCTCAAGCAAGCCAAGGCTGAGCCATCTTCATGGAGCGTAGCCAGTTCGCGTCCGACCCAACGAAGTCCAGGGAAGGGAAGGAGAGAAACTGAGAGCAGAGTGACACACGAAACTTGGGACCGACTACATGTCCGTGATGATGCGCAACTTTGGGAGCAAATGTAGAGTGACCTTGGGCTGATGTGGATGCTAGCTTTCTTTATACCTTGTGTCTGGAGCTCCAAATGCCCTTGGTCTCGGACACGCGAACCTTAGGGTTCCACAGCTCATGTTCTTTAGGAGAGGGCTGAGCCACAGTGGCTGGTACTAGTGCTGCTGACTGGGTGGTGATTGCTGGCTGCCTCTGGGCTGTCTTAGGGCGGGTAGCCGTGCGCAGTGCTTTGTCGGTTGTGTTGACTTGAGACTTATTGCCATTTCCGCGAGCTATGTGAGGGCCCTCGAACCCTCAATTGTGGCAGGAGGTAACCTATCGAGGTTATGTGATGTTGTGGCCTGCAAAGGCCGCCATGTGGGTTCTTATGTAGCAATGTCGCGGTTAGGGGGAGAGCCGCCCTTAGGTTTCCCCAAGAGGGTGCAACTCGAGGTTCCCTTTTTTTGTCACACCCCTCCCGTCTATTTAGGTATATAATTTCTACTGACCCCTAACTTCGCCCCTAACTCGGGGAAGCGAAAGCAAAGTTGACCGCGCGCAAATAAACATAAACATGGGGACCCATCAAGCGGAAGACGTCATCGCGGGGGCCTCCCGTTTGTTTTTGCGCCTCAACTTGCAACTTGATCTTTAGGACAAGTCGCGTTCAACTATCGTTAAAACGATAGGGTCATGGAGCGCGCGCCGCCGCCCGCTCTCGCTGCCGCCGCCCTCGCCGCGATGGACGAAGGACTCATGGACACCCCCCTGTCGCCGAAGCGGCCGCGTCAAGACGACCCGCCCGACCAGGTGGGCGCAAGAGCCAGCGGGCCACGCCCGAACAACACAGAGAACAGAGCGACCCAAGCCTGCATGCTGGCAACAGCCAGCATGCAGCACACCCACTCCACTTTCCACAGCCCCACCAGCCACTCCACACCAGAGGGACGCTCCATCAGGGGAGGCCTCCGGGCCCGGCCCCTACACAGCCGCGAAACCGCCCTAGTGCTCCGGCACGAGGGGCCGGCCCGGCACCATCATGGACAAAGCCCCCATGGGGAAATGTCACAACATTGGGAAACAACAACAGGGAGAGGACAAGACTGGACCCCCAGAAGGGGAGGCAGACACACTGAAGGAGACGACGAGGGAGAGGCTCCCGCCATCAACACGAGACGACGAGACGACAACCGCGCCAAGTGCGCGCGTGGGCCAAACAAGACAGAGAGCCAAGCGGCTCAGCAAAGGCCTACCTGGACGAAACGGGGGAGCCGGGGCTCCTCCTAGCGCTAGACTGGGAAAAGGCCTTTGACAGAGTCAACTGGGAATTCTACCACCTCGTACTTGAGAAAATGAAATTCGGGGGAGACTTCCGCAAATACGCGAAATCTCTCACGAACTCTGAGGCGAAACCTATTCGATACATCAAAGTTAATGGGGGCAGAAGCTTCCCGTTCAACGTAGCAAGCGGAGTCCCTCAGGGATGCCCGCTATCGCCGCTGGCCTTCCTTCTAACGGCGGAAGTTCTCACTCGCGCAATCAATGAAGATGAAGACATAGACGGCATTGTAGTAAATGGAGCCGAACTTAAAATAAGCCAATTTGCGGACGACACACAACTTTTAGCGGCTGACTACGGCAGCTTGGCGCGCGCTCTCAAATGGGTGGAGAGATACGCGGCGGCCTCGTGTGGCAAACCTAACGACCAAAAGTTCGAAGGGCTGCGAATGGGTTCTTTAAAAAGAAAACGCCCCCCCGCCAGTTTCCAGAGATACAAGTGGCTCAAAAGAAGCGAGTGTGCGACCATATTGGGAGTCCCGCTAGGAGGGGCCCAAGCCACAAAGGCCTTTTGGCGTAAGCTAATAGACACAATAGAGAAGAAAACCACCCTATACGCACCGCTCACGAGCAACCTGTCAATACACGGCAAAACGAAAGTAGCCAACTTCCTTATATACTCTATTCCCAGGTATTGGTTGCAAACGCTAGCGGCCCCGAGAGCGTTTCACACGGCCGTCAAGAGGGCCGTAGACAAAATAATGTGGACAAACACGCGCACCGGGCGCAGGCTGCAATGGATAAAGCATCCCGAAGTTCCGCTAAAAAACGCATCCGAAAACGGACCCCACCTAGGGTTGGGGCTACTGGACTGGGACAACCACGTTAAGGCACTACAGGCCAAATGGATACTAAACTACCTAGACGCTCGACAGGCACAATGGAAACAAGTGCTTGACGCTTGGTTTTGCCGCACGAACATGGGAAGGGCAGCGGTCCTATCGACGATCCCCATGAGCAAACTGACCGACGGCATAACAGGCACAAGCAAACTCCCGGCGTTCTGGAAACAGGCTCTGAAAAACATACGAGAACTTGAGCTCACATCGCTAAAAACGAGTAGGGAAGGACTCCTCTCACAACCCATGTGGGGCAGCCCAACGCATCCGGGTCCCAAGCTAAACCCCACGTGGGCGAAGCTATGGAATAGGCTGCAATGCAACACCATACACAACGTATTTAGAGACTACGGCGCGACGACGCCATACAACAAAGAGGAATGCGCACAATACCTCAAAAACAACGACACATACATACACTTCCAGGGAGAATACATCCCAAGAGACAAATTCCTAGGGACATGGGACACGATAGTAAGCCACTCCATGACAATGATGACGAAGCTAGCAAGCATGACCGAGAGAAGAAACACGCCGGCTAGGCGGGAGGCCGACGGACAACACCGCCCGGAAGAACCACCCCCTGAAATACACATAACGCAGGATGGGGACTACTACGCGAAAATCAAAGGCGCGTGGTATGAAGCGGAGCTTTCGTACCTGGGCACCCCAATAATTGGAGCAAGATTACCCAACGTACCCGAGAACCTAGACACCTCCCCGCCGGCAAAATGGGGGGAGGGCTATAAATCCAACAAGAGACTCGAATGTCGAACATCCTCCTCAGGGATCCGAAGGCCAAGATCCGATCGTCGCAGTACCATCCATTCTGCGGCTTTGCGCACATGGGCGAGGGCGACCTCCTGGTGGACACGGGTGACGCGCTCCATGCCATCGAGGTGAAGCACCTCGGGAGCAAGCGCTGCGCAAAGAAGCGCAGGCACGTGCACGAGCAGGCGGTGTACTACGCGTGCTGCGCCAAACTCATCCACCCCCATCGGACGGTGTGCGCGGTCGCCGTGACCAAGCCCCAGCCTCCTCTGCCCCCTGAGCTGGCCTCCATGAGCCTCCAGGGTTGCCAATGGGCAGCTGCAGGCCTGCCGCAGGCGCGCCATCGCGCGTGCCGCAGGAGAGGGGAGAGAGAGCGCGGAGAAGGGGGTGGGCGGAGCGGAGCTCCGCCCACCGAAAAATAGGTAAGTCCCGCACCTGTTTACAAGATAAGTCGGGACTGAGGTCGCCGCCCACTCGGAGACACAGGAGGAAGAGAGGGAACAGATCACCGGGGGGAGGCGCGGGCCACCGGACCATATCTAAGCCCTTCACCCCAATCCCCCTAGTAGTGCACGGGGGGAGTCGCCTGATGGCGGGGGGAGAAGGGCTGGGAGCGTGGGGGTGTAGAAAGTTTTCCTACGTGAATAGAAAGTAGAGGGTCCACGGCTGCGTGCGCGGTGAGACTATTAAAAGGTTTATTGTTCCTACTACTTCTTCTATTACTAGTAATTGACAACAACAAGAAGATGGCCAAAGTGGAGAGTGGTTATGACCGTAACCCGTTCAGGGGAGCAATCCCATTGAAAGCTGCCGGTGGGATCTGTCATACTTATGTGCATGCCTCAGAGATTCTCGGTATTGGTGCAGTTGTGCACCGTTCACAACCCTCGTCTAGGCTCTTGCTCGAGGCAATCTACTCGGTGGCGTCCCGAATGACCTTGGCTCGGCGCACGCGAGGTCCAAGTGGTTCCTCAAACAAGTGCAATCCGCCGTGATTGTGATGAAGCATGCACCCAACCGTGCAGCACATCCCCTCCCGCACGTTGCGGGAGGCCTGGCGCGCGTCGATCTTGCTCAGATGTTTGTGGCTCTTGTGCACACAGTAGTACGCCTCCACCAACTCGGACATACTACGTCCAGGGAACTCGGGCAAAAACTCACGGAAGCGCTTTCCCAACCGGCTAAGCCGCTCACCAAAAAGCGCCGCCTCGGCGGACGTCCACTGGAGCGGCGGAGTCTCGAGCTGCGGTGGCAAAGGTTCGCGTAAGTGAGTGAAGCCCAGCTGCTCGAGTCTGAACTTCAGCTTCCGTTCATGCAGCTGCGCGAGGCGCGACGGGCCTTCCCCACCGTACATGCTGCGGAAGCTCGATGTAGGAGTCTTGTCGACCGGTGGCGGGAGTGGA
>CM030934.1:6247697-6313786 GCA_018136815.1 Isochrysis galbana
CCAGGGGGGGAGGGGGGGTTGGAGCAATGGGCTGGCCACGAGGGGCCAGGATGGGCGAATGGGGCGAGCCTGTGGGGAAGGGAGTGGGTCAGTAGGGCAGTGGCCTCCTGGCAAGCCATCAGGCGTGCCAGGAGGATGGGTGGTTCCTCCCCCATGGCAGGGGAGGAGTGGAGAGAGGGGGGGGCTCGTGCCCCCCCATGGGGCAACCAAGTATAAACTTAGTTGACCATCTCCATCCAACTATCCTAAGCTGCAAGCTCGCCCATCAAGGCAACACGGTTATTTAGACTCAAACTCGCCCACGGTCTTGCAACCCTAGGTCTTCGAGCAGCCCTCAACCTCTAAACCTAGTTCAACCCATTTGTTCCTACGTCGAATTTAAGTCAATTTTAATGTTAGCGTTTACCCTTGTAATGCATAGTCACGTAGCCTGCGGCCCTTAGTATCAGGTATCAGGTCTAGAGGACCTAATATCATGATATCAGGACCTAATATAAGGCTGACGGCC
Source organism: Isochrysis galbana (assembly GCA_018136815.1). Taxonomy (NCBI): domain Eukaryota; phylum Haptophyta; order Isochrysidales; family Isochrysidaceae; genus Isochrysis; species Isochrysis galbana. Next base: position 6,248,206 of record CM030934.1, read on the forward strand.
CATCCGGGATAGGGAGCCTCTAGCCTCTAGGGGCCGTGGGAGGGCTATAGGGGCCCTCTAGGGCTGATATGAGGCCCCCTACCGGCTTGGGCACCAGTACCTGTAATAAATTCGTCAATTATGCTGGGTTTTGGAAGCGCGGGAGAACGTTGCCACGAAACCCTGGCGGGAGCCCCCTGCGCTCTCTGCTCGCGCGAACGCCCCCCCCCCCCCCCCCCCGACCATGCAGAGTGTGCAATGGAGTCGCCCAAACGCTCCCAACTCAGGTGCTTGGCGTGCAATGACGGCACCGGCGCCTACTACCATCTTCAGTCTTCAGTGCTTTTTTTGTGCCACCCATTAGAGCGAAGGAGGAGCCACAGTCTCCCACCCCCTTCTCTCCAACTCTTGGCCGAAGCAGCGCGCGCGGCCTCCCCGGAACCAGCTTCTCCGCCAACAAAGAGGGAACTGGGGAAGGGGGAGGGGGTTGATAGGGGTAAAGGCGGGTAGTAGGGAGGTACACAAGCACACTGCCTCATGCCGCGTATGTAGCGGGGAATTTTAAGAAGATTTTTTTTTTCGTGCCCCCCAACTAAATTTACACTTAGACGCGATGGAGCGCGCCGCCGCGACGCCGCGACTCCCCTCTCCTTCGGGCCCCCCACCGAGGGCGCCCTCCCACCCAGCACCCATGGAGCAGCCGCTGTCAAAGCGGCCACCGCGTCCGCCCACCGAGGCCGAGCGGGTGCGTGCGACTCCGGTCGCGCCACACGGCCCGTGGCCCCGGCCACGCCACTCATGGCAGCCATGCTGGCCTCCCCCATGGGGGGCAGCAGGCTGCTGGCAACACCCCAACAGCGTCAGGCTTGCGCAGCCACTCCTCCATTGGGCATGCCTTATGGCAGAGGCCGCGCACGAGCACCGCCGCGTGCACCGGCGGGCGAAGCGCGCACATTGTTTAGGAGGGCCCTTACCAAGAGCCTCGTGCGCCGATTCTGGGCGGGGGTTGATTGAGCCTTTGTGCCTCGTTGCGCTCGCGGCGCTTCGCCGCCGCTTCTAGTTCGCATTCGCAGCTATGCGAATCGAGCTCAGGAGGCCCTTAACCACTTCTGGCCGCCAACCTTTGCATCCGCGTAGGCTGCCGTGGATCATGAGCTTATGTATGAGGATAGTGAATGGATTCCGGCATGTTGATCTCCTTGCATGCTCGGATGGCATAGTTTACCGGGACGGTCTTTCCGTCGATCTGAAGTAGCAGCTTACGAGGGAAGTTTCCGTCGAGAAACGAGCCTTGGCCCGCCGAGGCATAAAGATGCCAGCGGGTCGAGTAGGCCGCCTTGGACACAAAGGTACCTGCTCCGCCTTCGAGCTTCATGCGCTCCCGGTTGCCCTTCAGAAAGGTCAGCCCAACCTTTTCGATCGCAAAAATGAGCGCGCTCGGGTTGATTTGGGCCGCTTGCGCCAGGCCGTCCGCTTCGACGACCAGGTGCGCCGCGACGTCTTGGAGGGCGTTGTAGAGGGCCTTGCGAGAAGAGGAGCCTTTCTTATTGATTTTCTCATCAATGGATTCAACTTTAACGCGGACCGAAATGTCGGTTTGAATGATGCGGAGGGTGGTGTTGTCGCCGTAGCCGTAGCGCTCTTTGAATTGCTGTGCGCAGTCCTCATTCACGGCGATATGCGATATGCCATGGCCCGCGGATGGACCGGGCCCAGAAGTCCGGCTCCGGGTCGACTCCTTCGAGCTCCAAGAGGAGCTCTACAATCGCGGCGTAGACGGTGGCGTCTTGGAAGGTGTAGTCTCCCTCCTGGTGGAAGGACAAGTCGTAGGTTGCGTCCCGACTCCGTGTAGCCTTGCTCCTCATCTGAGGGCGGCTCCTGAGTGGCAGGGACGGTCGGGGGTGGCGATGCCGTGGATGGGTCCGCGCGAGCAGTTGGTAGAGGAGTGTGATGTGCGCCCCAAGACGCATCTAAGCAGTTTCTCTTCTTTGTGGTCTTGTGTTGTGGTGTTGGTGGGTCAGTGTCATTGTGCGTTTTGATGTTGATGTTGGATTTGTGCCCATAAGGGCCACCCGGTCTCGGGCCGCGCTGCCCCGGCAGCGCGGCCGTCCCCAGGGTGGGAGAGGCCTCTGCCATAAGGCATGCCTGGTGGTTGGGTGGTTCGTCTTGGGTGGTGCTGGCTCTCTGTCCTCCACAGCTTGTGGACAACTTGTGGCCCACCATGAGGTGGGCCAGCATGCCTGCTGTGGCTGGTGTGGCCGGGGCCACGGGCCGTGCGGCGCGACCGGGGTCGCGCTCACCTGCTCGGCCTCTGCGGGCGGACGCGGTCGCTTCGCCAGCGACAGCTCCATGGGTGCATGGGTGCTAGGGGGGCGCCCGCCCGCGGCGGGGGACCCGAAGGAGAGGTGGGGAGCGACGGCGCGCTCCATGGCGACCAACTATAAAGTTAGTTGAGGGGAGGGAGGTCAAAGCGCCGCGCTAGCCGCCGGTGCCGCTCGCCGCTTGCGACGGAGCAGTGGCCTAGAGCCTAGCGCCTAGAGCCCTCCGGCCGGCCTCCGGCAACGCGCAATAACGCTCGACTCGGCACAAGCGCGGGACGCGCATCGCCGCCTCCGGGCGACACGCACCGCCGGGACGCACATCGCCACCTCCGGGCGACGCGCAACGCCGCCTCTGATGCTCTCGAGCCGTCGACGTCCAAACATCCTGACATGTTTGATTTCTGCGCGGATCGAATTTTTTTGTATTGGTCAGTGTCTGGTGTGTGAAAAAAAAATCGCCGGTGGGGGAGCGAGGCCTTTTTGGCGGGAGCGCTGAAAAGGTGATGAGGGTTGGGAGCGGGGAGAGGGGGGGGAGAGTGGGGGGCGCGGGGAGGGGGAAGCCGACAGGCATCCGGCGGGGAGCGGCAAGGGCTCGAGGCAGGGCACGATGGCGTCGCCGGGACAGGCGGCGGGTGAGGATGATGGACCCACTGACGACCCTCCCACCAAACCACCCTTCGAGCGTGGCCAGCTCGTCTGGGCCAAGCTCACCGGCTTCCCGTGGTGGCCCTCGCGTGTGCGCCGCCTCGAGCGAGTACCGCAAGCCGAGCAAGCGGAGGCGCCGACGGGCGCGACGGCATGGCGCGCTCGCGTGCGATTCTGTGGTACCAACTTCGGCGACTCACGCGACTTCGCCACCATCGGCTGCGCCAGCACTAACATGATCACTTTCAAGGAGAAGCTGGATGAGTGGAGTGCCAAGATGCCATACTCCGGCAAGTCCAAGGTCATCCGCAAGCAGTGGAAGTCCGCCGTAGAACAGGCGCGCATTGGACCAGAGTTCGATTTGGAGGCAGACGAAGAAGAGCGTGCAGAGGCCGAGGCAGTCGCCGCCGCCGCCGCCGAGGCAGCTGAGGCGGCGGCAGCAGAGGCGGCAATCTGGGCCGAAGGCTGGCGCTCAGATGGCCATGAGTTGTTGGGTGCTCGTGTGGCCCGGCGCTTCCAGGGCATCGGTGGCGGGAGGCCCTACTTGGGGACCATCACGCGATGGCTCCCGCCTGTTGCGCCCTCCCCGTCCTGCGATGCCCAAGATGAGGAGGAGGCCAAGACTGGCATTACATCCGCTGCCGGCACGGACCAAGCTCCAGAGAAGGCGAGAATATCCAGAGACAGCGATGCCGGGGCGGCTGCTGTCGCCGAGGCGGCGGCTCGTTGTACCTGTGCCATGATGAATGCGCCATCCGCCTCCAGCTCCTTCGCAGCAGTCACTGGAGTGACGCGCTCTGACGGCGGTAATGCTACATCGGATGCTAGTGAGGCTGCCGATATCGAGAGGGGTGAGGTTCAAGTGGCCCCCAAAGTGGTGGGCGATGACGAAATCCTCTTCCATGTAGTGATGGATGATGGCGACGAGGAGGACCTTGAGCAATACGAGGTGAGTATTCGAGTTTGAATTTTCCATCGGGGCTGCATGTCTAGCGGGAGAATAGCCCCCCTATATGGTAGCTAGCTGATTGGGAATTCCTCTTTGAATGCTCACTCTGTTCTGCCACCACCTTTCTCGCCTTTCGCCTGCCCCTCCCCTGCGCGCCGCGCACATTCTTCGCATATCTGCCTCACATGCATCTGATCCTGTGTTACAGGTGGACGCGGCCCTTGCCCTGTGGCGCTCCACAGCGGAGGGCGTCCGTGCGTTTCGTGCAGAGGCCAAGGCTGCCGAGCATGAGTGGAGTCTGCTTGAGCGAGAGGCTCGACGTGCAGCTCGACGTGCACGTGGGCACGATGGGATCGAGCCACCGATGGATGCGTTGGCGATCTACAAGAGGCACGTTGAGGCAGTCTTGGGAGAGGCCGTCGATGATGCTGGAATCCCAGAGGTAAGCTCTCTTGGGACGCCCAAATGCGGCTATTCTGCGTATCGAATCTTCATGTGTAACCCTGCGACCGTCTTGCCGGTGCATCTGTGCCCCCAGGTGAGCGAGTTTGTTTTAGAAGAGTTCAGTTCGCTAACGGACGCTGAGCGTGCGCCTTTCGAACGGCGCGCCGCACGTGACTGCCTGCGCTATCATCGACAAAGGCGCCTCAAACGGAAGCGCACCGCCAAGGAGAGGAAAGCGAGGGCTGCCATGGCCACTGAGGAGGCCAAAGGGGCGCCGGAGACCACAACAAAGGGCGAAGACGGTGTTCATAACGGTGATGTGATTGCCGTGGCTACACCCTCTGCCGGATCTGCCGCGCCGATTGCTGCGTCGGCACCTGTAAAGGCGTTGAACGACACGCCTCCAGATGCTCCATCGATAGCCCATGTAAGCCTCGTTGTGCCGGTGCCCGCGCCCTCATGCCCCAAGGCATTCGACGCAGCGGCTCTTGTCGACCATGTCGAAAACCCGGCATTCAGCCGTCAAAGTCTGAAAACGGAAGCGTCCAGCCCGGCGAGGCCATCTCCTGCCAAGAAACTTCGAGTTGGCCACGGAGGTTGATCTCTCAAGGAAGCTGGAAGGGAAGGTTGCTCCTTGTGGAGGCATGTCTTTTGATGGCAAGTGCGTGCTCATGCGCCGCCGATGCTATGACTTACCGAGGCAAGCTGTGCAGCATTCTTGGAGTACTAGTGATACGTTGGCGCCGCGCTCTGTATGCATGTCGTATCTAGTACAGGATAGTGCTGCGTTCATGCGAAGACAAACTAGAAGCTAGAAGAAAGTTGTGGAGCAGCCTAAGGGCGAAAGACGAAGGACAGCCCATTCGAAACGAGCCTCTTGATTAGGGTTATCCGTCAAACAGCTGCCTCTGAATGTTGGTGTCGTGTCTTGCGGTGACTTCTTGACGAGGGTCTAGCTCTAGGTTTGGATCTGCTGCTCGATATCATGATGGCCACGAATAATAGCTGAACTAATCCAGTTCATAGCGCAGCCAAAAGCACTTCAAGTCGCGTTCCGTCGAAAGAGGACCTGGCGGCTGTTTTGTTTTCACTCATCTTCTATTGGTTAAAACCCGCATTCCGGTCACACTTTTGCACACATTATTGAGACGATGGGGCTCCTCTGCTACACGTCTATTGCGCATCACAAACGAAAACATGTATCTGGTAAGCCTCAAACCTTCATCTTCTTTGTCTTCCTTTCCTTCTCCGAGGCCCAAGACCCTCCCTTGAGGTAGTGATCCACCAACTTTGTCACACGTTGGCGCCGCTTTTGACCGCCCTGCGGTGCATGGCTTGTATGTCACACTCGTTGTTGTCAACGATGTGGCGCACGACATCGACGGCGTCTGGGCGAATGGCGGCCCCGAGATAGTCATCTTCACTCTTCACCATTAGCGTGGATGAAGGACCCTTTGATATCCTCCAACTTGCGGATGACCTCAGTGTCATTCCGTTTGCAAGCATTCATGATGGCACTCTTGACAACTACCTCAATGATGCATGATAAGAAGGCCTTATGGTTCTTAACCCCGCAGTTTATTGGGGGCACGCACGGCGCAACCCGCGCGCAGAGGACGCACATCGTGTGGACATTTGATGGCTCTATCGCCCTGGCACCTGGCACCATCGCGGTGACCAGGGCGGCCGAGAGGAGAGAGAGCGACGTCATCGCTCGCGCTCTCTCCAGAACAGAACCGATGCTATCGGTGTTACCCAGCGCATCGCTACCCGGATCCAGATACGGACAGGTTGGCCTGGGATCTTCCAAGGGCCCCATCAGCACTGTCGGACGACACGACTCGCATGTCCAAGCTAGTTGGGGGACTTATATTTATCTCTGAGTCCCTCCGTCTCAAGCTCCCACCCCACCCCCGGTATTGTCCACCTCGTTCGCGCGGCGGCGGCGGGCGCGATGGACTCGGCACAGTACATGCCGTTGGGCCGCCCCGGCGGACCCTACCGGCCGGAGGGCCGCCTGACGGGCACGCGGGTGGTTTGCGTGGGCAGTGGGCTCCTCCTCCTCCTCTGGTATTACCTTTCCTCCGCGCCCACGCCCGTCCCCGCAGACAAGGCTGCACAGGAGAGAATGGCCGCAGCGAGTGCAGCAGCGCTCCGCAGGGTGGTGCATGCAATCGAAGACCGGGGGGAAGGCGACGACGAGGTGCTGCGGGACAACCCTCAGGCGCTCTTTGCGCTCCGCCAGGCACTCCGTCAGGCCGTTGCAGAGGCCAACGAAGCAGGCGAGGGTGCCGACCCGCTCGAGATTCTCGCGCACAAGTTGTTGCAGAGGAGTGGCAAGCTAGTGCGTCAGGCGGGAGGGGAGGCAGGGGAGGACGAGAGGGTGCGCGCATCGGTTGGTGGTGGGATCGCCTCCAACGCCAACTTAGTCGCAATGTCCGAGGAGCTGAGCGCACGTGAGGACGGTAAGTCGGCCGGTGGCACAAGTCGGCCGCCGCTGCTGGCCGAGCGGCTCAAGGCGCTCAAGGCGGGCAAGGGGGGCGGCCCTGACGTTTCGCCGCGGAGTGCACCGATACGAGGAGGAATGGGCACGTCGCAGCCCAATGGAGGCCTCCCATTGAAGCTTCCCACTGCGGCGATGTGGCCGCCGCGCTTCACGCGCGGTGGCAGTGTGCGTTCGCCGTACGAGTCGCTCGGGTCTCTTGAGCCATACCGCGGAGGTGACTTGGAGATGCCGGGCGAGCTAAAGCGGGCGGCTGCCGCGCGATCATTCAACGGCGAGATCATCCTGACATATGGCAACGAGGCGGGCACTGCCTGGATCGCAAATCTCGTCTTCTCGTTGCGCGCCGTCGGCATCGAGCACTTCCTTGTGATTGTAAGTCGATGACCATGCAAAGAAGAGGATGGCCTTGCGGCGGAGTTCGGTGGAGGAGCCAGTGATTGGAGTGCTCGTCGTGGGCACTGATGTCGCTCTGTTCTGTGAACCCAGCGGCACGAGCACGAATGCCTGGGCCTGGCCATTCTCCAGGGATCTCGCCTTCCCGCATGGCCCCTCAGGTAATGGATGATCGGCATTGTGCTGAGCTCATGAAACCACCATGGCGCATCTCTTGCGCGTGGTCGAGCTGGGACTTTGGTCGGGCAAAGAATTCGGGTACCGGCTGCAAGAACAAGTTTGAGCTCAGGCGCTTGTGGTATTCGCGCCATCACTACATGTCTCGGGTCATCGGTGAGCGAGGAGGCGGCCATTCTCTGATAGAGGTCGGAAAAGCCACTCTTGTTGGCACAGAGGAGCTGTTGCGACCGCATTCACAGCACGCCCTGTCGTCCGTACGTGGCCGCGGCGAAACGGACCTAGGCGTCCGGATGATACCAAGGCACGAGATTGCCACGTCTGTTGTGCTTTATAGGTGAGCTGGGCTTGAATGTTGCCGTCGTTGATGGCGACATATCAGTACAGAGAGACTTTTACGCCGCGCTCAAGTCGGTCCCGCTGGCCCATCATAACTTAATCTATACTCTTGACCATGCACCCACTTGTGGCGATTTAAATGTCGGCTTCGCCTACTGCCAAAATTGTGCCGCTGGGGGCAGGTCACAGGTAACCTCTCGCGTGCTTTCCAATCGACCATACGGCCTCAGCCCTAACCCATGCTGGCTTGGAAGCCATGCCACTGCTCCCCTACCTTGCGGTACGGTAGAGCGCATCGAACTTGTGGCGCATCCTTGCTGCCTACCCTCGTCCTCATTCCTGGACGCCACGGCCTCTCACAGTGGGCTTTGGATGAGGGGCTCCGACGCGAGGGCTACTACTGCGGCGGCAATGCTTCGGAATTCAATGGCGACACGGCGCGTTTCTGGGCCGCATCCGATGCGGCCGGAGCAACCACAGGACCGCACAAGTGGATTGAATGGACGACGGCTCGCGACCAAAAGCTCTACTCGGATATAGTCGGGGGCTCCTGCTGTGGTAAACCTCAGCACCGGCTTTTATTTCCCGGATCCTTCAAGGTGAGCGGCTCTTTTGCAGGCGTCGCTCTTTCCCCGTGCTAAGGCTCTCGCTTAGCAGAGTATTTGCGCACGGGACTACTCCACCTTGCAGCAATACTCGTCTTGCCTCCCCACCAAACCCTATTGCCCTCCCTGTCTTCAAAGGTGGCTGACCAGTACACCTTCATGCGGCAGTGGGGGGCACAAGCGAATTGTATGACCATGACAGCAGCTCGAGACGGCGCCTCGTCCTTACAAACTTGGTGGCACGAGCTCTTGCAAGGTGGCGACGTGTCTGATGGCTACGCATCGGGGGGAGGGGGGCGAGAAACCGTTGCCATTGCCACCGGGCAGCTTGCCTCAGGGTGGCATGGGACCGGCGCAGGAGAGCTGCCAGGATGGTCGGGGCATTGGCATCGCAAACCTCCGGCGGTAGCACACTTTGTGGGGGGAGCCCCAGCCGGAGGCAAGGTCGAGATCATGCAGGGGCTGGGTTGGTGCGCCGCTGCCCCCGATTCCGGCCGTCATTCCCTCACACTTGAAGAGCGCTGTTCTACGCTCTGAATTAGCCCAGGATCCCTCCCATCCCTCCCGGACGCTGGTTAGCCCTGGGATTGCTGCCTTACACGTGCCATCGCTCGCGTTTCCGTGGCGGCCTCACCGCGGCCTCTCTCGGGCTCCTCGGATGTCTGAGCGGTTGTTTGGGAGGACCCGCCCGTCGGCACGAGGTTGCACGATGCCTACTCTGACTACCGCTTGGTGTTGGACCCCATTGTTCACGCCCAAAATCGAAGCTTGAGGCGTCCTGCTCTACCCGATACTTTGCGCCTCCTCAGGTGGCGGTACGAGGCGGACATAGTCGCCCATGCAATCGCCGAGGCGACCAACAAGACAGCTGGCTACGCGCTACCACGTTCCTTCTTCTGGCCGGCCACGCGTCGCGGCGTCTTGGCTCTCGCCGGTCCTGCCGCGACGGTCGTCGCGCCTACTTCTGAAGCATTCACGCGCGAATTCAATGCTCGTCGTCGCTGGGCATTGAGGTTGGCCGTGTTGTTGCAGCGCACGGCGGCGGATCCCCGAGCCCCGTGTGATGCTCCGTGGATCGTCACCGATAGCGCTACAGGGCACCGGGGGCAGGGCTACAACGGCCGTTGGGCCACTCCAGGCTGGCCGTGGCCATTCATCGGTGGCGTAGGGGTCATTCCCTCTAAATGCAGGTGCGGTGTGCTTCAGGGCTCGTGGAACGAGATGAGGGACGTCGTGGCTCGTACCTCAACCTCGGCGCAAGTTGCCACCCACATGCGGCGTGCGTCGCCACGCCCCCTTCCCCCTCCCCCCGCCCCCAATCGCATATCTGTGACCTCGTCTCTCAGATACCCCAACGGTGCCACCAATGCGAGTGAGGTCGAGGCTGACTGCTGCTCGCCGATCTTTGGCAAAGTGGACGGCGTCAAATGCCTTGAGACTGCCCATGCTTCGATTGTCGAGTCAAGCCTGTAAGTATCGTTACACGCAGCCAGCCACCATGGGAAGTGTTTCACACCAAATGCGATTAGTCCGAATGCTCTCGCCATCTTTTTCCTCCTGTGGCATAGTGTGCTTGCAAGTGTCCACTTTTCCTCCTGTGGCATAGTGTGCTTGCAAGTGTCCACTTGAATCTCTGTGCCTGGCCCTGCTTGCTAAGCCACTTACAACCTGCTGTTGACTGGAGCATGGTCCTCACGTCCTCTTGGATTGTAGATCGACGCCTGACGCTCGCCGCAATGAGGTTGCGGAGTTGCCCCTATCGGAGGTGTTGGTTGATGGTGTCATTGATGCTCGCGCACTTAAGCGGATACGAGCACGCTTCCCGCAAAGGGTGCTATGGGTTCGCCCACCGTTGCCCCTTCCGCCACTTCGTGGATTGACTGTGGCAGACTCGCAAGCCATCGCCCGATTCGCTAAGGCAGAATGCGTGGCACCCTTGAATGCGGCATAGTAGCAATTGCGGCGTGTCGTTGACGTAGCCACGCTGGCTAAGTTTTGTTGGCGCGCTGGGCACGCGACCATCAGCCACACCATGCCTTTTCTTGCACGAGTATCTACATGGAGGGGCATGGATCCTTGGACCAGCATACATGAGGGCGCAGTCCTTTGGTGGTTTATGTAGTCCTCCGTAGATTACGTATCAAAATCAAACGTGGCAACTAAAGTTTATACTTGGTTGCGATGGAGCGCGCCGACGCTCTCCTCTTCTCTCCTGATAATAAAACACCTGAAGATTCGGGCTACTCATGCTAGCTATACGGGTCCACGTACTCACGGTACTCACTAACGACATCGCCTATACCCCAGTTTACTCACTCCCTTACACTACCCCCTTCATTCCTTTGTCTTTGGTATCGGGGGGGGGGGGCCGCGTGCACTACAACGGGCCAAGTGCAGGGGGTGGGCTGGGGCAGACCTGCTGGTGTGGTGTTCCTGTGGCAAAACAAACGTAAACGCCTGTTGCTCGTGACACTTCGTGCCCCTGGGGGGTCTCGGCCCCCTCTTCTCGCGTCTTTTTCAAGTGTCGCCGCGCTTTCGCGGCATTCGCATGTCGCTCGAGGTGTCGGCCTGAAAACATACCGTAAACAGGCGTGAGTATTACCTTTTTGTGTGTCAGATCGTGTCGTTTTTTTTGTCGTGCTTTTTTCGTCGTTCTCTTCGTTCTCCTACGGGCGTGCGATGCCTGCGCGCGCCATGGCCCCCCTCTGAGGGGCCCCTCGGGTCCCCCCAGAGGGCCAGCTGGGCCAGCTCAAGGGGCAGTGGAGGCTGGGGCTGGGCCCCTGGCCTCTCCTGCCTCTCCTTCGCTGGCCTCGCTGGCCCTGGGTGCCTTCCTGTCGGCTCAGGTGGTCTGTGGCTCAGTGGTGGAGTGGGGGTCAGTACGAGCGAGGGCCAGTGCAGGCGAGTGCGTGCGGCGCGCAGCGCGCGCTCGGCGAGGGTCTGGGCCAGAGTGATGTCAGCTCAGCCCCTGCCAGCAGGCAGGGGCTGAGGTTGAGTGTGCAGGCCAGACCAAAAGCGTTCAATTATCCCCATCCCTGCTAACACCTTTCATTGTCACCTGGAGGTCACTTGACTCAACTTGACACTTCACATGTTGAAACACGCACGTAGTCCGACTCCATTCACTCGATTTGGGGCAGGGTCGATATCTCGTTGAAATCACGATATCTCATGATATCCCATAGAAGATTGGCTACGCTGTACGAGCAGCGAGCCGGGCGAGCTTTGAGGACGGGTCGTCGAGTTTAACCCAACAGTCACAAAGCATTACGCGAAAACGAGAGAGAGGAGGGGGGGGGCGCTGAGGGTCCGCTCTGTGCCACGGAATTTCGGGAGGAGAGAAAGCGAAGGACGGAAGAGAGTTTGCGATCGCGGCGGCTTGCGACATCAGAAAAGGCCACAAAGTGGTGAAGAAAGTGTCACTGCCAGCGTGAGCAAGCATGATTCTGGTGCTGTGTAGCAGGATTCCCCAAGCTCTCTCAGCCATACCGTTGGTTTGAGGAACATTGGCAATGGAGAAAGAGCGGCGGATTCCTAATTCTGAGCAGAATGCGTCGATCGCCGAGCCCGTGAATTCAGTCCCGTTGTCTGTGTGCCACTGGTCAACAACTCCAGGCACGCTTGTGCTTTTCATTAAATAAGCGTGATCGCCAACGTAGGTTTGAGCCGCGAGGAGAACGTCGGCGGACGATTTGGACTTGAGAAAATATACTGAAGTCAGACGGGAGAAGACATCGACGAAAACAACGGCGAAGCGAAAGCCGGAAGGAGATGGGGGAAATGGACCACACGTATCGGACACGACCCGTTCGCCGAAATGAGTGTATGTTTGGCGGTGCGGCGAATTCTTGCGATGCGGTGAACGACGTTGATTTACGGAACACGCTTTGCATTTGAGTTGATGGGGAGTGGCATGAGCATTGTGAACACCTCGAGACACCATAGCCGCCCTGATCCTTTGAACATTGAAATGACCGAGCCTCGCGTGCCAAAGACTAGGCGTGTCTTCCGCCTCGCTTTCATCGGCGGCAAGCAATGAAGTGTCAAAGTTGAGGACATAGTGGTGACCCGAGGCACCCATGGGAGCTATCTCTCCACTTGGTAGACGTAGATAGCAATCCTTATTGAGAAACGTAGAGATGTTGTCGTTCTCATAGCCAGCACGGCAGCTAAACAGTCTAGCTGTCAGACCAGGGACGACACGAACTCCTGTAAGGCGGACCGGGACTCGTTTGATTACAAAGTTAGATTTGTCGCTGGTGGTGTAGCACTTAGCCTCAACGATAATGGTCACATCGCCAATCTTGGTGATTGGCACGCGGCGCCCATCGCCAATGACAATGAAGGTGTTGGGATTGTCATCTGTGATACGGTCTAGTTCCAATTCGTTGGCTATGCAATGTTTGGTAGCTCCACAATCGACGATGAATTCTAGCAGCTTGGCGGAATCAGCGAGCATTGCGGTGTCGCATTGGCTCGGTACACCGACTGACGTCGCGGTGGTGCTAGAAATAAGGCTTGTTATGGTGGCCCAAATGTAGCGTAGCCAACGCCACAGGCCTAAAAACGCAAGTGCAAGCCTCGGGGCGAGACGCGCGCGCGTGTTCGCGCGAGGGGATGCTGGACCAGGAGCTGGCACGGGAGGCGCTCTACGCGTACCTGTGCCACTCGGAGTCGACGTGCCTCGTGCGTGTGACGGACGAGAACCTGGAGTGGGTGGTGAGGATGGCGCCGTTTGGGCACGTGGGCGAGGTGAGGCTGCTTGGGCTCACGAGAGGCCTTCGGTGCAGCGCTCTGGATCCGCAAGGGGCGGGCTGCCGACGAGAGGTGGCGCTGCGCCTCGGACTCTCTCGCGTGCGCGAGAGCGTGTTCTGCACACGCAGCGAGCGCATCGAGAGGAGCGAGAGGAAGGGGTAGAGGGGGGGAGCGAGGAGGGGAGGGGCGGGGCGAGCGAGGCGTGCACCAGGGCCGGCGGGGTGTGTGATGAGTTGCAATCACCCAAGTGCACGCCGTCAGGGCGCGCTCCCCCCCCCCCCCCCCCCCCCACACACACACCCCGTGTGGATTGCCACTCACCATGCACACGGCGTGCACCTGACGAAACCCGTTTGTCTGCGCATCCGTGACGGCGTGCGGAAACTTCCATGCGCACGCACGGAGTCCCCGCGGGGGGAGCTCGAGGCACACGCATCTTGGCAAAGTCACTCATCATGCACACTGCGTGCACGGCGTGCACCTGACGAAACCCGTTTGTCTGCGCATCCGTGACGGCGTGCGGAAACTTCCATGCGCACGCACGGAGTCCCCGCGGGGGCCTGCCGAAACCCTTTTCTGCCGCGAAAAGAGTGAACGCACGGCGTGCACCTTCCTGGAAGTTGCTATGCGCACGCACGGCGCCCCCGCGGGGGTGCGCCGGTGCACATCGCGCCGTGCCCACGCACGGCGTGCACATGTGATTGCAAGTCATCACAGGCGCTGTGTAACGAAACATCTCTTATATGGCCAGTTTACGTAGTTGTGGGCCGCAGGGGCTACACACATGGAACGGGTTGACATGCGCGCGCACGGCGTATCCGCGGGGGGACCGATGCACATCGCGCCGTGCCCATGCACGGCGTGCACCGATGTGATTAGCGAAGAAGCTTTGACGGCCTCTCTCTCTTATAATTTTAACAAGATCTAATGTTAAACAACTACAATACAACTGTGGACATTTGATCGCTCAATTCTACTGATGTCCCACTATTGACGGAACGACACCTTCCCGCCGACGGCCGTACCGGTAGGCCATCACGTTCTCATCCTCGAGTAGCGTGGCAAAGCGGTATAGATACTGTTGGAAAAGCTGAATGTTCTCCCCGTCAAACAGAGAATGATCTTGGGAGGTTTTGATGTTCAGTGCTGCCGGGAATTCGGCTCGCGGGTCGCGCGACGGTGCTGACAGAGTCTGTTGGGCCCATGTGTTGACTGGGCTCCCAACACCCGCTCCCTTGAGCGGGGTCCGAGGGTCGGAACAACCTTTTGGAGAAAAAAGGTATTCGGTTTCTGGAATTTGTCCAAGCTTGTTGCATTGGATGAAGAGGTCCGGGGTACGCGCGCTCAGTCGCGCGCGCAAGACAGGTGAGTGTCTCTCGGCGGGGGTACCATGTTTGATCCACCCAGCATATGGTGGTCCGTGGATAGATAGTAGTGTTGTGTAGACCAATGATAACATCGTGCGGCTAGCACTCGTGACGGCGACGCAAGGGCTCAAGTCAAGGTCGACGTTGCCACACGCATAGTAGCACTGAGATATCTACAACAAAACACGACTTAAGATTAAACAGATTACCCCGGGGCCGAGAGCGTCCGGCCCCGATAGTATTAAGAGGTGAAGGCGGTCAGTTTTCTGGTTGAAGCCGGGCAGTGGGGCGGAGGAGGGGAGGGAGAAGGAGAAGGCCATACTCTCTTGTACCATATTTAGATAGTGGATGACTGGATGACGGTCTCGGTCTCTTCTCGGGAATGCCCCCTTTGACTGGGCGGGGGAGGGGGGGGGGGGGCGTGCGGCTGCGTAACGGGCGGCAAGCGAGAGAAGCCGACGAGTGGGACAGAGAGAGAGAGACAGAGAGGGAGAAGGAGAGAGAGAGAAGGAGAAAGAGAGAGGGGGGGGGGGGGGAGAGGGAGAGAGAGAGAGGGAGGGAAAGAGACAGACAGACACAGAGAGAGGGAGAGAGGGGGGGGGGGGGAGAGAGAGAAAGAGAGAGAGGCAGAGAGGCAGCGAGAGGCAGAGAGGCAGCGAGGCAGCGAGAGGCAGGGAGTTGACGGAGAGGCAGAGAGAAGAGAAAACCCAGAGAGCAGAAGGGGGGCGAGGGTGAGGTGGGGTTCGAGAAGGAGAGCGGAAGAGCGTGGCAGCCGGCGCTCGCGGTGGAGCAATGCCGATCAAAGTACCATCGCGCCTTCTAAAGAACACCGTCTCCTCGCGCGAGAAGCGCCTCTCCACCGTGACTGCTGGGCCATACGACCCAAACGCATGGCGGTACGATGAGAGCGGAGTTCCTAGGCCTCCTGTCTCTGAGGAGGAGAAAGGGCGGGCACATGTGGTGGCACTCAGTTCGACATCGCGCCGCAACACACGCACGCTCACCGTCATACCAAGCTCCTCCAAGCTCGTCTCGCCAGAGGCGTCCAAGCAGGCGTCATCGGATGGCTCAGCGCCGCCCTCCGCGACTGCATCGCGTAGAGGCCCCAACACGGAGGAAGACAAGCGCTCGGAGGAAGGCAATCGTAGAGAGCTGCTATCACTAATCCAAAAATCGGCGTCGGCCGCCGAAGTCGTGACGAGCCAGCCTCTCACCCCTGGGAAGCAGTCAACCCCCTCATATCCGACGATGGTCACCATCGGCTCGCATGACGTGTCCAACCCGGAGGACCTCAAAACCGTGCGTGAGCTGCGGGAGGAAGTCGTCCGGCTGAAGCAGGGCTTACCCGTGCAGTCACAGACCAAGCTGGCGATAGAGAATGCGAGGCTGGAGGCCGAGTGCGAGCGGCTAAGAAAGCGAGTCGAGGGGTATCAACTGACTATGGAGCAGTTTGGCAGACGGATGGCCGAGATGGAAGCCGAAAATGTGACGCTCAAGGTGCAGCTCGAGCTCGCACAAAAGATGGGTTCGCCGCCTGTAGATGAGTCTGCTGCACTTCTCAACGAGCTTTCTGACTTGTTGCGCGACGAGCGCCGCAAGTCAAGATTGTCCCGAGGGCAAGAAGAGGCTGGTGAGGCCTCCAATGTGCGACGAGACTCGTCCGACTTCCTCGAGCTAGTCCGCAAGGCAAACGCGGCCTTGGAAGCAGAGCTGGATGGGCCGCCAAAGGCACCGGTTGTGGCGCTCAATGGCGCGCAGCTGACCACAGGCTCTCCGGCGCCTGATCTTCCAACTGGCGAAGCATCCCCCAAAGGCACGGCCTCCTTGGCAGTAGCGAGAGATGTGGGCGCAGTGCCTCCTACCGCATCGAAGGAGGGGGAGAAGTCCTCTGCCGCAGAAGCCAGGCTAGCGACGGCGCAGCAGGCCGAACAGCGGCTGCGGGAGCTCGAGGCAGAGATCAGACAAACCAAGGTAGAAGAGATGGCGTTCAAAATGCGCCAGATCGAGTCCAAATTCAATGAATCGCTCGGCAAGGCTGCCAAGCCAATGGAGCCTTTTGACGCGCTATCCCTTGACGAGCAGCTCGAGGAACTCGGGCTCGGCCAAAGTGATTGACCCCGGAGGCCACGCATGAGCGCGATCATGGCTGTTACCGCCAAGACTTGAGGCGTGGAGACTATCGGGACGGCAGGGCGGCGGTCAATGAGTCTGGTCTGAGGACAGGCGTGCCAGCCGCAACTCGTCTTCCGATATCCTAGAGTGCGCGCTATTTCTCCTCAGCTCAGTCGGTACCGTTCGAGCGGCAATCGCTCCATAATTGCATCATCGTCTTGTGCCAAGATAGCTACTGAGGAAGGGAGAGGATCCGGAGAATATCCGAGGGCGGCTGCGCCAGTCGCACCATTGGTACCGATGACCATTGTATGCACATCGCTCCCTCTTAACTCCAGTGGGTACCCTTCGAGCGGCAACCGCTCCATACTTGCATCATCGTGTTTTGTAGTGATAGCTGTAGAGGACGGGGAAGGCCGCGGAGTCAATACACTTTGAGGACGCAGAGCGTCAGGCTTTGAGTTCTGGGCTGCATCTCACACACGTGATAGGCCCCGTAGTGCGCCTTCCTTCATATGCAAGGCGGCTTACAATTCTGCTTCATTGTGCGGTGCACTTCATTTGCGGATGTGGATATGGTTGTAACTGTGATTGGCAGTGCATGAGACACGATGGTGCCGTGCGGGAGAAGCTGCTGTGAGCATGTGCACCGTCGGAGAAGCAATCTTTGGGTAATAAACACAAGATGAGGGAGACGTCGGTGTTAGTGTGCGACTATGGCCACTAAGATTATACTTAGTTTACCATCAACTAAGTTTTTACTTGGTTCACCCATGGGGGGGGGGGGGGCACGAGCCCCCCATATCTCTACCTCTCCCCTGCGGTGGGGGAAGAACCACCTAGCCTCTTGGCATCCCTGATGGCATGCCAGGGGCACAATGCCTTGCTGACCTAATTCCCTCCCCATGGGCTTGCCCGTCTCTCGCTCCCTGGCCCACGAGGGCTAGCCCATTGCTCCAACCCCTCCTCCCCCCCTGGCCCTAGTACACAGGTGCAACTGTGTCGCATCCGCGATCGACTCTCTACTTTTATAATGACCGACCGACCGGCGGACCCTCACTCTTTGGTACAAGTGCCGGGGGCTTGCGAGAGGGGGGCTCGAAATAGGTGATAGGTGCTTAGACTGAACTGTGCCTTGATTGAGCTTTAGAGAAACCATGATTGGGGGCTGTCGTGTTAGTACATGTACATGGCTAGTGGCAGTAGCGGTACTAGCTAATGCTCGATTGTTAATCAAATCGAAATAATAGTGTATAGTGTGCGACTATGGACTTCGGCGATCGGCGACTGGCAGCCCCACCTCCACCTGTTTCACCACCGGAGTACCGTCCATCCCATGACCGAGCCGCGGTGCCGTCGAATGTCCCCTATCCTCGATAGTGCACGGCTGCAACTGAGTTTATACTTGGTTCGCATGAATGAGGGAGGGCACGCTCCCCCCCCCCTCGATCCCAGACCCCCTCCCTTGGTCCCTTGCTTGGGGTGGCACTCAACACTGGTCGTTGTTGGTGCTGATGTTGGTGCTGATGTTGTTGTTGGTGGAGGGTGGAGGGAATGGGAATGGAGTGGGCGGAGGCGCGGGGGCCGTCTAGGGCTCTGGGGCTGGGGGCGGGTAGGAGGCGGGCGAGTGGGAGGGCGTGCGAGGCTGTGGTGATCGGTGCCGACTGGACCACCCCCGCTACGTACCATGTTGGCCTGGGGGTGGAGCGTGTGGGTGTAAGCTGTGGATCTTTACCGGCCTCTGTATGAGTATGAGTATGATCATGGGACGATGAGGAGGCACAAGGAGGGCAGGGGAGACGTCGGGCGCGAGCCATGGGCACGGCCTGGGGGTGAGGAAGGCCCAAGCAGGGCGCCGGACGGCGGACGGCTCGTCACACTCAGAAGGGAAGCACGCAGAGGGGTCACAGGACATGGGGTCACAGACGCCGGAGGCGTTGGACAGCATGACGGAGGGGCGGGAAAGGTACGACAGCCAGAGGGAAGGGCCGGAACGCACACGGAATCAAACGGGGCGGAAAGGGTAAGAAACAAGGAAGGGGAGCCTAGGGGGCCGCACAGAGAAACATGAAAAAGACAGGGGGGAGGGCGGATCCCGGGGGGCGAGGAAAAAAAGAATACCGAAAGGGGAGGGGGCGCTGAAAAGGATCTTCGGAGGACCCCGACGAGCGAGAACAGAAAAACGGCTCACTCGAGTGAAGGGACGGACTTCCCCTACCCACACCACCCCTCACTTCCTCACAGCAAACAGGGAGCTAGAGGGGGAGATCTCTCTCTACACCTCCCTTACGGAGGTGAAGGGATCAAAGCCCATGAGCGGTTGACTCATCCCATGTGGGGATGCGGCGCAACAGATGGCTCAAACCATACTGTAGCAACTGTTGATGGAAGACGGGCTCAAAATAGGAGATTCAATTCTGATCTCACGATCTCAAAGTGTCGAGAATAATTGAACCAAACGAAACTTGTAGGCTGCTTTGGGTTCCTGGGCACTTTGCCTTTGCGAAAAAAGGAGACAATAGAGCAGACTGGTGCCAGAACATACATCGTCTCTCATACTCCGCCCTTCTGCGCCTATGCTCTCTGTGGCAGGTCTGGAGGAGCGTATCCTTCCGGCTTTGGGAGCTTGAGGCCTCACGAGACAGCCGAGCGCGCCGACTTGACACAGCGTGCGAACCTGCAACACGCTCACCAGACAGCTGAAAATCGCATCACAGCCAAATGGTTCCATGTTTGACCGTGCATTTTCAGGGAAAGCAGCCCCAAGAGCTGCAGTCATCGCTGTGCTGCCCATCTCACAATTTCGTTGATACTCAGACCTGATAAGCGGTTGCATACAGAAGGTACGGCGGAAACTGCGGCAGTCCAGAACGTCACGGAGGTATTTCCGGGAGCCGCAGCTCATAAGGTACCTCCGGAACATCCTCAGGTTGAGAAGCAGTCGGCTCGTAATTGAGGCATATGCCATTAACACAGTGACGTTCATTGGTGGGAGTGGGAAACCCCTCGCCCTTAAACACATGGCCAAGGTGGCCCCCACATTTCGAGCACACAATCTCGGTGCGTGATCCATCAGGATCAGGCCGTTCCTCAATGGCGCCAGGCACACCATCGTAGAAGGCTGGCCACCCACAGCCCGAACTGAATTTCTGTCTTGCATAGTAGAGCGGCTGATTGCAGCCGACGCAGGTGTACGCACCCTTGGCAGGATACTTTGTCTTGTACTGCATCTTCAATTTCCTGTGGACGAAAAGGTGGTGAACGTCAAGTTTGGTCTCGAGAGAGAAGCGTTTGCGTGATTCAGCGTGATCGCGAGGAAAATCCCGTGTCTCGTGGGCCTCGCTTCCTCGAGTGCAAGCGGTGGCGCGTACCATTCGAGCTGTCCCTCAAAGTTTTCACTGAAGCCAGGGGGTTCAGTGTGCCCCTTCCGAAGGATGGCGAACTGTTGCTCCGAAAGGACGGTCATCCACCCTTCGGGCGATGTCGGGAGGGGTGGCTCACACATGGTGATCATGCACGCTCTGCGCACTGCTGCGCTGCATGAGAGGCGTGCCTCCACAGCGGCAAAGCCGAGTGCGAGCAGCAGCAGGCGGCGACACAGGTGCATCAGCCGTCGGCGGGGGGGGGGGGAGCGGAGAGAGAAGAGAGAGAGAGGAGAGAGAGGAAAGAGGGAGAGGGAGAGGGAGAGGGGGAGAGAGAGAGAGAGAGAGAGAGAGAGAGAGAGAGAGAGAGGAGAGAGAGAGAGAGAGAGAGAGAGAGAGAGAGAGAGAGAGAGAGAGAGAGAGAGAGAGAGAGAGAGAGAGAGAGAGAGGAGAGAAGAAGAAGAAGAAGAAGAAGAAGAAGAAGAAGAAGAAGAAGAAGAAGAAGAAGAAGAAGAAGAAGCGGGGGGGGGGGGGGGGGGGGGGGGGGGGGAGGGGAAGCGCAGGGGGGAGGGGAGAGAGAGAGGGGCGGAGAGGTGTAGAGCTCTCTAGCCTTCTCTCTCCGATGAGCGCGGCGGCGGCATCGGGATATTTATAGTACAATAGTAATGTACTCTGCATCGCGGCGCTGCTACTTAGTTTAGAATTTAGAAGGAAGCGCGTGGGCCCTTGCGTCGACGTCGCTCCCCTCTGCGCGCGGACGGGAGGAGAGCCGCGCCGTCAGCGGAGACAGGGGGGAGGGAGAGGGGGCGGGGGGAGAGAGAGAGAGAGAGAGGGAGGGAGGGAGGGAGAGAAACAGGGGTGGGTGGGTGGGTGGTTGGGAGATAGAGAGGGGGGAAGAGAGAGGGAGGGAGAGGGAGAGTCCGGCCCCCGGGCAATCGAAGGGAGGCCAGACTCGCATCTGAAGTGTTGGAACGCAATGCCCACGCCAAGTAAGCGGCGCGCTGAGGTGGGCATGAGGCAGGGCGAGAAGAAGAAGAAGAAGACGGCGAAGTCGGAGGCAGGCAGTGCTGGCATGTCGAGTGAGAAGCCTAAGGCGGTCAAGCCCGCGGCGGTCGAGGCGGATACAGTCGAAGAGGAGGCAGAATGGATGAATGATGATGAGGCGCCCTTCCCTCGAGGCGGTGGCTCCGCCCTCACGCCGCTTGAGCACCGGCAAGTCGCGCAGCAGGCCAAGGAGGATGCTCTCTTTGGCGAGGGTGAAGGATCGGGCAGCGATGACGATGTGGCGGGCAGCGCAGGCTTTCGTGCGCGGTTGGGGGGCGGCGATGCACCAGTGGTTGCCGCACGCCTACGCGCCTTTGATCTTGTGGCGGGCATGCAGACTCTCGTGGCAGTCAAAGAGGTGCACTCCACGCGCGCCATGGTGTCGATGCCCAGTGGTCTTACTGGCGTTCTCGAGAGGTGAAGACCACCCACGCTGTGCATTGAGTCCAATTCTGGCCTGTACAACGCCCCTCTTCACTCCAACAGTCTGTTCCCTTGCTGAACCGAATAGGCATGAGCTATCAGATGAGCTGCACGAAGCCATCGCTTCAGGCGAGGTTGCAAACCCGCCGGACCTGCGGAAGCTTCTGGCGGTGGGCGAGATCTTCTCTGCCGCCATTCTAGGCCCGCCGAAGTCGCCGGCAGGCACTCCACGCTCAGGGCGCGGACGCGGCGCGTTCTCACCTGTGCCCATCTCGCTGCGGCTCTCGCTCGTCCAAGCTGCTGCACTGAGTGGTGGGGCGCAGATGCCCAAGGGATCTCTAGTCTGGGGCGTCGTCGAGTCCATCCAAGAGTAAGCCAGCCTGCTTCCTACTCCCACAGCTGTTGC
Organism: Isochrysis galbana; assembly: GCA_018136815.1. Lineage (NCBI taxonomy): Eukaryota > Haptophyta > Isochrysidales > Isochrysidaceae > Isochrysis > Isochrysis galbana. Next base: position 6,270,030 of record CM030934.1, read on the forward strand.
GCCATCCTTTCCTCCTCTGGATGGTGCTGATGCTCTAGTCGTCAGTGTTGTGGGTCCTGCACCATACGAGGCGTGTTGGCTCATGATGACAGATTTCCAGATAGGGCAGAACCAGACAGGCACCTTGAACCTGCCATCCCCTGTGGTGAAATCATCTGGAGCTGAAGCCACACGTTGTCCACACACGTCCTTTCCCAACAGATCCCCACCCTATCCTGCATTTACTGCCCGTCATGGCATTCTCTCGGCACCGAGGTTTGCCTTGGCGCACAAGGGACCGGCTTCCCTTGGTTGATCTTGCCGTGCCGCCTACTCTCGCTGCGCAGATACGGTGCAATTCTATCTCTTGGCGGAGACGCTCGAGGATTTCTCCACAAAAAGCACTGGACTGACGCAACTCGCGCGCCTTCTCGATGGCGCCCTGTGCTCAATGCAACTCTGGCTCCGACACAAAGTGGCCTGCCGACGCAGCTCGGCGCTCCAGCCACGTCGCGCAAGCCACTTGGTGTAAATGCTCCTCTCGGCTTTGAGAATTTGCTGGCTGGACTACTGGTAAACGCAACCGTAACTGGAGTCCTTGGCGACGGCGTCCGCGTCTCTTTCTGCGGTGGGTTCGAGGGCTCCATCAGCACGTCAAATCTCGGCACTCTTGCCAAGTCGACTTGGGCGAGGGATGTTGCTGTGGGCTCGAAGCTCCTTGCGCGAGTGCTCTGGCTCCATCCCTCTTCGAAGACGGTATCGCTCAGCCACGCCGAACACCTGACTGATGTCGCGCCTAACGTCTCGCCAAGTGTCCCGCGGGGGGAGCGCCTCGAGTTCCGGGTCGATGTCGTAGCTCGCGACGGTGCAGTTGGGCGGTGTACACGGCCATCGGCTGCGGAAGACTCCGACGACAAGGCGTCCTCCCTAGAGGTCATGCAGGGGGAGGACGTTACGAGTGAGGGACGGCTGAGGGGATGGCTCGCTGCTTCTGACGTAGCGGATTTACTGTCTGGCCAGCGGCCAACAGACGGCCTGCGCAAGCTGACGAGCGGCTCTCGACTCAGCGTGGTTGTTACTGGGTTCGATCCTCTGTTAGGCTTCCTCTTGCTGAGTGCACGTGCATCTGTCCTCAAGAAGGCGAGCCCACCCATCGAAGCCCCGGGCGTGGGTGACGTGGTGGAGGCGACGGTCATCCGACTCGGTCCTACGGGTGCCCGCCTCCGGCTGGGAGGTCCGGTCGGCGGGTCGTTGCTAGGACGAGCTTCCCGCTTTCATCTGACGGACGAGAAGCTGAAGAAACCTGAGGCCACCCTCCGCGTCGGACAAGCGGTTCGTGCACTTGTCATGAAAGGATCGGCCGGCCTGACTCCGTCGGGACGCAGCTCGCCGGCGCCAGCGCCGATCCTCGTTATGACCATCAAACCGTCGCTCGTGAACTCGACACTCCCTCGTATCACTAGCTTTGCGGACGCTAAGCCGGGCGAATACTTCCACGGTACGGTTGAAGCCGTGCGGTCCTCATCCGTGCTGATCGCCTTCCTCAACGACATCAAGGGCATTGTGTTCGGTTCAGAGCTCCGCGCTACTCTCGGTGCTGTCTGGGACGCCGACCCAGCCTCGTGCTACTGGGTTGGTCAGACGGTGCGGGTGCGCGTCCTCAAGGCGGATGCACAGAAACGCCAGCTCATTCTATCCTTCCTTTCTGCCGAGGAGGCGGCGGCGAAGCCCGCATTTGGAGGATCTTCCACGGGCGTCGCCGTTCCATATCCGCCTGGTGCCGCCATTGCTCTCAGCCCAGGAGACAAGGTTCACGGCGTCGTCTCAGGATGGCAGGACGCAACAGCCAAGAAGGAGTTGGGGGGTGGCGAAGAAGGTGTTTGGGTTGCGCTTGACGAAGGCGGGAACGGCTGGTTGCCTCTCGCCCAGCTCGGCGACATGCTCGCACTGCTACCCCTATGGCGTGTCGTCCTTAAACCCGGGGTCCGGCTCCCACCTCTCACGGTGTTGATGGTGCAGCCCAAGGCGCTCGGCGGCGCCGGTCGCGCTACCCTCTCGGCCAAAACGGCACTGAGCGGGGTCCTCACGACAAGACGTTGTCCGTCATCTGCCGCTGAAGCCTTAGCAGGCGACGGCGTTCGAGTGCTCTGTGGATGGGTGGCCAAGGTAAAGCACGAGGGCGTCTATGTAGGCTTCGCAGGTCCGCTCCGCGGCTATGCCGCCACCGCCGCCATCTCGGACGCATCCTCCGACGCCTGCGCTCTCATAGCTCCGGGACAATCTGTACTTGCGCGCGTCGCTGAAGGCTCCTCCCCTATCGACGCACGTACACTCGTGCTCAACCTACGGCACGATGAGGTGATTCGAGGCGCTGAAGCCGAGGCATTGGATGGTGTGGGATCCGCAGCCGCGGCTGTCGCCAGTGTCGCCGCCTCAGCGGGTGCCGATGGACCTGGCCTGGCAGCAATCTGCGCAAGTTTCCAGGCCGAACGATGGAGAATCGCGACGGCACGCGCTATGCTAGCAGCCACGGCCACTTCCGATACTACGCCCACAGATGAGGAGGCTGCGGCCGCAGCAGCGGATCGAGCTTCGCTTCTTCTTGGCTGCGTGGCGGCTGAAGGGAGCGAGGCCGACCTGCCAACACTTCGGGCCATGCGAGCTATCCGTGTTGGATCCGTGGTCGAGCTGAGTAAATCGAGCAAGTCCATTCTCGCAGTGTCTCCAAGTGGCGTTGCCATCCATACCAGTGTTGTCGGCGACGCGCCTAAGTTGAAGAAGCACAATACTATTCGTGCAGTTGTCCTTGACGCCGACCCGCTCGCCGTCAGGCTGCATGTGTCTACGTCTGATGAGTTGATCGCTGCCGCCGAAGCTGCACCCCCCATCCCTGCTGCCGACAAGAGCCAGAAGAAGAAGAAGCGAGCCGCAGAATCTACGAGCGTTGCAGCTGACGGTGCGCGCCGGCTGAGAGTCGGCGAGAAGGTGACGGGCCAGGTTGTCCTGTCGCGTGCCGGATTCGTTGTGCTCTCCTTGCCAAAGTACGGGCACTCTCTAGGAATTGCTTCGCACCACGCGCTTTGGTCCGCTGCAGGCGCAAACGCGGAAACCCTCGTAGAGGAAGCCACGGTCTATACGCTGGGCAAGCGCGTGAAGGCCATTGTCACGGCTCTTCCGGCCGAATTTGGCTCCGGCGATGTTGACGAGGAACACGGCGTCCTGGTACCGCCACCGCCACCAATGGTCCTCAGCATCATTGGTGCTGCTATTGCGCCCGCGGCAGGCGTGCCGTCCGAGGCGAACTTGGGCGATCACCGAACACTTGCTCCGTTGCGTCGGAAGTCCGACGCGCGGCCGGGCGCTCACGCACTTGCTCGTGTGGTCGGCGTTTCATCCACAGGATTGACAATTGTGCTCGACAAGAAGGGCGCTTTACGTGGGCGCGTGCACTTCACTGAGCTCGTGTCACCGGGGCAGCGTGTAGTCTTGCCCCCGGAGCCGCCGGCTGAACAAGTGCACGTCGTCGTGCTGGGCGGGGGCGCCGCCGACAAGCGGCAGGTGGCCAAAGAAGACCGCAAATCAGCCAAAGATCTCATCGAGTGCACGATGCGGCCCCAGAATATTTCTGGCAGCGGTTCCAGCGCCATTTCGCGACTGACGGCGGATGACCTGACGCCCGGCCAGATCGTGACCGGCTGGGTTCGAGACGCCACTGAGAAGGCGGTTTGGGTGTGCCTTTCGCCCCACGTGGCAGGCCGCGTATCCGCTGCCGAGGCATCGACAAATCCGATTGTTGTCTCCGATCTCTCCAGACATTTCGCCCACGGAGACCCAGTCACGGCGCGGGTGGTCTCTATTAAGCCACCGAACGAGGACGAAACTAGTAAGAAGCCGCGTATCACTCTCTCCTTGCTTCTGAATCCAGAGGACTCTGCCGCTAACCGGGCGGCACGGCGAAATGGATTAGAGGACGAGCGCACGCCTCTCCCTGCAGAGGGGTCGATTGTTACAGTGCGCGTGCATAGCGTCTACCCAGGACGTGGTGCCGACGTCATCATCGAGGGCGGCGCTCGTGGGCGTGTTCACATCACAGAAATAGTTGATGCATGGGAGGGGGCACCGCTAGATAGACTCACGCGCGGTAAGCACGGGAAGCAGACAGCGGATGCAACCACCGGGAATATCGAGGTGGTGGGCCGGGCGGCAGAGAAGGAGCACAAGGCCGTTATCCTCCATTCGACGATTGACGAGAGGGGCCGCTCTCGAATTGAACTTTCGATGCGTGCCTCCTCGCTCGCAGCGTACGGTGACGCACCGGGCGAGCACGCACGCCCAATGTCAGTCGCTGATTTGAGCGTTGGCCAACTTGTGCGCGGTTACATCAAGCAGGCATCTGCTCGAGGTGCCTTTGTATGCTTGTCACGCGGCCTCGATGGCTTTGTGCCGCTTCGGTTGATTGCAGATGTTTATGTTCAGGCAAACGAAGTTGCCGAAATGCTGCCTCCGGGCACATTTGTTCTGGCACGAGTGGTGCAGTTTGCCAAGGGTGGTGCTGACAGCCTGCCGTCCTTGTCATTACGCCAGTCGGACGTCGAAGGAGGCGCAATGAAGAAGCGGCTTACCTTCGAGGAGCTCCAAACGGGCAAGGTCGTCTCGGGCGTCGTGCGCAAGGTGGCAGACTTCGGTGTATTCGTGCGCCTAAATGGTAGCGGCGATCGGCACGGAGAGGCGCTCGACGCCCTGTGCCATGCTAGCGAGGCGAGCGACTCGAGGGTAACCGACCTCAGCTCCGCTTATCCCGTTGGCAGCCCTGTGCGCGCCATCATCCTCAAGACCAACGCGGAGAAGCGGCAAATTTCCATCTCGCTGCGGCCGAGTCGGCTACGCGATGTTGGAGAAAACGACGATGACGACCATGAGCTGAATGCTGGGGACGTGAGGTTGGAGGATCAGGGATCCCAGAGCGGGGAGTCGGAACATGAAGGGGACACCGACGACGGCGACGAAGATGAGGCCAACGAAAGTGACGGTGAGTCCAGCGACGTCGCTGTGGATTCCGAAGAGGGTGAGGACGTCCTTGTGAGCGGCATGGACCAAAGCGATGGTGAGTCCGACATTGATGACAAGACCGATGGTGGCAAGAAGCCGGTTGGGCGCCGGAGTGTGCCATCACTTGTCGAGGCCCTTGGGGGTGAGGATCCACTTGCCAAGCTCCGTGATGACGATGACGACGATGAAGAGGGTCCGGGTCTTGATGCCGGAGGCTTCGACTGGTCGGGCTTTGATGGCGCTGATCGAGTAGGTTCCGTGCGTCAAGAGCAAGAGGAGGACAAGGAAGTGGATGTGGGCCGGCGCGGTCGACAGGCTCGTGAGAAGACCTCGTATCGCGAGCGCGAGGCGTTGATGCGCGAGCAAGAGGCGCACTTGACATCGGGTGAAGCGCGCACCGCTGACGACTTTGAGCGACTTCTCCTGGGAGAGCCTGCAAACTCGAGGCTATGGGTCGACTACATGGGTCTGCAGCTTTCCCTCGCTGAGCTCCAGAGGGCGCGTGAGATCGGAGAGCGTGCCCTTCGAACCATACCCCTCACGGCCGAGGATGAGCGATTCAATGTGTGGGCAGCCCTGCTCAACCTCGAAAAGCAATTTGGAGATGCTGAGTCGCTTTCGACTCTCTTTAAGCGCGCACTCTCTCAGGCCAACCCGCTCAAAATCTACCTTCACGTAGCTGCGGCGCACGAGCGCGCAGGAGACGTAGAGCTCGCTGACAGCGTCTATGCTGCCGCGATCAAGCGCGAGCGGCGCGAGAGGCGCGTATGGCTTGCCTGGCTCGAAGCCACTTTCCACCGTGGGGAGCATACCGCCGCCAAAGCTCTTCTTCAACGAGCAGTGGATGCGCTCCCCCAAGCAGAGCATGTTGAGCTCATCTCCAAGTACGGACAGCTCGAGTTCAAGCACGGCTCCATCGATCGTGGACGCACTGTCTTTGACGGTGTGCTCGCATCGTATCCTAAGCGCATTGACGTTTGGTCTGTGTACTTGGACATGGAACTGCGCAATGGCGACGCGTCCGCGATCAAACGCTTGTTTGAGCGGGTCATCTCGCTCAAAATGTCTTCCAAGAAAGCAAAATTCTTCTTCAAGCGCTACCTACAGTACGCTAGTGACATCGGGGACACGGTTCTTGCCGCACATGTGAAAGAGAAGGCGCGTGCGTGGGTCGAAGCTGCCACTGCCGCTTAAAGAAGTCGTGCATGCCTCTAATTACGCTTCAGGAGTGAACATTAACATCACCAACATTAATATTACCGAGCTTGCAAGGCTAGAAGATAATACTACTAATAAAAAACTCTTAATATCCACACCACACGCGCAGCTTTGCACAAACTTTCCCGCAGCCACGCCCGCGTCCCTTCCCACTCCCTCCACCTGCCTCGCGGCTACTCCCATCGTGCACTACGTAGGGGCTCGGTGAACGGGGCTTTTCGGTGGCAGGAGGTGTGTCCCGGCCCCCAGTGTTCAAGTCCCCTTCTCCCTCCTGCGCCACTAGGCTACCGGTTTTCATGCGTCTGTTTCCGCTCGGGCCTTTTGTGGGGTCTCGTTTGCCTGAGGTTGTTTCATGGTGAAGCCGCCTCTTCCCACAAGCTACAATGACAATGAGCGCGAAAACTGCTCAACTAAATTTATACTTGGTTCACACGTGCATGGCACATGAGGGGGCACGATATCCCCCTCTCTCCACTCCTCCCTTGCCGTGGGGAGGGAACCACCCATCCTCCTGGCATGCCTGATGGCTTGCCAGGAGCATACTACCCTGCTGACCCACTCTCCCACTGACAGCTGACAGCCACGCCTGGTTCGCTCGTCCTGGCCCGGGGAATGATCATCGGAGGGTTGCGCGGGCCACCGGACCATATCTAAGCCCTTAGCCCTTCACCCCTATCCCCCCTAGTATAGTGCACGGGGGAAGTCGCCTGATGGCTGGGGGGGGGGAAGGGCCGGGGGAGTGGAGCTGTAGAAAGTTTGCTGCGTGAAAGCGAAAGTAGTGGGTCCACGGCCGCGTGTGCGGTGAGAAACTCAAAAGGTTTATATTATTATTATCAACTAAGTTTATACTTGGTTCGCCCATGGGGGGGCACGAGCCCCCCCTCTCTCCACTCCTCCCCTGCCATGGGGGAGGAACTACTCATGCTCCTGGCATGCCTGATGGCTTGCCAGGAGCCCACTGCCATGCTGACCCACTCTCTCACTGGCAGGCTCGCCTGCCTCGCCCATCCTGGCCAGTCGTGGCCAGCCCATCGCTCCAACCCCCCCTCCCCCCCTGGTCGACAGGCAGACAGGTGCAGCGTGGGGGCCCCAGAGGCTCGGGAGCGCCAGCGAGGGAGAGGCAGGGGAGACCAGGGCCCAGCCCCAGCCTCCTCTGCCCCCTGAGCTGGCCTCCAGGAGCCTCCAGGGGCCGCCAGAGGGCAGCTGGAGGCCTGCCGCAGGCGCGCCATCGCGCGTGCCGCAGGAGAGGGGAGAGAGAGCGCGGGGAAGGGGGTGGGCGCGAGCGAGAGCTCCGCCCACCGGAAAATCGGTAAGTCTCGCGCCTGTTTACAGGATAAGACGAGACAGAGTCGGCCGCCCACTCGGAGACACAGGAGGAAGGGGGGGAAAGATCACCGGGGGGGGGCGCGGGCCACCGGACCATATCTAAGCCCTCCACCCCAATCCCCCTAGTAGTGTACGGGGGGAGCCGCCTGATGGCGGGGGGAGAAGGGCCGGGGGAATGGGGGTGTAGAGAGTATGCTACGTGCTACTTGTAGTTGGTAGTGGTTCCATTCGCCGCGAGTGCGGTAAGAAAATTATTATTATATTTTATTCTGCCCCCGGTTACAATCGCCGTGAGCGGGCGGCTGCAAGCGTGAGCGCGTACTCGAGCAGGTGAAATAAAAGGCGGGCCCATGAATCTTCTGGCGGTGAGGATGGAGGCGGCAGCGGATTCGTGGCCGTGTATAATTAAGCTCGCGATCTGCATGCGCCCAGGACGTCGTGCGACGTCGTGCGACGGGTTACAGCGTACGCCGCGTTTGTTCTTGAGGCACAACCCCTGTAGAAAGCGCGAGCACGCACGGCTTTAGTGGGCCATCATCCAGGGCTGCCCACTGGGTCATTGGGCTTGCGTGTTTGGGCGGCTGCGAATGCGTTGCAGGCCGCGCTCGCATGCCTATAAGCGGAGAGAAGGAGCGGTCGCTGCGAGGGCTTTGATTTACTGACGTGCCCCCCAAAGACCAACGAATACACGTTAGTGTCCAGAGGGGGGGTGCGAGAATCCTCCCCATGTGAACCAAGCATAAACTTAGTTTGACCCTACTCAAAAAGGCGGTTAAAATGGAAGTGATAGCCTTTACTCTTTACTGCTAGCGCGAGCCCAAGCGCGCACTACCACGCTACGAGTGCTACCTCGCGTTTGCACCAGCCTCGTTCGCAACGTGCATTGACGTATTGGAGGTTGACACAAAATTCTAGACGACTGTCGCCGGCCGTCGTAGCCGCCATGATGCACGCTGCGACAAGGACCTTCGTTGATTGAGGTTGTCGAACATGGATCATCGATCAATGCCCTTGGGAATCGCACCGTCGAGAAAGATCATCTTTGCAATCCCAAGCTTGCCGGTGACAAAGAAGAAGAGATCGCGAAAAGCAGCTCCTGGAAAGGAGTCTGCTGACTGGGTTTCCAAAAAGCCAAGGATGCGCGAATTCAGGAGAAGCACAGTGGTTGGGAGCAAGCGTGCGCGTTCAAATGCGGCGAGTGCGCCTGCAGGTGTCCCCCCAGGGGCAACGCGCTTTAGCAGGCTAGCAAGCGCGTATGCGTCGCAAATTGCTTGATTCGCTCCTTGGCCTAGGAAGGGTGGCATTGCGTGCGCCGCGTCTCCCGCGAGTACTATGCTTCCGTGCCGTGACCAGCCCAGACGCGGCAACCGGAAGCGGACTTCGGTCTCATAGAAGCGTTCTGAGCCCTTAATGACTTTGATTACCTCGGGGGGCATACCTGCAACAGCGGCTTGTTTGAGAGCCCTTTCTTTCACCATTCCGTCACCCGCTTCCCACCCTGTATTCTCCGATTTTCCAATCTCGCCGTCTTGCATAGCGGCAGTCGTGCTGCAAAGCACCACCATATCCTCGACGTCATCTGTGCCTGCGCCGTAGCTCGCTGAGAGGGCATAGCCTCCGTCACCCAGCCATTGGTGAAATTGACTGACGGAACCATCGGGACGCATACCGCCAGGTGCGATACAAAAGATAACGCGAATCCCAGAGCTTGTCGGCTGAAAGATGCTGTCAAGCGGGCCATTCCCAAAGCACTTTGTGGCCACTGAGGAGCTGATTCCATCAAACCCAACCAGCACATCCGCTTCGATGGTCTCATCGCCGAACACGCACGTAACTCCTTGCCCCCCCTTCGTGGGTGTGGCCGACTTGAAAGGCATACCTAGGAGTAGCGTGCCCTCCGGCAGCGACGCGACGAGAGCCGCCTGCAGCGCGGTACGCGTGATCGCGAAGGCTCCGTCAGCACTCTCTCCAATTCGACTTGCACCTGCGGCGCGCATGGCAGCCTGGACGTCCAGCTGAAGGAGACGGTCGCCATTCGTCTTGCGCGAGAGCACCGAGCGGAGCGGCTTGCCCACCCGTGAGACATCGACGCCCAGCCGGTCCAGCACGTCTGCGCCACTCGAGAGCTGCAGCCCTCCGCCGACTGCTGGCCGCAGCTCGCTCTGAGCCTCATAGACAGTGGCAATGCACGGGCGGCCCGGGAGGCTGGAGAGCGCGCGCGCCAGCGTTAGCCCCCCCGGCCCGCCACCTGCGATCGCTACGCGCAACGGTGCCGGAGCGGCGAGCGAGAGCAAGAGCATCAGCCCCACCGCCATCCCCTTTCCCTCCCGCTGCCCTTCCCCTCTTCCCGTTGCCCCTCGCCCTCCCCCCCCGCCCCTCTCCCCCTGCGGGAGCTCTCGTTCGCTCTGACGAACCCTCTGCTTACCTTGATGACAGATCATATCTCAGATCTGATCTCTTCCACGCTAACTTCCACTCTAACGATAATCCCGCGTCTGGTTTTGGCTTGGAGACGACAGAAGCAGAGCGTTAGAACTTATTTATAGCGTCGCAGGACATCTGGTTCGCTAGCATTCCCTCTCTCTAGGAGTACTCTAGCCACATATACCGGACGAGCCATGCGATATCCGCGCACCCCCCCATCGCGGGAGAGGGGCGTAGGGGCTCCGTTGCCGTCAAAGGGAAGAGCTACGGTCCCTTAGCACCAGCACTAAGGATAGACTGACATTGACATTGACACAACAATGAAACTCTGCCGCTCCCCAATCGCCAAAGGCGAAACTCTAGTTCTCGCAATCGTTGCCATTCCCTCCCAAAAAATCTGAAGATTCTGGGCTACATACCTACTAGCTACTAGTTCGTTCCAGGTCCCGGTCCTCAGGTCCTCCCGTCACTACACTGACACCACCCTTATCTTCCCTCCCTCCCTCCCTCCACCTCTTCCCTCTTCCCCTGCCCCCCATCATTCCTTTTTCTTCGGTTTCCGGGGTCCGCCCCTGGTGCACTACCAAGGGCCCGGTTCGGAGCGTGCATGGGGTCCAGGCAGGCCTTTTGTGTTGCGTGTTGCTGTTTTTGTCGTGCGTGCCCGTCTGGGTGCGTAATTGCCATTGCCATTCCCGAGAAAGGTACAAGCCTATCTTTGTGCTTTGTGGCTGAAACGTGCTCGTCAATCAAGCGTCAAAGACATAGGCCTGGAAAGAAGGTAAAACATGTAGGGCGGTAGGGCGTAGGGCGGTGCCAAACAGGGCTCTTAAACTACTTATATGTTATATGATAAATGAAATAATCAATAATTATAATGTTATGTCCTAGCCAACCCCATTAGCTATAATTGGACACAACTTTTCAGTCCCGGAATCACGCCATGCCTGACGAGCCAGGTGTCCGAGTGATACCGGGGGGAGAGGGCACTGCCCCCTCCCCTCGATATTTGTTTGGATATTTGTCCCCCCCCCCCAAGTGCCAGTGCCAGTGCACGCACCGACCCCGCGCACCCTAGCGCGTCTTCTCCTCGAGTCCACGCTCGGGGAAACCCCCTCTCGGGTAAAAACAACGCAGGGGGGGGGGGGGGCACTCGTGAAAAAGGAGCAGCCCAGAGCGCTAATCACTCTCGCCGAAGCGAGTGTGGCCGCGGCGAGCCGCGGCCCTTCCTTCCGTCCTGGCTCTGTCTGGCGCCCCCGTCTTCTCTTACCCAAACAAACAGCCCCACCGTATCCTGGCACCCACGCCCATAATCTCACCGGCGGGTGCGTGTGAGCACAAATGGCCGCGTTTCGCAGGTGTGTAGAGACTCGAGATCAATCAAGCTATTTAGCTATTTGTAAGCGTTGAATAGAAACCATAACGCACTGAGGCGAAATAACGAAGTGCAGGACGGCGACATGCCCACCTCATACTACCTCATACGCCCCACCGCACATACTTCCTTGGCACAGCACCGACATACTTGGCACGTGAGCATATGACGACAGGTGGGAAGATGGCAGAAGCGAGCGAGCGAGCACATTAAGAGACTTGGACGGGAAACGACGCACAGGAAAGCAGGAAAGGCGTGAAGGCGCCGTCGCACACACAGGAGAGTGGAAATGGCGCGACTGGTGGCCTAGTACTAGGTAGTAGGCGGTCACCACATGTCGGATTCGCGCTATCATTCAATGTTCCGGTCCTCAATCTGTGATCTCGAGGGAAAAGCGCTCGTGCTTAAAGTTTGGATAGCGCTGCCTCATGTCCTGCATGAAGTCGCGATTGACGCGAAGAACCGCGAGCATTTCGATTTCGACTTCACGGTCCTCGAGGAGTGTGTTGCCCGCTGTCATCACTTGACCAGCTGCACGAAGCACTCGTTCACAGAAAGACTCCGCGTTTAAAGCGCCGATCTGAGCGAAGGAGGAGGATGCCATCGTGGGGATGAATCCGAACTTAGTGCGAGAAGCGTCATCGCGTTCGATGGACGTGTAAAGCTTGCCAACGTCCAACAACGGCATCAGATCTGCCACTGGGTCAAGGCGACTTTCATCAGCAAGTGGGAGGTCTTCAGCGAATTCCGCCTTCCAATTCACGTTGTGCTTCCGCCAACTCTTTATTTAAGGCGGCTCCGCCTTCCTCTCTGAACTTGGACTCCATCTCTGCCTCTGTGGGCTCTGGCGGTGCATGGTGAGTAGATAGACACGCGACATGTGGACCTGTGCGAGATGCCCTCACTCACCTGCTTCCTTCCTAGAACTGGTGGACTCTCCATTCCAACACCGGGCCGCGCGAGGAGAAGAGCTTGAGAGCGCATCATGTTTAGGAAGAATTTGTCCTCGAACCCTCGCTTCGAAATGTGCATCTCCGCGTACATGTACCATTGCGCTTGGGCTTGAATGGCGTGTTCGAGGGGCGTGAGGGTGTAGCTCAACTGCGTCTGGATGATCTTCTTCTTGCCGTCCTTGGTGGCGAAGACCGGAACGTACGCCGCGGCCTTCTCCGTCAGGTCGAGATCGCGGGCTCGATCGCGGGTGACCTTCTGTGCCGCCGCTTGCGAGTCCGCATGCTTGAGTTGAAGATGTCGGCACGCCGAGGACGAAATCCACGGGCCACCAGCCACCAGGGCTGGAGCGCGAGAGCTTGAGAGGCGTGTTGCATGCGAAGCCGTCGGGCTCGATGTGCACGCAAATGTGTGTAAATCCATCGTCGAGAAGCTGCGCGCCGCGGCCATTCCTCTTCAGCCGCTTCACGCTCTGCCAAACTACCGATGTAGCCTGGCGCGCCCTCTTTGCCGGAGTGTTCCGGCCGACCTCGTGGCTCCCCATGGGGGTGAGCATGTCGCCGAAGCCGTCGTCATGCGTGCTGCTCGTCACTGCCGACTGCGCTTCCGATACCTCCGACATCGTGCGCCCGACCGAACTCGGTTGGGAAAGCGGGGAGGAGAGGTCTGCTTCCATCGCCCGACGACGTTCTGTTGAGGCGCGGAGTAGCGCTAGCGATACAGCGATACAGCGCTACACGACAAGAAAAAAGAAAAAAGAGAAAAAGAAAAAAAGCCTTTCTCACTTCTCACTTCTAACCCACCCCCCCTGTCGCGCCCTGTCGCGATCTGTCGCGTTTCCTTACTCATACCTCCAGCGTGGAGTAAGGAGTAAAGCTGACCGTCAAGCCCCTTGACCGTCAATCTGACCGTCAAGAGAACAGAGAACAGAGACACAAAGCGGTCGGTCGGTCGGTCAGTCGGTCGGTCGCTTTCTCTGTTCTCTGTTCTCTGTTCTCTGTTCTCTGTTGTCTGTTGTCTGTTGTCATTATCGTAAAGCTGATGATAATACTCAAAAAAAAATCTTTTAATATTCTCGCCTCACTCGTGGCATTGGAAGACGCTCTCGAAGCCACGCCCTTTCTCTTCCCACTCCCCCACTCCCTGCCTTGCGGCAACTCCCCTCGTGCTCTACTTAGGGGCCCGGGTCGTGCGGGGGGTTCCGGGGTTCGAGCTAAGCGGGGTGCACCTGTCCCCAACAGTAAGTTCTCACTTTCCTCCTGTTCTGTTGAGTGACCTGTCTATATAGAAAGTGTTGCAGTGTGTCGTCGTACTAATGCGCACGGGCGTTCACTCAGCGTGTCCGTAGTTATGATCAGCCGCCCGTCCGAAATATCGGTCAGAGCGGGGTGATGCGTCGCATCATGCGAGTCTCTCGGCTAAACCGAGAGCTTTCGCTACGAGGCCGAATTCCTGGCTGAGTTGTAGCCTGCCTTTCTTGTCTTCGAGAAATATGGGGGTGCTGAGTTCCGTCGTTTTTTTGATCTTTGGTTTTCTTCCCTGAGCGGCCTTATATGTTCGCATGGAGTTGTGGGGATCCGGCAAGGTACTGCCTCGAACTAGGGTGGCAAACCTCGTTAGTCGTTAGCGTGGATTCAAGGACTGGTATGTAGTGGAAATTGTACGCCTCGTAGTCTACTCTATAGAAGTCTTTTATGATGTATTTCCATGCAATTATGTATAGCGCTTTTAGGCTGTCGGGGGTGGTCGTGCCGGGGTATGCGAAGAGTCTGTCTTTCGCTATCTGTGCACGCGACCTCTTAGGAGGAAGGAGGCGTATGCTTTGCAAGGGCGTCTATGGTTTCGAATATCATTTTCGTCGCGGGGCACCATGCTAGATGACACGATCTTTCTTGGTGGTCGTGGCATAGTCTGCATTTATTTGTCAGGCTGTCTGGGAATCTGTTTCTAGTGCCGATCCTTCGGTGAGTTATATGCTTGAAGTGTAGGTGCTTATCCTTATCCGTGTGTTTTAGCAGCGGCATTGTGTAAAGTCGAGCTATATGTTTCCATTCGTCTTTCGTGATGTTCAGTCTATTCTCCCATGCGGACCTCGCCGCTTGCGGGGCGTGTTTTCGGTTTGTTTTAATCACTTCTTTGGCGATGTCGGAGACGGTGATCGCGTCAAGAGCGACCCTTCCTTTGCGTATGGCATATTCATCCGCCAGCGGGTACTCCATGAATCTTGATGATAATACTCAAGGTATCATCGCGGGCTGACACGCGAGAGCGCCCGGGCTGGCTTTGGGAGGGGATCCGCTTGCACTGACGCCGGCACTGCGGGGGGGGCGCGCACAGAGGGGGCGCGCACGGGGAGAGGGGGGGGGGGGCAGAGTGTCTTATGATGTCTTACCAGTGTCTTATGAAGTCTTACTCCGTCGCCGTAAATAAGACACTTGGAGCCCTGTCTTACTAAGGCGGCGGCGCGACGTAAATAAGACAGTTGGGGGTGTCTTACGAGCAAATTTTTCGTAAGATCTTACTAAGCAAATGAGCTGTCTTACTAAACGCCCAACACTGGCCCAGATGAGTGACGACCGTGTATAAATAGAAAGGTAGCACGGACACAATACCGGGAATGGGGAAGCTGCGCGCGCTCCCTCCCGCGCTTTCCCTCGTTGCTCGGCTCTCCCGTCTCTCTCTCTCTCTCTTCCCATCCGCTGGCGCCTCTCCGCTTGGGCGGGAGGCCCTTCATGCAGTCGGCGAATTGTCTTCATCGCCAGCCAATTCGCCGCATCGCCACCATCAGCCGCTTTCTTAACACCATCAACGCCCTTTTCTTGATTGTAGTCGGCGCCATCAGCTTCCTCGGCGCAGTCTTGCACCCGCTTGATGGCGCGTTCGAAGCGGCACTGCTCTCGCTATACACGGTAGGATTCGGCGGCATATTGCTGCGGTATGAACTGCGCATCGGGGCCGAGGCGCTTCAGCGGGATTGTGGTTTTCTCTTCACATTTGGCGGCCGGAGTGCATTTCTGATTCTGATGGCCAATTTATGCTGGACTTGCGGGATTATGGGATTTGTCGGTGCTGTGGTGACGAATATCAATGCTGCGTTGAACGTGTACCTGCTGGTATCACACCCCGTCTTTACTTCCGGAGAGCTCACCTGGACTACCATCGAAGATCTTGCAGATGGGGGAGAGACTTTCACAACTGTGGCTAGAGATCCTGCTGCCGTGGCGCAAAGCGCCCGCGGTGGTCCAGGAGATGGGTTCTATCAGTACAGTCTAGGGTCAGGAGTGCCATCTGTATCCTATGCTGTGAACAGCCAGCCGAATCATCGGGAGAGAAACGATTTCGACGAGATGCTGTGAATGAGAGCTGCTTCGGGAACCTTGTCTCGTGCCCCATGCTCAACTCTACTACCACTACAACTACAGGGGCCGAGGAGATGTCCTGCATCTGAGAATAATGCATGACCAGATGCCAGGAGAGGGGGGGCGCGCACTATCTGCATGTTGAGGCTAGGGCTGAGACCGAGACTCAGCGTGACCTCGGACGGTACGGTTTCTCACACGTTGCTCCAATAGCTCGTGATGCAATGGTCTATTGCATTGTTGTCGTAACACGTCGCACATGCTGTATTCGTTTCAATAAACCTGAGAATACATCGGCATCGAATTCACCCACCACACAACTGTTCTTGTCCTAGTCTGATACTATCTATGAGGGCAAGTGTACTTCGACGGTGGCTGCCTCTCGTTTCTTGGGCCAACGCGTGTGCTTGCCTGAGGGCGAGCCAGGCAGCTCAGGGGGCAGTGGAGGCTGGGGCTCAGCCCCTGGCCTATCCTGCCTCTCCAACGCGTGCCTCGATGTCCTTGGGTGCCCCCCACAGTCCCCTGTCTGCCTGGTGACCAGGAGGGGGGGGAAGGGTGAGTACGGGTGCTGGCCCAAGTGGGCGCCCGGGGAGTGCGCGTCCTGGCACCCGCGCCCACTGGAGGAGGTCTGGGTCAGTGTGTTGAGTGCTCAGCCCATGCCTGGAGGCAGGGCATGAGAGTGTCTGACGGGCACCCCCGGAGGGAAGTTAGTGCCCGATGAAGGGGGGCGCAGAGCGCCCCCATTGCCCCTTATTATAACAATAGGTTGACTACTACTAGGAGTACTAAAAAGGTGTCGGGACATCAATCGAATGGAGCCCATCAAATGTCCATACTTATTTATACAACAATATTTCACATACCCTGTTATCGATGTTTAATATCTACCGCAATTTGGCAGGACTAGTTGGTTGGGCGAATTTTGGCAGGACTAGCTCACATCGCGCCGCGCACTTCAGTCCCTTGCCCAGGCAGGGCGCCAGGGCGGCTTCTCCTCCACGCACGAGGTCTACGCCCAGCTGTCGGAACAGGTTCGCGATGCTCTCCCGTTCAGGAAGGCCGATACTCAATATGTTCACTTTCGACGCGTGCCCGGTCCATTGCCAGACATTCTTAGTTGATAGCGCTTCAGAGATAGGATTCATTCTAAGGTCTCGATACGCAGAGCACGCTATTCAAAACAAATACCTAGTCGAACTGAAAATCCCGACCGGTCGAGGCAGGAACAGGACTTTGACACAAGATACTGGACTCTCAGTCCAGGGTTTATTGAGCGCTTCGAAAATGGTTACACTGTGGATGATGATAATTATGATAATATGGCCAGCGATTACGAGGCGACAGAGCAGAGCACCAAAACCAGGAGGGGCAAGGGCCGGCGCGGCCCGGCCCGCGGCCACTCGCCTTGGCGAGAGAGATTAGTTAGCGCTTCTAGGCTCCTATTTCAAGAGTCCCCCCCCCCCCCCTGCGTTGTTTTTACCCGAGAGGGGTTCTCACCCAGCGTGGCCTCGAGGGGAGGGCGTGCTGGGGTGCGCAGGGTCGGTGCGTGCACTGGGGGCGGAGGACAAATATCGAGGGGAGGGGACAATGCCCCCTCCCCCCGCTAGCACTCGGACACCTGGCTCGTCAGGCATGGCGGGAATCCGGGACGGAAACGTTGTGTCCAATTAGCTAGTGGGGTTGGCTAGGATATAACATTAATTATTTTGTTCTAGCGGCTATTCGGGCGGTTCTCTCCGGTGGTTATTCGGGCGGGGCTCATTCTTGGCCGCAGTTATACGTTATACGGGCGATTCTTTGCTTTGCGCGGTTTGTTTTTTTGGGCGGGGGGAGGGCACAATGTTAGTTGCGGGACGCATAAGCATATCGCCGCCCGCAGCATTGCGAGTGATTGCGACTGCTCGCATAGGCGGTTGTCTAAGCCCCGTGCACCAGGTGATGGACAGGGAAAGCGATGGGAGTCTAGTACGCTAATAGGTTTTAGCGATGACTACGTAAGCCGTATCATCACGACCTGTTCAGACGCTGGGCAGCGGACGACCCATGCGTCACTGTGGCTGTGGGAGCAATCTGATGAGCATTTGGCGACCCAGCTTTGGTAGCGAAATCTCCCCTGGGCGAGCCGTCTTTATGATTGCGTGAAAGTGCACGAAACTTATCCGTAGCCTCAATCACCTGCGCTTGAAGTCCTGAAGAATACATTGAATGGCCATCACCGGTAACGATGCGTAGATCCATTTCAGGCCACATTCGGTGCAAATCAAGAGCGGTGGAAGGCGGGCAGATCATGTCGCAACCACCCTGGACTGCGACACAAGGAATATGGCGAATGCGGTCAATCCTGGATAAAATGCCGTCGTCTCCGCCGCTGAACCCACCATAATGAACTGAATGGACGGAATAGTGGCATGTGAGAATGGCTTGTGCTGGCACCCAAGCTGTAGGATTTAAAGGAGTGGACGAAGGAGCTTGCAGACGCTCCGGAATTGCCGCGATCGTTTGTGTGGCCAGCAATGAGCCTACATCATCAATTTGATTCGAAGGGGACAAAGAAGGCGGTGAGGCTGGCGGCAGTGGGGCCGGTGGCGGTGAGGGTGGGACCGGTAGCGGTGGCGGAACTGGCGGCGGCCGTGTGGTGATGGCTGATGCGACCCGCGCTTCGAATGCCTCTTGCGATAGGGCGTGCTCGACAGCTGACGAATCCAAAACGTCGTCTCCGCACAACCATTGCATACTGGAAGGATCCCAACGCCATAAATACTGCAGAGACGAGTCTTCTCTAGCGCCTGCTCCAGGCGTCGCGGCTAGCAGTGAGGGGTCGCGGGTCTGCAAAGGTGGTGCCCATGGCCGTGCTGTTGCTGACTGCCCAAGGGCTGCGCCCATCCCGGTGATGCTTGCTTCCCATTGCATCCACTTCCTAGCAGCCATCGCTCTCTTCGTATCATCGGCCCCGGTGAGCATTTCAGCATACTTTTGCAGCACGCTCATGTCGTCACGCACCTCCAATTCTACATGGCGCTTGCGAAGGTTGGATTCATCATCAAGTGCGGCGAAATGTCTCCATCCAGCAGGACTAAGCCTAGCAGCGCCGCCCCGTTCACCAAATAGCCACGAAACTTCTGAGCTTCGCATGAGGCATACCTACTTTGGGAATGGGGCGGTCTTAAGAGGCACACAACTACGACTACAGGTGAAGGCCAAGGCAACGGGCTGAGACATCCTTGTGGGGACTGCTTACCGCCCTCACGACGAGCGAGGCAACGCGATTGGGGTGCGCTTGAGCGTATTCGAGGGCTAGCGTGGTGCCCCACGAGCCCCCAAGCACGCATGCCCACTTCTCAATCCCGAGATGGACTCGCAGTGCCTCAATATCCTCGATTAAGAAGGGTGTCTCGTTCGCAGCTATGGAGCCTAAGGGCCCGGACCTGCCACATCCCCTTTGGTCGTGTAGCACGACCCGGTAATGGTCGGGATCAAAGAAGCCAGCGTGTCGGCGTGCACAGCCCGCTCCGGGACCACCGTGCAGAAAGAGGGCGGGCGCGCCCTCTTCCTTCCCATGCTCCTCCCAATAGATGGAGTAGCCATTGGAGACTGCGAGAGAGCCGCTCGCGCGTGGCTCTTGCACGGGGTAGAGGACGCGCGAGAGAGAGTCGGCAGCGGAGAGCTCTGGGACGCCCAAGCGGCCGCGCCTCGCCAGCTGACGCCCGCCCAGCCCGCTCAGCGCCGCGGCAAGGCAGCTCGCAGCGGCGAGGATCAGAGGCGAGACGCCCATCCTACCTTTGCCCACTCCCGAGAGAGGAGAGAGGGAGAGAGGGAGGGCGAGAGGGGGAGAGGACGAGAGGTCGGAGGTTCAGTTAGAGCAAGGGAGCTCGACGTCGTCTCTCCTCCACGTGAGAGAGACGGAGTGATGCGATCAAAATAAATAGCGCGTGCGCGGTCTCCCGCTCAGCCATTCACACGCTGCTTCACGGGGCCGGCGCACGCGATGGATCGCGCGTACTCCCTCCCATGATTGTTGGATGCGTCGTCGTCGGCGCGTTGGCGCTTCTGCGACATAGGCGTGTCCATGGGCACCCACACTGGCGGCGGTGACGGCTAGAGAGGAAAGGGGCGCCGCGCGCTCCATGCCCATCACCCTATCGTTATTGCGATAGTTGTAGTTTGTAGTTGTGGTTGTGGGGAAAGGGTTTACCGACGCCATGCTAGCCCAGGGTGTCGGTGGCGATCGTTTTAACGATAGTTGTAGTTGTGGGGAAAGGGCCTACCGTAACTTACCGACGCCATGCTGGCCAAGGGTGTCGGCGGCAGGTTCGTGGGGAAAGAGGCAGGTAGGAGACAGATGGGGCCCAGGGCCATGGACCTAAGGGGGAACCGCCCCGTCGGCTGTTGGGCCCAGGTAGTACAGGTACGTTAGTATTAGTATTTAAAATTAAAAGTATCGAGAGTTAGGGTAAGACTTAGACACTTAGACTAGCCTGTGCCCTACCATAGAGCGGGAAAGCGGGCTAAGGCAGTGATTTTGGGATCGGGGCGATGTCAGCGGAACCGCTAGAGGGAAAATGCTAGTCGCGGTTAGCGTTAGCGGGCACCTTCAAGAATCAAGAATATTTTTTTTCAGCTTTAACATCATGATTCTTCAAGATGAGTATACGGGCGGTGCCCGTTGTCGGTTGGTACCAGGCAAGCTAGCGGTACCAACACTCAGTTGTTTTGTTATTATCATTTTGATCATGGTGTTAGATACAGTGGTAAATACCGGAAAGGTCTGCGGCTAAGACACAGCTAGACACTCCGGCATGTAGTTCTGAGTATTTGAGAGTTGTGGAAGTGATGGGCAAAGAATGGTTGGGACGTGGGCCGATACAAATGACACCAACGACAAACCCACCGATCGACAGTGTTGGCGTACGCAGCAAGGAGCAAGGAATGCTCTTGCACACAAGCAGGACGAGACTTGCTCTATCCAATGTGGCGCATATGATTGATTTGTGTTTCCTTTGCAACGAGAGAGCGCGAACTTGATCCCGGCTCAGATGTTGCAGAACCAGAAATGTTCGGGCAGCTGGGCAAAGGGCAATGTCATGACGCAGCGATACTGCAGCGTTTGATAAAAGTAGCTGTAGGATCGAAGGGCTTCCACTTTCCTGATGGAGCATCAAGCAAGAGATCCCAATAGCAGGGGCTGTCATGGAGTTCGCACACAGACCGAACAGCTCATCTAAGCAACCTTCTTCTTGCCGAAGAGGTCGTCGGCAATCGCGTAGAAGAAGGTTCCCGCAATAGCAATGGCACAGCCCGCCATCTTGGTCGGCTCCATCGACTCGCCTGTTTGACCGGAACAGGACGGTAGTATGTAAGCACCAAGCTCATTCGCGGTGGGTGCAATGGCTCAAAATAAGCAAGAAATTGAGATTGATGAAGCAGGGACCTTAAGGTGTGGCGTAAGCGCATCGGTATGGAACACTTGCATGGCCAAACACGGGCATTATGATGTCAGCATGTCAGAGGCGAGACGGAGAGGACGCTCCCAAGGAGAGGCATGGACAAATCGTACCGAAAGCGATGGCACATCCCACGATGATGATAGCTCGCTTGGCGGTGTTGGCGACGGAGTGGGTGACTCCGGAGATCTTGCCGAGGGCGAGGGTTGACACCTCGTTGTAGAGATAGAAGGTGAGGCCCGACATGATAAGATTGAACCTAAAGTTGCCCGCCGAGCCAGGGGTGCCGTCGTTGTTCCAGATCTCAATGAACTTGTCGAGCTGCCGCAGGACAAGGGGGACGAGGGGAAATGAGCACAGCCTTTTTGATCAAGATGTGTATGCGGCATGGCTGCCGTCAATTTTCCTTCTAATTCAGTTCGATGAAATTGGACTGACCTTCTGATACTCGCCAGAGATGAAGATGGTCGGGATGAGGAGGAAGGTGGACCACAACGTTCCGATGGCGTAAGCATTCGCACCGCCGCCAATGGCGGCCTTCATGTCGCCAGCCATAGCCTTCTTGTTCTCCTGGCCACGGAAAGCTGCCGCAACATTGGCGCCGCCAGCGGCCGCGAGGCAAGCCCAGGTGAAGTCCAGCTCGGAGACCGAGGCAATAACGATGCCACCAATGACAGGAACAAGCATCATCAGCTTGGCAGTTGACACCTGTCAAAGGGTGAGTCTATCTCAATCGGGCAGGTAGGACATGACACACCAAGATAAGCGAGGCAAAGTCCCCCAAATATGAATTGCTAAGCCGCCAAACAGAGGAGCAATGTGCTAGCTGTGAATATGATGGGCGTGCGAATCTGGTATTCAGCTAGCACTCTCTATTTCGATGCAGAAGTTCTCACCTTGGAGCCGTAGAACATGAAGCCAACGGCAGCAGCAAATGCGGGCTCGGCGGCCTTGATGACTTGAGCAAACCTGAGATACCAAGTGATTGATCAAAACATTGGCGGCAACATCAAGACCTCACACCTTGCTCTTACAGCCCCGACATCGTGCACTTTTGCTGGCAAGTATGGCAAGCGACGTACGAGACAGCGCCAGCAGAGAGCGAAAAAACGGCACCAGCATGGGCGGCAGCCGTGAAGAGGCCGACGGGCAACAACTTCATGACCTGAGCAAAGCTGATACTGGGCGCCTTGCGAGCCTCGGGAAGAATCCACCTGCGAGTGCATGTGAGTCATATTAGCCTCACGCTGGCGCTCAGCCATTTGCAAATGGCCCCCGCACAACAAGTCTAAACCGGACCGAATGGTCTTTGTCATGGCAGACTGGAAGGTGACCGGAGTTGCAGGCCGGCCGACGAGCGAATGCTCGCACAACCCAGCCTTAGCAGTGTGCAGGTTGCGATGGGAGCCTTGCAGCTCAGCGAGAAGCGGAGGGAGGGCCAATTTCTCACAGAGCGAGTGCGTAGACAGCGCCGACCGCCATCTGGATCCACGCCATGATCATGGCAAACTCGGAGCCGCCGCCGGCCTTGGAGGCGGACTTGTTGTAGATGTTGTAATAGTAGTTGCCCGCGTACCACGCGGCGAGGTAGACGATCAGGCCGACGTCGACACCCATAGCTAGCTAGCGGCGCGGGAGGGAGAGAGAGGAGGCGGAGTGGCAGGGGGGGGGGAGAGAAAGAGAGAAGTGGGGGAGGGAGAAGGAGAAGACCGACGGAGTGGGGGAGGGGAGAACAGGAGAGAGAGGAGAGGGGGCGTCGGCCTCGCGGCGGAGGAGATTCACAATCTGAGAGGCGGGCGGGGGAGGGAGGGGGGCGGGGGGGGGAGAGATGCACCGCAGCAGCGACGCATCATCCTACTGAGTAGAGGCTATAGCTCCTCATCCAACAACGTTTTTTATTAGGTAGCCTAAAACGCTAAATTAAAGGCTCTGGAGATATCCAAGGCAATGGTAGGCAGGATATGGACACTTTGCACGCCGAGGTACCATTTTTTTGCAAGTTATGAAGCCCCACGCCCGTTTCTTGAAAGCACGAACACGAACACGCACCAGACGCAATGCTTCTCTCTCAACACAGGCGCGCTCACGCACAATCCTCACCCATGGGAGCCTCAAAAACCACCTCTTGGGCGTGTTGCTCGCTCGATCCTGCCACCCTACTACGAATGGCCACACATGCCCCGACCTTACACACCCCCTTCTTCGGCCCACACTGCGGGCAACGCTTCCAACTGGACCAGTGGCACGGGTCGATTGCGCACAAGCAGACAAATTCGCAAGCGGAGAAAGCGGGGGCTCGAGCTCGAGCACGCAACCGCTCTGCCTGGTGAGTAAGAGAGGAATGCTGCCGAAGCCGTACTTCTTGGCCTTTTTGAATGACGCGCGCGCGCACAGCATCTCCCGGATCTTGACAGAGATGGGATGTCGGTTACGTGGCTCCTGTACGTCCGCGCACTGGATGAGCCACCTGCCCAGCTTCATCCTCTCGGCGTTCGTCAATACCTGCGAGTGGTGATCACAGATGAATTTATCGGGCACGGCCGTCTTGGAGAGCGCCTGGCGTATCTTCCCCTTGGTGGCCTTGGGGAACTTGCCCGAGCGAATCGCGAGACGAGCGCTCTCGCCCGTCGCACGGCAATGATCCACCGCCTTGCGGACGTCTTCGAGGACGGCGAGCCGCTCCTTTGCCTGGACGTCGCGCGCCGACTTCGAGTACCTACCTGGGGCCTGGGGGCCCCTTGGTGACTGCTGCAGGCCCTGGGGAGGCCCCAGGCGCCATCGGCGCATGCGCGTGCTGGCTGCAGGCGGCTTGCCTTCATTTGGTCTCCTTTCCCTCAGGGTTTCTTCCCCTCCCGCGGGGACTCTCACCCTACCATGAGCCCCCCCGCGAGCACCCCGAAGGAGAGGCCCAGGAGCACCCCGTACGCGACGAGAACGGCGTCGCCTTGGCTCGGCATGAGAGGGCGCGCCCCGAGAGGGCCTGGTAGACGCCCACGCCGAGCACGGCGTAGCCCGTCCCCTTGTGCGCGACCCGCCACACGGCGCGGCGTGCCTCGGGGCGAAACTATGCCGAGTACGAAACCGAAAGCATTACGCGCGGCATGCCGAACTACGTGTCAAAGCAGACGTTCAACCGGTACCTCACGGTCTTACTGCCGGCAGTGTGTGTCCTTCAAACGGAAGTGGTAGACCTCGGCAGGAAGCTCGTCGCGCGTTATGGCAAGATCGACAGCCTCGTCTTGACGAATGATTTTTTCTGGCAGACGCGCGGCCACAACTCCGCAAACGGCTCGGGCACCATTTGCGATTTGGATTCGGGCACAATACTAGCCTTTCGACACTATTGCATTGGCGAGGACGCGTTGAGCGACGCGGGCGGATTTGAGTACACCTCCAAAGCGATGGACGCGATCGGGTGCGGCGACATGCTGGACGACGTCATGCGTTGGATGCAGAACGATGTCGTGCCTACACTGGAGGAGGCAGGCGTGAGTAAGGAGCCGTCGCTTGACGGCATTGTTCTCGACGGCGACGCCACCACCAACAAGCTGATACCAGTCGTCATCGAGAAGGCGCGCAAGCTAGCCGAACATCGAGGCGATTGTGCGACGGCATGCGGAGTGAACCTCATCGTCTACAAGTGCACGAACCACCTCGGCAAGAACTTGGGAAAGAGGGCCGTGGAGATCGGCAAGAAATGGCACACGACGTGCACCTGCCGCGATAGAATCACCGAGAAGGGGACCATCAATAAGGTGCAACCAAAACTGCACCGTGGAGTTGTCAACGAGTCCGCTCCGGTAGTGAAGTCATATCAGCGTGCCGCGTCCGCTGCTCTGCGCGGTGTGACAGCATGGAAAGCCAAGCCGGAGTACACCGACGTCGCGCTCAAAGACATCGCGATCCAGGGCTTGGAGGAAATGATGAACCACATGTCGAACATCCACAGCGGCCCCGGCTTCTTCACGGGCAAGTTGCGCACGTGCCGCCTGCACGACCTCGCCAAGGCCGACGGAACGGCGTACGAATCGAGTCAATACAATGACTGCGCCGATTTCAACGAGGAGATGAAGGCGTGGATCACGAAGGAGGTCATCGAGCGCATCGACGAGGTTGTGCATCCCTGTCTCGGCGGTGTTTGCCAGAATGCATCCGAGCGCGTCGGCATGGTCGCCCTCAAGTACCGCGACAAGGAGACAAAGCTCGGCCCCACCCACTACACCGTCTCCACCGGACTCGCAATCGCGCACTGTAACAATGTATGCATCCACAAGTTCCGTGTGGAGCTCGCTCGTGAAGGCATAGTGGACCAGGACATCGAGGCGTTTGGCACAATGGAGTCGAGGCTGCACGAGATCTTGGGCGTGCCAACGTCGCAGTGGCAGCGCGACATGTGGCTCAGGCGTGCCACAGCCCGAGCGCAGCGCTCGATCAAGCGCCGCACAGTTGAGTACAAGAAGTACCGGAAGAAGCAGAGGAAGCGGCAGACGGAGAAGAGAGCAGGGCAAAAGACCCATTCGAGCGCCAAGTACAAGGGTGATTCCGGCGCCAGCTCCGCACGTGCGAAGGGCAACGGTGAGGCGGGTGCGTGCGAGTGCGCTGGGAAGTGCCTCCGTGGTTGCCCATGCAAGGCGGCGCGTCAGCAATGCACCGCGTCCTGCCACCCCGCGAGTAGTAGCACATGCAAGAACTGCGCTGCTGAGCCAGGAGGCAGTGCGCGCATTGCTTCTGCCGCATGTTCTTCGCAGGAGCAGGAGCGTGACCCGACAGCACTCTCGGCCCACTGCGATGTGACCAGCGAGCCAGCAGTGCCGCAGCGCACTCCACCAGCTGCAGATGAGCCCCTCGTGGGGCGTGCGCTTATGTACAATTTTGATGGGGCGGGGTGGTGCCTGGGTGTGGTGGATGAAGAGGTGGACAATGACGACGAAGTCGACGAGGAAACTGGCGAGCGTGCCAACTACCTCGTTTATTATGAGGTGGACGACAGCCTCGTGGCGCATCACTTGCACATCTCGGATTATAGCTGTGACACCAGTCCGGGCAAGCCGCGCGCATGGCATTTGTTGACTAAGTGAGGTGGGTGCACTGAAGGCGTTGTGGTTGTGGTACTGTGACATAGCATTGTCGTAGTGAATGGAAGAATACAGATGTTCCTTTGTGGACGTTGACTATGTCCTGCACTCCCACACATCGCTTTTTCGGGGCCAAGCTCCAATTTCACGGCTAATCCTCCGGTTGACCGTCGTAAGGAGTGCCCGGATTTGACCCGTTCGTTCTCCGGAACGGTTCGGAATTGGGGCAAACCCTTCGGCAGCCATTTGGGAAGGGTCATGTCCTGTCCCAACATAATTTTTTCAGATTTTAACTCAATGACCCTGACACGTTAGTCCACTCTCTACAAAAAAGAAAAAAAAAGAAAAAGAAACGAATGGTCAGAGGTGATTTTCGAGGCCAAAAACGTCGAGTTAAAATCCAAAAAAATATGAGCAGTCATGCCCCGGTGTGGGTCCTGAGGATGGCGAAAACCGCAAGGCGCTGAAAGCCTGACACTTCGAACCACAGCCCGTGCCGTATGGCCACTCTTACACCCCTGCTCGGGGGTTTACGAGACGCCCACATCGGTCGACCGCCACGGCCCCACGCTGCCAGTTCTGCCCGACCTGAGCCTGCAGGAGGATTGCCATCGTCGCCCCCTGGAAGGCTGCAGCGAGATCCGCCTATTCCAGAGACATTCGTCGAGTCCCTGGCCCCCTACGTCGAACCTACTCCTGGAGCTAGCCGCGTGCATGCCACAGAAGCCGCCGGAGAGTGACTCCTGCGGTCAGGAGCGCGTGCCCAGGCGCACTGCAGCCGCCCCCTCCACCCCTATGGTCCATCTGCCCCACCTCCCAGCCTGGGAGGCCGCGCCCATGGCCACCAGACCCGCCTTGCGCTCGCTCCGCGCCGCCACGCTGGCCGTAGCAGAGGGGGAGAAGGAAAGGCTCTCCCACGGCCGAATGCTCCAGTCGCCGGCGCCGCACCCTCGATCACACATGTCCCCCCCCCTCGAGATCTGCCCGCAACCGCGGGCCGGCCGCAATCTCCCAGTGCATTGTGGAGCATGGTGCCCCCGGCGGCAGGTCAGTGCCTCCGCCGCGGCCGACATGGGAGCGCCCGTAAAAGGCCGTTTCTAACCTGGGCTTACCACCTTAAAAAACTCCGACTGGCGTCACCCCTCATTGAGATAGACACTCTTTGAGATTCTCGTCGAGGGAGGCTCGCTCGCCGTGCGCGGCTCATGACGACCACGAGGCAAATGCTCCGAGCCCTGCTGTTCATCACGGCGCTCTCGTGGTGTCAGTCGATGGTGCTCTCGAGCGCGCGCTCATTTAGCCCAGCGCCTTCCGCTGCGAGGACGCTCAGCCCTCGCATGTCCGATCCCAAGTTTGGTACCGACCCGCGCGCAATGCTCCCTGACCCTCCTGTCATGCCCTACTGGAAGCCGGGATTCGTGACCGGGCTGCGCTCGACGGGCGAATTAATTGGCGCAATCGAGGCGACGAAGACGGACGGCACGTTCCTCGCCGTCAAATTCTGGCGCGACGGCTGTAAGGCATGCGGAGCCACGGTGGAAGCATTTGAGCAGGCAGCAAGGGATCACCCCAAGGGACGTTTCCATCTCATTAACTTCGGAGAATGCAAGGATCTATGCCGGGGCATCGGACTGAAGGTGGTGCCGACGGGTCATTTGTATGCATCCGGCGAGCTGGTAGATGCCATGGCGCTCGGCCCGAGCAAATGGAGTGATTTCGCAGCGAAGGTTGAGGAGGTGGCGAAGTCGTGAAGAGAAGCCATTGGCGTTGTTGAGAGATGATGCAAGGCCATGTATCGGTTCTTCTTCCCAGGCATTCGACACGTTTCGAACTATGTTCGGCGAGATGCGCAGATTTCAATTTGATGTGTGGAAGTCGTGCTCAAGGCACATATGCCACGCGATTGTCTTGATTTGCGGACATCGGGCAGGTTGCAATGACGACTTAGGGGGGGGAGGGGCAGCCAAAATGCAACGTGACCATGACGTTTTCAACCCCAGTCCGCAGCCCCACCGATAATGTTCTGTGCTCCATTCAGTCTGCTTCCATGCACATTGCTGCTGTTACTATCCTCTTCCCCGATCGGGCCGATCGATTGGCTCCGCCACCACTGAACAGCTAGTCAACAGCTTGAAATATTGCAATAAGCATTTGCAGCGAGCATTGCTTCTCGTCGGCTTTCACCAAATATCTGCGCTGTCAAGCCATGATACGTCAGACACAACTGTTGGCCTGAGATTGAGATCCGTGCCAACTTATTTATTCAGACGGCAATGGTGACGGCTAACCAAAGCCAACACAAGGGAGATCAAGAACTGTGCGCGCGGCTGGCCGTCGGGCACATAGCTGAGTAGCTTATAGCTTATATCTCTCTGTAGCGGGCAGGCTGCTAGGAAGGAGACGGTGCAGCGCACCGCCATGGCGTGTAGCCACCGGCCTTTTGATTCGAGGTCGTTATAAGGCAAACATAAAACCAACGCGTGCGCACGGTGCATTCATTCAAGGCCAAGGCCGTCGACGAAAAGAGCTACCGGAGCGGGGGGCCTACATATGATAATCTATCTGAGAGGTAGTACTGCTATACCCGACAACCCGCAGTGCACTTGCTCGTACACACGAAAAAACTCTTGAAGATGTGCCGTAGGCCGTAGGCCGCAACGGCAACGGAGCTGGACATGGACATGGACCTCGGGTCGGGGAACATGAACATATCGCAGCGCCGAATACCAACTTCCCCTATGAACTAAAACTCCTTTGAGGCGCCGGCCCCTTGTGGGGCACACCAGCGCCCGAGAAGGGACAACACGGACTCTTACCCCCCTCTCCCACGCCCCACGCCCCCGGTCGAAGTAGTGCGCCGGACCTCCCCCTTCCCAAAGATTGCCGCACGAAGGAACCTGGGAAAGGGGGAAGAAGGAAGAAGTGTCGGTAGGCGAGGGCGGATAGTTAGGAGTAGCATGAGCATGAGAACTCTGACACACGCCGTGTAAGTACTAAGTAGCGACTAGTTTGTCGAGATTTTTTCCCCCTTGCTCCTCACTCCCCTTGGCCGGAGGTGGATTTCTCCCCCTTGCTCCCATGTGCCATGTGGGAAGAAGAGTTGTGAAAGGAAGTGGAGAGTAGCACAAGCACAAGCCAAGTGGCATGGTACAGCTGGTATATGGTATGAAGTATAAAGTTGACTAGCGACGGCAACCCCAGAGGCCAAAGACCAGAGGGGAAAGTTAGTTAGTGCCCGGTGGGGAGGGCACAGGCGCCCTCCGCATTAACCCCTACCTTTGAAGCAGTAGGCTAGAATAGGTTGTAGGTGGTGGCATGGACCTAAGAAATTGGAGTCTATCAGGAACTTCAAGCATGCCTCATACGATGTAGGTCTTGATGCTGCTGCTGCGAGCATGCACGAGCTTCGGGCAGCCAAATTCTAGCACTGCGTTTTGGTTGGGGGACCTTCGCCCAAAAGAAGCCACCGGCCCGTGGCGTTAGTGGCGTGGCAACCCCCCCAGCTTGGAGGGGCGGCGAGCTGGGCATGCTAAGTCGTGCCTTGGTCGGGTGCCAACATGCCCGCCGCGAGATGCGCACCGTCCGCGCACGCTGCTGACGGGTCTCTCGGAGAATCGGGTGAGCACCAAATAGCAAATGGCCCGTAGCACACCGCTTATATGGGCTCATGTATCGCTTAGCAATTGCCGTATGGCGTTCTTAGTTCCAAATGGAAAAAGCACGGGCGTACTTAATTCGAAATTTAAGGAAGCCCACGGCTTGACCATTGTCACAGCCGCTTAGTAAACGGGAAACGGTGTGTGGACTTGCATGGCAAATGTTCGCTAAGGCGGGCGCTCACGTTCACGCCTTTGTGAGTGTGAATACCGCGCCGATGGGCAAATGGTCTGATGGTGCCCACTCATTTGGCAGCCAAGTGATCCCTGCCCGTAGAGAAGCAAGCCTTTCACCGTCGATGGGTTCCAAAACAGAGTGAAGCGCCATCTCGCTCGTCATGTAGTAGAGTTGGTCAAAGGTCGCACAAAATGGCGGACTGCCGGGGATCCAGAGACCAACGCCACGCATCACACGTAGGTCGGCCTCAATCCCCCAATACTTCCCCTGAGCAAGCTCCGACTTGTATACAGTGAGGAAATCGTCCAGCGACAGGCTGTCTTTGCCGTTCGCAGCGCGGCAAGCTGCTGCCGAACGCGACTCGCTCCCACGATCGGGCGAGCCGTTGATTTTGATGAGCCACTCACGTGTCGCTTCACTGCTCATCTCATCTAATCCTCCGCTCATGAGGAAAAAGCACTCTGTCAAGGCTTCTGTCAGGGCCTCAGAGAGGGACCCGTCCTCCTCAGTCTCCATCGCCGGAGCCAGCGCCGCAGAGTAGATGGTGGGAGGTGGAGAAGTGTGGACATCGCGCTCTGTATTGTTGCCATCTACACCAGCATACCTGTGTGCGTTGTCAACGCCAACATCCGCATATGCGTTCGCGAACTTGCCCAGTGTTTGGCGTTTTGGCTTTGAGGTGACTTCATTGTGCTCTTGATTACGTTCAGTCTCATCGCCCGACTCGCGGAATGAGGGAAGCACCTCCCCAGCAACTAATAGTTCCTGAACGGCAGAGCTGCCTTGCGAATTCATGTCGCCGCAAACGATGCATGCCGCATTGGGAGAGCCGCTCGCTGCACCTGGAACAACAGCTTTGCTGCTGCCCTTTGGCGCCTTCCCGACTCCTGCATTATCACGCGCTTTACGAATGGCTTCCAAGGCCTCATGCACCTGACGGAGCCTCCGTCGCGCTTCTGGACCGGCAGTCAAGTGGCAATTAGTCACCCATAGAGGTGGGCAATCTGCAAGGTCTGAACCATCCGGGTTGAGTACCCTGAAAGAACATGTGATCGTCCGGTCGCCCTGCAGAACACCCGGCCGCTTGCGCTCCAGTTCGGCGAGACTCGCCGCCTCCTCCTGGTCGATCTCCGCCACGGCCACTTCCTTGCCACGATCCGCCTCCTGGCTAGTCGGCACGTCCTCCTCGTTAGCATTCTCATCGGGAGCAAGCCGTGCGCCGTCGGGCGCACAGAGGCGCAGCCGGTCTGACCGCCAGAACGTGGCAGGCCGCATGCGCCCCTTGCCATGAATGGCAGCAGTGTAACCAGCTTCAAAGAGAAACTTGAAATCAGAGGCGAACGAGAGCGGTGAACACTCCTGCAGGCAAACGATGTCCGCCTTGGAGCTGCAAATGGCCGCCGACAGCAGCTCGCGGCGCGCATCCCACCGCGTCGCCTCAGTAGGCACGCTGGGCGGGTAGTACTTGTAGAGCCACCAGCCGTCACGCGAGTTGGGCATGAGCACGTTCCACGAGAGCACGGACACCGAGGCACTGTCCGGACGTACCAGCGGCGAACCCGAGGGCAGCACGCGCATGGCAGATGCGGAGGAGAGGCGTAGGTGTGGAAGACGACGGCAAAGACTCTTCCACCCTTCTCTGCCCTTCCCTCTACCGCTCCACGGCCTTTGTGCCTGCCGCTTTACGAGGTTGACAATGGCAAAGCGGACTTTCGCACTCCACTCGTGGGAAGCACGAGGCACCGGCACCGCGGGAGCCGCTCCAAGTGTTACGTAGGAGTGACCACATATTCGTGAGTACGCCTTTTCTTTTTGTTGCGTGGGTGGGGGGGGATGAATAAGCGAAACCACTCACTGGAAATTCGGCGGGTTTTAAAAGAGGGTTTTGCGATGGTTTCGCTCGGGACGTCCCATTCTGCCGACCAAAACCTGGGCAGCTGGGTGGTCGCCGGGCTGGCGAACGCGTCGACGGTGAAGGGCCCCCACCGCGCCTCGGCGATGGACGATGGAGAAAGCTTGGGAGTCTAGGACGTAGTCACGTAGTCGAACGTCGAAAGGCGAGGCTAAGCGAGATGCGAGATGCTCCGTCGGCCAAGACGTCGTAGGTGTGGATGTACAGAGTAGAGAGCGCGGAGTTCGATGTCCGCGGCGTCGAGTAGGTACCACAATTTGCGGAGCTCTGACATAAGGAGGGGCGAGCGCGAGATCATGTTGGTGAGAATGTGCACCACTGCTATGTTGTCCTCGCGGAGAGGCACACCACGGCGGCCCGCTAGCTAGATGAGGGAGGAAGTGTCGGACGGCGCGGTGCGCGGTGATGTGCTCGGGATCAGGGCAACTCGGCCGCTATCCAGAAGCCGTGCGCCGGCGTGAGCGGTCGCGCGTTGTCGAGAGTGGCCCCCCATCCCCCATCCGACCATCCGAGGTCGGAGGCGTCCGATGAAGCAGGATGGCGCGGTGTCCGGGCGTCGCCAAGTGGCACGGCTAATGTGTGGTGAGCCGGTGAGATGTGCCCACCACCGCAGGTCGCGAGTCGGCAGGTCGGCGATAGTCTGTCCGCGATTTAGTCGCTATGCAGGTCCTTACGCTGAAACACATCAATGGTCACAACACATGGTGGCAGATATCCTCACCAAACCGTGCCCGTGCAACCAGTTCCAGTTTCCAGTTTCATCGCCTACCACTACAAGACATCCTCGATTCTTACTCCTCATGTGCCCTGGACCAACACACTTCTGCCATTTTGTTTGAAACGTCCACGGCAGAGACGTACACCAGGGCCGCAGGAAAGGTCTGATCCGGGTAGTCCGTTGAGGGCTCCAAGTTGATGAAGGCTAGCGATTGAAGATCGGGAACGAATGAGTGCTCCGGCGGCATCAGCAAAGGCAATGCTGGCGGCGCAACGGCGCCGATCCCATAGAAGTCGGCACCAGCATAATCACGTGCTTCGGTGCTTGTGTTGCCGTCCTGTCGCGGGTCACCCTCCTCACTAGTCAACTCGGAATCTTCGTCCCGATCTTCATCTTCATCTTCATCATCTTCATCTTCATCATCTTCATCTTCATCATCTTCATCTTCATCATCTTCATCTTCATTACCTCCATCTTCATCTGACGAGTCCGTCGAGCGCCGTTTCCCGCGCTTTCGAGGAACCCTAGATCATGACGTGGAAAACTCCGCGGCACTAGCAACGCGCTCAGATGACCCGCCCGCCCGCCCCCGGGCTCTGCCGGGGTCTCTGCAGGGCCTGCAGGGACATCTTCACCTGCGTCTTCACCTGCGTCGGCGTGCGGCATCGGCCAGCGGCTCAATGCGTCTAGGCGTGAAGGGCACCGGTGGTGCGTGGAGATCTTCGGGATGCCCGTAGACGGGAGCGGGAGTGAAATCAACCCGAGAAGCAGAGCGAGGGGCGTAAGGGAGCGCCCTCGCCGAAGTGAGAAGTGGGGCAGCCGAGTGAGGCTCCGCCGGACGCGCAGTAGAAGGAGGTACCGGCTTCGGCGCCGGAGGGTCCGCCATCTCTTCCGCGGCCGTCGGGGGGGTGGAAGCCCGCAAGGCTATGACATGGGCGTTAAGGCCCGCTATCATCTCGAGGAGAGCAGTGTGCTCTCGGTCGCGCTTCTCGTCTCGAAGTTGTTGAGCTTCGATCGCGGACTGCATGTAGGCAAGGCGACCGGCCAAGAGGTCAGCGGCGGAGGGAGCCTCGCTCACGTGTTCCCAAGCGCTGTCTTCGAGCGGGTGGGCATGGGGGTCGAGCTTCGGGTAGCCTGAGGTCCCGAAGAAGGAGAGCTCGGCTCGCTCGCGAAATGGATCTACGAGCGGCGGCTCGTCTGACGGAGCGGTGGATGGCGCCGCGGTGTTCGAAGGGTCTTGCGGAGGCTCGGAGGAGCCGCCGGATCCGACGAAGTGGACCCCTTGTGGGCCAAAAGAGGTTCCCGCTGCTCCCATGGACAGAGGGGGAGCGGGACTGAGAGAGGGCGCGGTCGTAGGCGCCAAGGCAGAATTTGTGCTTGTCGAACACGCGATGACTACAGGCTCATAGGCAGAGGGCCGTTCGATCGAGCCGGCAGCTGACGCGGTCGTAGAAGGATCGTTGATTGTTGCTTGCGGGAAGATGTCTGAAAGGTCATAGTAAGAGTCGGGTCTGAGGGTGTCTGCCATCGAGCGCTACGAGCGAGGAGGTAGACTGAAGGTCGGAGAATTGCGACGCGTGGCGTCGGAGAGTAGAGACGAGGCTAGCTAGCGAGCTAGTGGAAGAGAGAGAATGAGAATGAGAGCTTCTTAGGTCCGAGGTAGACACGGGAGACTACAACGCAAGGACTCAAAAAGTTGCTGGGACAGAACCACACAAACTAAACCAAACAGGGCGAAAACTAACCACACCTGGACGGACGGCCAGGCGTCGGCACCAGGGCGACTCAGCAACGCGCAGACATGCGACAGAGGGGTCAGCACAACGAGGGCAGACCTCGCTGGGGGAGCTACAATCGATGGACGAGAGAAGACGGAAGACAGTCATGGAACATTTGATGACATCGAGAGAAAGTAAGAGAAGAGGCGGTATACCAATCAACGAGACCTTGAGGCTTAAAAATAACCCACAGGTTAGAAGTAAATAAAAGTCTGTCATCGTATGGAATACGACAGTGGCGCGTGCCGCTCCCCCCTGCCTCTCTCTCGAAAAACTCTTACTTTTCTTTTTGAGATGGTGGGTTTTGTTTTGGCCACCCTCCACTGATAGCTGATATCAGTGATTTGCCAAATTAGAGCGAATACTGATATAAGCATAAGGCGCTAATATAAGTACTGATGCCCCAACACTGATGGCAGGGGAGGAGTGGAGAGCGGGGGGGGCTCGTGCTCCTCCATGGGCGAACTAAGTATAATCTTAGTTCTAGGGGGTCTTGATCTTAAGAGGAAGCGCCACTCTAGAGACCAGGGGCCAGGGGTAAAAAGTAAAAAGCCCTTGGGGTCTCTCTCTCTCTCTCTCTCTCTCTCTCCCCCCCCCCCCCCGCAACACATCTTTTCCCTCTTCCTCACTTCTTCATCTCCTCAGCGACCATGCGACTGCACCTACGCTGAAATATTTATTTTTAACAAATTTTTATGGGTCGCGGCGCGGCAAAGGAACGGGACTAGCGCTCACTCAAGACAGGACACCCTGCCGCGGCAAGCGCAAGCACCCTTCCCCCCTTATGCCACCCAGCTCCTCACTAGCTTTCTACCTGCGCTAGCCAGAGCGCCCCTCCCTCCACACTCAGACAGCCCCCTACGCCAGGATCCTGTTCTAGTCTCGCAGGCAAGTTGGCCTAATGGGAGGGAGAGGAGCAACTCCTCAGAGAGGAGCTGTGGGGAAGGAGATGTCTGAGTGAGGGCGCTATACCCTTGCGCTAGGCATGGGCAGCGACGCCGCCTCAAGACATGTCCTCCCTCTTGTCTTGAGTCGAAATTATTGGTGCTTGAAACAGAGAACGAGGGGGTTTGTGCTTCTTGGGTTGGTTGTATTAATTAATTTCTTAATAGTCTCACCGCACACGCGACCGTGCAGCCTCTACTTTCTACTCACGTAGGAAACTTTCTACACCCCCAATCCGCCGGCCCTTTCCCCCCCGCCATCAGGCGACTCCCCCCGTGCACTACTAGGGGGATAGGGGAAAAGGGCTTAGATATGGTCGGTGGCCCGCGCCCCCCCCCGGCGATCCGTTCCCCCCTTCCTCCTACGCCTACCGGGCTGGCGGCGGCCTCGGTCCCGACTTATCCTGTAAACAGGTGCGGGACTTACCTATTTTCCGGTGAGCGGAGCTCTCGCTCCGCCCTCCCCCTTCTCCTTCTCCGCGCTCTCTCTCCCCTCTCCTGCAGGCACGCGCGATGGCGCGCCTGCGACAGGCCTGCAGCTGCCCCTGGCGCCCCCTGGAGGCCTCTGGAGGCCAGCTCAGGGGGCAGAGGA
Source organism: Isochrysis galbana (assembly GCA_018136815.1). Classification (NCBI taxonomy): domain Eukaryota; phylum Haptophyta; order Isochrysidales; family Isochrysidaceae; genus Isochrysis; species Isochrysis galbana. The sequence continues at coordinate 6,306,002 of CM030934.1, forward strand.
GGCTGGGGCTGGGCCCTGGCCTCCCCTGCCTCTCCCTCGCTGGCGCTCCTGTGCCTCAGGGGTCCCCAATCTGCACCTGTCTGCCTGTCGAACAGGGGGGGAGGGGGGGTTGGAGGGTTGGAGCGATGGGCTGGCCACGACAGGCCAGGACGCGCGAGGCAGGCAAGCCTGCCAGTGAGAGAGTGGGTCAGCAGGGCATTCTGCTCCTGGCAAGCCATCAGGCGTGCTAGGAGCATGGGTGGTTCCTCCCCCATGGCAGGGGAGGAGTGGAGAGAGGGGGGGGCTCGTGCCCCCCCATGGGGCAACCAAGTATAAACTTAGTTGTCTTGGGTTGGTTGTAGTTGGAAGAGGGAGTGGGAGAGGGATTCAAGTATTAGAAGGGGGCCCAAAGGGCATTGAGTTGTAGGTAGTTGTGGCCCACAAGAGTGGGGTGAAAACGATAAGTGTATCAACATGGGTCTTGAGTTGAAATTTTTGGTGCTTGAAACAGAGGGTGAGGGGGTTCGTGCTGTTTGGGTTGGTTGTGGTGTGAAGGGGGAGTGGGAGAGGGAGTCTAGTGTTGAAAGAGGGCCCAAGGCAGGGCACTGAGCTGTAGGTACTTGTGGCCCACAAGAGTGGGGTGAAGAAAACAAGTGTGTCAACACGTTGGGAAACAGAGGCATGGGGTGCTCTCCAGGGAAGATTGATGGTTGTGAAGTGCCCTTCCATGATGGGTGCACTGATGGTAGAGGTTTCCACCATGGGGAGGGCAGCAGAGCTGCCCTCCCACATGAGGTGCTCTTGGGGTGGGAGGGTTTCCCACTGTTGGAGGGGGTCTCCAAGACCCCCTGCATGCTACGCAGAGCCATGGTGGCAACCTGTTCGGTGCCAGTGCTCGCCACCCCGCGCGCCTGTGCGGGTGTGGTTTGGATGGGTTGGATGGGCTCTGAGAGGGCTTTCTGACGAGCCGCCTCGGGCGGCATGGGGCGTCCCAGGTGGGGCGCGGTGGCGAGGGTCGCCTGGGGCTCGGGAGCGGTCGCTGCACGCTCCATAGTTCAAACTATAACAATAGTTATCTGCACCTACGCTGAAATACTCACCATATACTCACATCAACCAACAACTACCCTCCCTCACCCCGACCGTCTATTCAAAGCATTAACACAGTTACCAACAATTTGTAATCTGGCACCCCCCGAACGAACTTTAAGAGCAAGAGAAGCTCCAAAGACCCGGAGGACAAGGGAGAGCTCCTAGTACAGGGGAGACACAGCGCGCCAGTCAGTCCGCGTCTTAAGAAGACGATGGGCCCCTTGCGCCTCACGTGTCAGCTTCATGAGTTCAGACTTCATCTTTTCATGCCGAGCGAGGACATGATTGTACTAGGAGTCTCGAAGCAACAGCGGCGTTTGTGGCCTAAATCGTGGGAGGTCTCGCACACATCTCGCCAGTCATGAATTTCCATCCCCTGCCTTCAAATTACACACAGTGTCTCCTCAAGAGCCACGACCACCGGGGTCTAGGCCGAGAAAGCTCCATGTCATAGGCTTTTGGCGCCTGCAGCGCGGGCTCGCATCGCATCCATCATGAAGCCAAGAGCAAATGGCAAGTGCATTGCAAAGGTGGAGGCGGATTTGACGGAGCCATCTGCCCAAGCATGGGCGTGCACTGCCGCAGCACCACCGTGGAATGCGAACAGAGTCATGCTCACCACCTTACCTGTCTCCGTGTCCACCAACTTCCGCCACCAAACAAGGCCACCGAGCATTGCAAGCGAGAGCAGGGCAACGCCGTGGTGACGGATGAACTTGGCCTCCGGTCCAGCGGCCGATTGTCCCTCGTACCTGCCTCGCAATTTCATCGCCCCAAGCACTAGCTCGAGCAAAGCGTGCACCAGGAAGAGCATGGCCGCGCGGGAGCCCATGGCGACCTCCGAAAGCACGTCGGCGGCCGCCCGTCTTCCCGCTCTCCCCCCCCGTTGTTCTTTGTTGTCTCTTACTCGAGTACTCCATGCTGCTCGAGGATATTTTATTAGAGCTGCGCCTGTTTTCTAGTGTCTTCTGCTTCGTTGGTTCGTTCCCCTTCCGGCACTCACTTCGACGTTCTCTTTCTGTTTTCGTACGCGGCTTTCGAACTTGGAACCCTGAGGCACTACTGTGTCTCCCCAGAAGCAGCCGTAGGAGAGTAGGAGAGTAGGAGTAGGAGAGTAAAGTAAAGTAGTGACTTCTCTCCCAAAGATCGATCTTTCTTGAGGAAAGCCGCGCCCGCCGCAAAGGAGGCTGATTGCGTAGAAGGACAAGGCCTTTAACCCTCTCTCTCTCGCTGCGTGGCTCCCCCCCCCCGCGCGCGCCCGTCGTCTCCTCTCTCTCAAATGCCGCCCCTCCCCACACTCCCAAAGGATTTTATGTGTACTTTAGAGTACTGTTGGCCAGAACATCTGTCCCCCTCTCCTCTTCTCGCGTGCCACCGCTCGCTCTACAATACTGTACACCTCCTCTCCCCTTCTCCCTACTCCCTCTCTCCTCTCTCCTCTTCTCTCGGACAACCAGCTCACTTCTCTCCCAGTGCCTTTCCTCAAGGATTCGTTCCCTCTCGTCTCTCACTCTGCACAGGCCCTCCTTTCGCAGTCTCTCGGCGGTACAACAAACCCCTCTATCTCCCTCCCCTCCCTCCCTCCCCTCCTCCCTCCCCCTCCCCTCCATCTCTCTCTCCGCGGCGGCTGTGGCGGAGCCGCCCGTGCCCGCGCCATGGGCACCGGCTTGTCCAAGGACATGAGAGCGTCGAGCGTGCCGCACACGCGATTGAAGGACCTGGAGGAGGCGAACAGCCAGCCGCCGCCGATCACCCGACCACACGCCGAGCCGCCACGGCCGCCGCCCATCGAGCCGCCAGACATGGAGTACGTACGGCGTGCGAGGCAGGAGCAAGCGCCACGTCCGGCTGTGCCGCCGCACCAGCCCTCGCCGAAGTTGGAGAGGCCGACCCTCGAGCCCCCAAAGACAGAGTATATCCAGCGCGCACCCCCAGAATACGCTTCGCACTCAGCCGAGCAGCTAGTTGTAGGAAACATCTCGGCGGTCAGCTGGGTCCCGCTCAACATGGCAGAGCGCACCATTTCGCCAGGCAAGCTAGTGATGAAGGAAGGATCGCAGGGCGAGATCTCTGGCTTCCGGCGTGGAGGCATGACAGCGAACCGTGCGACTTCCAAGCTGCTGAGCCAGGCTAGGAGCCTCCCCGGCCGCTGCAGGCCAGTCTGCGTCAGCCTTGCGGAGGTGGAGCTCTCGCCGCCTGGCTTGAGAAAGTATTTGCGTCCCATGATCTTGAGCGTTGGCTCTTTGCTCGTGGCAGCCCTCGCCGCCGTTTCCATCATCTACTGGACACCAGCTTACCGATTATATTGGCTGAATGAGCCAGACCCAGTGAACGCAACTGCCTTCACCAATGTGTCTGACATCTCGTCATTCACTCTACTCGAGATGGCGCCCATGCCTCCGAATTGTCATCGCTTCGATAAGAATTCGGGTAGGCTCACATCGGGCGTGCAGGCAATGCTCAACACAGCCATCAAGACACCGTACATTGTGGACGCACTGCCCAACGAACCGCAGTACCTCGCTCCGGGCACCTCTCTCGTCATGAAGTCGCTCGTTGTGGATGAGGTCTCCCATGGACAATGGACGTTTGGGCTTTGCTGGGGTCAGCCTTGGTACGAGTCGGTGCCTGATCAGCTTGTGCTTAGGCTACGGCGCATTGGGCTGATCGCCACGCTGACAATGCAGATTCTTCAACACATCCCAATGGTGGGAGATGTCGTACTCACGACAGGCTCGGCAACTGTGCAAGGGCATGGTGTCATTTTCCTAGATGACATTGACCTTGAGGAAATCTCGCGTCCGGTGAAGACCTGCTCCGGCCGCTTCTTCTTTCGCATTCACAGCGCGTCCTTCGATGTCGGCGGCTATGGCGCAGGCGTTGGCAACATCCTTGACGACATTGACGTCGGCGCTGTTTTCCCTGTGCAGGACGCGTTATGCTTTGGTAATAGCGGCACGACCCTTAGCGAGATCAATGCGATGCAAGCCAATGCGAGCTCGTCGGGCAACGTGACTGGCGCTGCAGCCATGGTCAACGAGATGGTCTGGCACATGATGCCACAGGTGAGCATGGCGACTGAGGCGCTGCTGAATGCCTCAACTATAGTCGTGGTGCTTGCCTTGGCAACTCTTGCTGTGATTGTCTTCTTGGGCGCTTACTTTATTCACGACGATTCGCTTGTTGCACTCGGAAGGGTGCTGGTCGCGTTCGTGTCGCTAGGCGTATTTGTCGGCATAATGTCTTACGCTGACCCGTTCGCCGCGGCCACCGGCTCGCTCGTTGTGCTTGTACTCTTCTCGTTGTGGCGAAGCATGGCATGCATCGGGTACTTCATATCGGTTGGGTTGGCCACGGCTCAAGGGAGGAGGGTGATCCTCTTGGTCTTGCTTATCCTTGGGGCGATGGCAAGGGTGGCCTACGTGTATCGCGGCACGACTTCGGCACGCTGGCTCTTCTTAACATGCATCGTCATGGTCAGTGCTGGGAGCGCCTTCTGCCTCTCGCTCCCACTCTGCATGTTTAGGACTCGTGGCGCCTTCCGGGCAATCAGCATTGCCAGCGCGAGAGCGAATGACATAGACGACGCTCCTCTTGCAGGCGACGCGCTGGAAGATGGGAGCCGAGTTGATCGCACAGCGATGCGCATCAGCCTGTTCCGGGATTTCAATTTGCGATTGGGTGGGTTGCCACGATGCCTCGTCTCGATGCTGACTGCATTGATTCTAGCCGGTTTCGTCGTGGTCTTCTCCGCTCTTCACTTCTCACGCGAGATCAACTCGCGGCTGTTTCTTCCACCGTCGCCACCCCCACCTACGGCACCTGCCCCGCCTTCCCTTCCAGTCTCGCCGCAAGCCGTCCTGGGAAGCATTTTGGACAACCCGGATAGCTATGAGTTAGAATGGCACAACAAGCAGGACTGAGAAGAACGGCAGGGCAAACTTGGAGGACGCGGTCGTTGCTGTAGCTCTCGCTCTACGGGTTTCTCTGCAACGAGACTGGCGGCTAGGCATCCCAGATCGCGAGCTTTTTCGAATAAGGCGAGGAACGTCCACAGGGTAAGCCGAACATTGCAGAGAGCTTGGAAACTCGAGCACCTCGAGTTCCACTTTCTGTCTGATGCTACATATTGCATCCTCGATCTCAATTACGTCGCGTGAGAGTGCCAGGACCTAGCTAGGCCACAGATTTGTCAGTTGGAACACTTGTCAAGCCATCTCGTATCTATATCCCAAGTTGCTATTGGCCGATCGGGCCTTTTATTTATTCTTCGACTTGGACAAGACGGCGAGGAGTCCTCTTGGTGTGTGGTCCATCATCTCGACTATCTTCTTGCACGGGTGAGGAGAGCCGACGTGAGGTATTGTGTGTAAATGTTGTTTGAATTTGCATAGCTGGGGAAACCAGGGTTGTTAGACGGCACTGGACAGAGTGCACGCGAAACAGCACTAGCCGACACTTGAGATGCTTAATGTTAATGTCGTCTACATCATTATCTCACGTGGCTGTGCGTCTGTGCGTGGAGGCAGCGCAAAAGAAGGCGCACGACCTTCGTGCGCCGGTTGCACATGCACATATGAGGAAAAAACGACTGGAGCTGGAGAGGTCGGAGGAAGCTCTAGTGCGCGACGGCCCGCCATCGGCATCAACGCCATGTCGTCCCTTTGGCTTTGGCTTGTACTGAACGCGCAGTAAAACTCACCCCTCCCCTGGAGAAGCAAGCGGCAAACGCGCACAAAAGATGAGCATAACGCAAAGCAAAGGCACCAACCCCAACTGCAAAACAGGCACGAACGCACGAACACAAACCGAGGTTGTGTGCAGCGCGGTGGCTTGCGTTGCATGGGGTGTGGGGCGTACTCATTGCCCTCGGCTAGAAAATTATGTGCTAACTGCTGATTGTGATGGTTACTGTTACCGTAATGTTATCTTCAGATTTTTTTACTGTTACCGTAATGTTGAGGTAGCGCAAGTTGCTGCAACGAACGGCTGGCGATGTTGCAGGTTGCGCTGCTCTCCGTGACTCCGTGAGCAAGGGCAACGCCAACCGGATTTGAAAATGCAGGTACCAACCCTCAACTGTGCCCCCCCTCACGTATCAAAGGAAGGAGGGTGGGGGTCGCACTAGGTGGTCAAGCAAATCGCAAGTGGTCACGTGCTATGTGCTTAGAGGGCTGGGTCGCCGCTCGCTGTGACTGCATACTGCATGCATGATGCATGCAAGCCGCCTTTACAAATTGTGAGCCAGAAACGAATGAGCTTCCCCCCCACCCCGCCGTCCCGGCTGCGGTTGACTTCAGCTTGGAAAGGTCGTCACAGATGCAAGCACTATCAAGAAAAATATGTCTCGTCACATTCTCGAAGCCTCTTACGGCACTATATCTACACCCCAACACTTTGCCCTCTTTGGTTCCAAAGTTTGAACCAGTCTTGCCGTTTCGGCGCTCTCAGCATTTCCAGCATGTAGATCACGTTGAGCCAGGTGTAAAGCGTCGACAGATCGGCTATCACCGAAAACAAACGCGCTAATGTCTTATGGAGTTGTGCATCCAATAGATCACCCACATCGCAGAGCAAACCAATCCCATACCCGATTGCCGCCAACCGGCAACAAACTAGCACTCCTGCATACCTCGAGCCGTCTTGGCGTGCCTCAATCACTCCGGGTCGCAGCTTGCAGTGCAGTGCAGTCAATATGGGTGCCGCTACCAAGACGTTCAGCAGCTCCCACCCGTCGCTGGTGCGCAGGTGGTCTTCTGTCACAAGCATGTAGGCGAGCGTGACTGCATCGACAAGCACAAATCCCAGGTTGAGGTTGACGGCACGCCGGGTGGAAGCCGGCGTGGCCTCGCTGGTGGTGCAGCAAAGGATCTGCTCGGCGCGGCTGATTCTATCTCTGCTCAGCCCGACGTACACGGCCTCGTCCTCACTCGCCATGTGGGCGGAGGCGGGCGAGGGGGCAAGGTTTCGGCCCCGCGTAGGAGCGGCCGCGCGCGGAGGGAAATGCTTCGAAGATATTTATACTCCAACGTGTATGAAAAGTTTTTGTCTCGCCCCCTGGGCACTCTTCCTGGCTCCTGGCACCGTGACCTCCCATCTAACGCATCGTTACATAAGACATTAGCATTAGAATTGTGCTAGCTGTACCCATCCCGGGACGGCGCTTTCCAGGCTAGTGCTGGCCCCAGCTGCGATGGCGTCAGCTGTTCGAAGTTGCTGCGCCACGGTGTCGCGCGCGTAGATGTGGGCTACGTCCGAGTCCCAGCGCCCGCGGGCCTTGAGCTGTTGCTCTGTCCCTCCGGCGTCCGCCAAATCCGTGGCGCCGCCAATGCGGAAACTATGCGCGCTCACTTCGGCCACGTCGAGCTCCCTGGGGAGGCGGGCTGCGAGCCGCTTCGCGTAGGCGTAGTGGCTCAGCTCCGCTGTGGTAATCGGTGCGACGGCCCCTACGCTCCGGCCGTTGGTGCATTGGCGTGTTGGCGTTGTTGCGCCCGGACGCGAGGTGCAATGCGTCTCCGCAGCAACTTTCTCCCATGAGTGCACGCCGTGCGTTCACCTCCCGCGGGGGAACTCTGGGGGAGATTTACGAAATAATATGAGTTGCGGACATCTGGGGATATTCGCCCGACATTCACTGCTTTGATTCTCTCACGCGCGCGATCCTCCCATTCCCCCAAAATAGACTTCCATGGGCCGGACAAGGCGGGGGAGTCA
>CM030934.1:6313886-6338228 GCA_018136815.1 Isochrysis galbana
GTCGCCCACATCGAGATACGAGGAGGTAATCGACTCCGAAGATTCCGATGCTTGACGAGCGAGCCTATCGCTTGCTTGTTGGCGGCGAGCGGTGAGGGTGGATGAAGTAACCGCGGCGGCGACTATGTCGTGAATTTCAGAAGAATCGAAAGAATGGGCGTCACTCTCCTCGAGATGGAGAGGATCGTGATCAGGCTCGAGAGCAACTAAGCGGGATAAGCCGTCGGCGTCCCAGTGAGTGACTCCAGGTTTGTGCACGACGTCGAATCTATATTCGGCTAGCTTTAGGACCCATCGCATGAGGCGCGAGGCTGGACCACCGGTGACTTGATCTTTCATCGTGTGAAGCCAGCGCAAAGCTGAATGGTCTACGACGAGGGTGAAGTGGCGACCCCAAAGATAAGGCCTCAATTTCGGATCGATTCTAGCGCTGCTAGAAGTTCGATTTCAGTGACTGTCCAATGGCGCTCAGCCGGACTCAAGCTACGACCGTAGTATGCAACGACGCGCTCTCTCCCTTCGTCGTCTTTTTGGGCGAGGACGCCGGCGATGCCGAGCTTGCTAGCACCGTCGGTTTTAACGAGGAAAGGACGGTCGTCTCGAGGAGGTGCAAGTAGATCTTCGATAGCCTGTCGACAGGCTTCTGTTTGCGACTCGACCGGGACGTCGCACCCTTTCCGCGTGAGAGCGGTTAACGGCGCCGCACGGATCGCAAAACGACGGATGAAACGGCGGTAGTAGGAGCACAATCCAAGGAACGAACGGACGGCTTCGATCGAGTTGATTTGGGTTGGGTCGATTTTCGAGACAGCTTCCACTTTCTTGGGATCCATCCGAAGACCTTCACGCGAAACAACGTGGCCGAGATATTCAGCCGAGGTGGCAAAGAAAACGCATTTCGACATCTTGCAAGTGAGGCCCGCCAGATGAGACGTTCCAAGACAAGATCAAGACGGTGTAACATTTGTTGGAATGACGACTCTTCCCTGGCCTGCAGCGAGTCACCGACACCTGTCGACCAGGCGCCGACATCATCCAAGTATGGCATACAAATCTCCCATGCCAGCCCACCGAGAACGGCGTCCATGAGGCGGCACATATACGAGGGACCGGATTGAACACCGAAAGGCAAGTAATTGAACTCGTACTTGCCGCGATGAGTAGTGAACGCGGTGATATGTTTATCGGATTCTTTGATCGGTATACCCCAGAAACCAGATGCCAGGTCCAGGGTGCAAAGGAATAGAGAATCGAGGTTGCCTTGACCGGACGACAATCGGTCGATGGCTTCTACCGTGAGGGGAAGAGGGCTGTCTTCTAGACGAAGCTTGGAGTTGACGTCGCGATAGTCTACGCAGAAACGTACGGAGCCATCCTTCTTAGTGACTAACACGACTCGAGAGGCCCACGACGAATTTGATTTCCTAATGATGCCCGCGGACTCCATCTTGCAAACTTCGTCCTCTATGATCTTCTCACCCTCTCGTCCAACTCTAGACGGTGCGTGACGGTGAGCTTCGGCTCCGGGGTTGAGCGGTAGCTCTACCTCCATCACGTGAGTGTGATTCGGGTTAGTCGGGTCAATTGCGAAAGCAGCGATACGTCGGGCCAGTAGACGACGAACTTGTTCACGTTGGGGCATCGAGAGACGGCCCTCGGGGTCGATCTTGGCTGCCTCGAGGAGCTTGCGTTGGTCCTCGTTGAGCGACTCAATCACATCCGGCGAGTTATTGTCACCGACGCGGTGATAAGTTCCAGCGTGAATCTTGAATCGAACCTGTAGCGAAGCTACAGGATGGAACGACGGAAGGTGTAGTGGTTTGGGGTCAGTATTGGCCACCGTAACCGCGATGGTGTGGTCGGATTTCGGCCTCTCTACTTGAGGGATGACGAGCGGAGAGCTGTCAATAGTCTCGCGTGTAGGGAGTCGGTCCACGAGCATGGCGCAGTCTTCGTGTTCTCGAAGAGCTAGCGGAATTCGGACGTGAAACGTCGCCCGATGATAGGCCGGGATCGTGATAGGTTCATGGGTATATAGGAGGTACTCGGAGCCACAAGACGCCGGCGCTTTGGCGGCAAACTCATCGGCCGTGTTGAAGAGCGGCTCGGAGACTAGCTGGTTGTCGTTTTCGGCGGCTTGCGGCCCTCGGAAGAAGTCAGTCGTGATTGGGTTCGCGGAGGTCGGACAGACCTGTGCACAAGTCATGCTGACAGGGACCACCGCTATCGGTGACGTCGAGACGCGAAAGATCGGCGGAGCGTCGGGGCTTGGACTGCCATTAACCTCAAGAGGAGCCACCGTGGATGGGGCACCGAGGGTGATAGAGCCGTCCGCGCTGTCGGAGGCGAGCTGAATCGAAGCGGCGTGCGTAGCTAAGAAGTCGTTCCCGAGCAGTAGCATCGGGTTGCCTTCAATCACCATGAACGTATGACGAAAGAGAAATCCACCGACGGAGAAAACGATTCGAGCCTTGCCTCGCGTGATAAGAGGTAGGCCGTCTGGGCCATGGAGCGGTGTCACTACGGCTTGCGGCAGCCGCTCGACGCATGCGTCGTTGGGTAGGCTGGACAAGAGGGAAGTGGTCACGACCGACGGGCCAGCTCCGGTGTCAGCGAGTGTGCTGTTGACCGTGAGGGCGGAGTCGGCTAAGATTACTCCTTCTTTGCCGGCAGCCTCGCCGGAGCGGCAGACCATTAGATCTCGAACATATAGACAATGGCTTGGGTAGGCAGATGGTAGGGTATCCACGACGCTCTCCGGCCGGTGCGCGGTCACGTGTGCAATGGTGTCGGACAGGGACGGGGTTGGTCGCCAGCGTCGTTGCTCGGGTGAATTCGTCGTCAAACTGGTCGTCGTCTCTTCGGGTACTCCGACTGCCGCTATCGTGGCAGAGGGCCTAGAGGGGTCGTCCTCGTTGGTAGCGGTACAGGGTGATAGCTTGGGACTAGTGTAGCCCAGGCCTCTCTTGTCGGTGGGGTGCCTCGGGTGGTCGGACATCTTTTCCCAATCTTTCTCGAGACGGGCTTGGGCTTCTGTCTTGGGTCTTCGAACTAATGAGGCTAGCTCTTCGGCGCGGATGCCTTTGGCTTCCACGAACTCGATCGGCGCTCGGACGGCAGCGGCGAGGTCGGATTCCTCGTCGGCGTTTCGTCCGGCTAGAGCTTGCGCTCTTATTTCGTCAGCGGTTTCGAGCGTGACGTTGGACCATTTCTGGTCCCCGTTCACTCCGAATGATTGCCATTGTTGGCGCCGCTTCCGGAGAGTCGTCGGCGTCGTCGGACGCGGCGAGCTCGCGCGTGCCGGAGGCGGGGCGGTCCATGGAGAGAATGGCTTGGGTAGGCAGATGGTAGGGTATCCACGACGCTCTCCGGCCGGTGCGCGGTCACGTGTGCAATGGTGTCGGACAGGGACGGGGTTGGTCGCCAGCGTCGTTGCTCGGGTGAATTCGTCGTCAAACTGGTCGTCGTCTCTTCGGGTACTCCGACTGCCGCTATCGTGGCAGAGGGCCTAGAGGGGTCGTCCTCGTTGGTAGCGGTACAGGGTGATAGCTTGGGACTAGTGTAGCCCAGGCCTCTCTTGTCGGTGGGGTGCCTCGGGTGGTCGGACATCTCTTCCCAATCTTTCTCGAGACGGGCTTGGGCTTCTGTCTTGGGTCTTCGAACTAATGAGGCTAGCTCTTCGGCGCGGATGCCTTTGGCTTCCACGAACTCGATCGGCGCTCGGACGGCAGCGGCGAGGTCGGATTCCTCGTCGGCGTTTCGTCCGGCTAGAGCTTGCGCTCTTATTTCGTCAGCGGTTTCGAGCGTGACGTTGGACCATTTCTGGTCCCCGTTCACTCCGAATGATTGCCATTGTTGGCGCCGCTTCCGGAGAGTCGTCGGCGTCGTCGGACGCGGCGAGCTCGCGCGTGCCGGAGGCGGGGCGGTCCATGGAGAGAATGGGTCGTGGAGTGTAGACTCGGAGGCGTGGAGTGGCGTGTCGTTGTCGTGGTTATCGTGGGTTTCTTTTTGGTCTTCGTGGTTGTCTGACTCGGGAGTAGCTGGACGGGAAACAACGGGGTCGGAAGAAACTTCACTCGTTTCCCTCCCCCTCTCATAACGATGAAGAGCCGACCACGGCTCGTAGGCGGTAGCCTCGGTCGAGCTAAGTGAAGGCCGGTCCAATAGGCTGCACCGCGCGCAAGCGAGTAGCTCTAACGCGGACAATTTCTTCGTCGACGTCTGGTCTCGCTGTTGGCTCAAATGTCGAAGAAGAACCGGCATCCAATGGATCGCCATCGCTCCAGCTACACCGACGTAGGTGCGGCTGCGAAGAGCGCCACGGTGCGGTGAAGGAGAGAGGTTAGCCATGGCCGACTCACGGCCATCCACGACGCAAGTTGGCTGGAGGGGCGGCAGCCCTTTGGTGAGGTACAACCCGGTGGCTTTCTGGTGTCCAGTGCCGTGCTCCCAGGGTTGGACGAATTGGGTCGGGGTCAACCCCCCGACTAAACGGCGAGCTTCCGCATGCATCCGAGGGTTCTCGACCGCTACAAACGGAGCAGTGGCGGAGGCCATTGACTTGAAGACGCGAGCGGCCGACTCAAGAGCGGCACGACGTCCGGGTTCTTGGGAGAGCCATTGACTGCTGACAGCGGAGAGGTACGTGCAGGGCGGGTGGGCGATGACTAGGTCCCAACCTAGGTTTTGGACATGAAGCGCGTCGCCTTGGAAGTGGGGCACGTAATCGATCTCGGAAGGATACAAATCGCACGTAGCTACATCAGCACCGGCGAGTAGGAACATGGAGGAGACGACGCCGCTCGTCTCGCCAACGACGAGAACGCGTGGTGCGTGACAGCCAGACGTCAGCCCGTCTTGGACTCGTTGATCCATCTTCGTGAGCTCAGCGCAAAGCTCATCGAAGTGCTTGGGTAGCGCGGCGGCAGGCGAGGCTAGGGTGCCATTGCGAGGCCGGCGAAGCTCTTGGGCTGCCTCCGTGAGGTGCCGAGGTAATACCACCGCAGAGCCGCTCGCTCGTGCACGAAGAGAGGCGAGAGCGTGGAGAGCGGGTGACGGGGTATCATCACGGGTGCCGACATCGGAGTTGTTTTGAGAGGAATCGAAGGACTGGATCGCGGACGCATTGATCGCTGCCACGCGCATGATGGTGGTGGCAGTGGTATCGAGAGGCAGGCAGTGCTCGGAGGCGGCGACCGGTGGCCGCAGCGACGTAGGACGAATGGAAGAAGACTCGGATATCGACGACGTAGAGACGGGCTCGGAGGACGGGATTGACGAAGAAACTCGGAGAAGTGGGGTGTCGGACGGCGGCGACGGACGCCGCGGCCGCGAGACCACCGGTGAGAGACATGAAGGACATGGCTCAGGGACTCGGTTGGGCTGGCTCAATGGGCGTAGAAGCTCGGTTTGGGAGGCCGCCGTTCCTCGACGTGCAGAGGAGTTGTGGTCACTCTCCATGGTCACGTCGGAAGAGGAGACGTCGTTGCATTCTGTCGTCGGCGGGGTCGGCGCCGGCGAAAGAAGGGACGTGGCTGTCGTAGAAGCCGGCTGCGGGGAAGGCTGGGGCCAGGGTGGTGGCTCTGCGGCAGCGGCTGGCGTGGGTAGTGGCCGAAGAGGTTCTGCAATGCGAAGCATTCTTCGGAGGACTTGGCTCGGGCTAGCGGGTGGATGGACCGCTGAAATTACGGTGGATTCAGACTCGAATTCGGAAGACTCGGCGACTTGAGAGGGGCTAGGAGACGGCTGTTCAAGCTCCTCCAGGGCTCTCGGTTGATGGGGTGGCGTGGGAACGCCGGTGGTCGACCGCGGACTCCGCGGTGACGTTAATTTGTACTCGGACTCGGACTCGTCGTTTCTGGCGTGCTGGACGCCAATAACAGGGCTAACTTTCGAAATGGGAACGGACGGGGCCGGCTCAAAGGTGAAGCCCCCTGGCGTCGCAACCGTCGGTGAGGACGAAGCTGAAGCTTGTGATGACAATAGGGGCACGGTGGCCAGCACCGGTTGGCTCGGTGCGGCCGAAATCTCGGACTCGGTGACGGGCTTGATTACGCGGGCTCGGGATGCACTGTCTTGTGCGATTGGACTCGGACTCGGAACGGAAACGGAAGGGATCGGCTCGGCGGCGTGCAGCCTGCTGGAGTGGCAGGCCGGCTGCGGCGAGACTCGGAACGGTGGCTCGGACAAGGACACAGTGGCTGTCGTCGAGGGCTTCGGCGTCAGCTTGTGTTTGGACTCGATACGCGGTGGCTCGTGAAACGGGGCTCGGTTGTGGTTGGAATTCTGGAAGTGACCGGAGATTCCAAATGACTCAGACTCGGGGCGCGGAGGACCGAAGGTGAACACTCCCGCGGAAGGAGTGGTCGTCGGAGGCTCAGTGAGTGGCTGGAGCTCCGTTAATCCTGCGGTCGACCGCGTGGTAGGACTCGGTGACGTTGTAAACTCGGACTCGGACTCGGACTCGGACTCGGATGGCTCAGAACGGGGTTTGCTCAAAACAGGCTTGGACTCGGACTCGAAAGAAAGTGGGGAAGAACCGGAGAACTGCGCCTCCATCGTCGTAGTAATGGAGACTGGTGATACCGGTGATGACTGGACTGGGCTCAGACTCGTAGATGGGCTCGCGGTGGCGTAAGACGAAGAGGGTAATTCTGAACGTGACTTGGACTCGGACTCGTACTCGGGAGACGTTTTGTGGCTCGGACATGCGAAATTTGATTTGAAGGATTGAAGGTTGGATTGGGCCTGCGGCGGCTGGATTTTCGCAGACCGTGAGGTCTTGGACTGGGGATGCTTGAGGAGTGGCGGGGGGTAGCGGTTGAGCGGCTTGAGTTGATAGAGAGGCGGTGACGGTTGACTTGGTTTTGAGGACTCGTGCGTGATATCGAGAATCAGGATGGAATCATCGGCATTGGGAGAAATAGGGGCAATCGGCGAGGAGGCAGGAGAAAGAGGGGGATGGAGGTGGCAGGGCTTGTCTGGAACTTGGGGAATCTTGGGGTACCGGTTGGAGGCCGTAGAAGTACTCGGCCGTAGCGTAATACGATCTTTTGGTGGGTGGCGTTCAGGCCCACTACCCTGGACTGGTAGCGGGGTAACAGCGCGGACGTGGGCCCCGCCGGCGACCTACTGGGCCGGACGGAGAACAACCATCGTGCGGAGGCGGCGGTGGACTTCTGGGTCGTTACCACACTCGCCACTGCCGCCTTCGCAGAGAAAACGAATGTATGGTTGGCAAACGACGGGGTTATGAGCTCCGTCGCCCGTGCCATACTTCCACAAGTCTGCCTCGGGCGTACCAGATGGAGCCCGGGGACGAAAGGCGCAGTACGCGCAGCCGTTGGCGTCGGTCCACTCCTTGACGTCGCGGTCTAAGTCGTCGAGACGCGGCGCCGTCATGGTGGCATCCGAGGGACGGCAGCGCGTGAGCGCAGCGCGAAGGGCCGGGTGACCCTCGTAACGAGAGATTTGCCAGAAGCGGGCTCGCGCTCGAGACCAGCTACCTGGATCCCATTCCGAGAGGCCCGAATCGGCCGGAAGCCCAAGGCCGTTCGGAGGGGGATCACATTGGCGACGGGAAGACGTGCTTTTGCCGAGGGGACGGTCAAGAAGTGCGTCCGGTAACGGAGACGATGCGGGGTAATTCGTAGGCGGAGGCGGAGCCCGACGATTGTCAGCGCCAGTCGCCTTGCGGTTCGAGTTGTTGTTTTGCGATTTTAATGCCTCGGCCACCGCCGCTTGGACGGCGGCGACCATCGAAGCCGTAGTGTCTGCGGGGTTAGAGGCAGTCTTAGCAACCTTGGCGGTCTTGGTGGACTTGGAAGTAGTCGCCGGCGGCGTCACGGCGGCGACCGTGACCGACGCTTGTTGGCCAGCGCGGGCTTGTTCGTACGGGCTCAGGTAGCGCTGGCAGAGGTTGACGCACGAAAGGGCCGAACGAGGGAGCTCGTGGTTCTCGACGCGGAAGCGAGTCTTCGCAAGACACTCGCCGAACTTGGTCGCGTTATCCACGCCGCGAGCCGCGTCGACCTTGTCGTTCCGAATGATGGACTCGAATCGTTGATTGATATCGTGCGACATGTTTGGGTGGTCCCAGACCGTCGTGGCATCCACCTTCGCGTCACCCATCTTGCGGACGTACGCGCGCACCAAATTCTTGGATAACTCTAAGAGATCGGAGCCGGCTTCACGGGCTACGAGGCGGTCCCACTCCATGGAGGCGGAGTCTTTGGCGAAGCCGGGCACGTTGGCCGCGAAGGTGGCGTCGCACTTGCGGAGAAGCACGTCGCAGGCCAGCGCGGGATTGAGAGAGAGAACCGGATCTTCGGCGAGATCGAGGAGGAAGGCGTAAATCCTTTGGTTGCCGGTGGTGCACAAGTTGGCGGCCGCTAGCAAGGATGTAAAGATTTCACGGTGGTCGCAGCCGAGCGAGAGGGCGCGCTCGAGTGGCTTGATGAAGGACAGACGAAAATCATTCCAGGAGGTGGCCGCTGTCTGGACGTTGTCCGAGGCCAGGCCCTTGGGGAACTTGATCTCGGAAAGCTCTTTGCCCATTCGGACTTGGTGATGGAGGGTGCGGTCGAGGAAGAAGCGGCTCCGAGCCCACTTGGTCACGTGCTCCTTCTCGAAAAACACACGGTAGTGCCAAACATTGCCGGCCCGAGAGAGGCCGCCGTTGAGAATGGCGTGGATTAGCTCGAAATCGTCGGAGTTCTTGTAGAGAGAAGCTACCTCATAGGGGGACATGTTAAACAGTTGGTCCCATGAGGCTAGGATGACCTCTCGCTCAGAAACATCCCCGGCGAGGCTTGGATCGACGGGATGCCGCCGAGTCGCCGGATTTGGAAGCGAGCGGAGGCCCGCGACGGTGGGTGGAGGTTGGGGATCAGAAACAGGCTTGACAGACGGGACAGGAACGGGTGTATTGGGTACGGGATCGGAAATCGGATTTGGCGGAACGGAGAACGGCGCGGCGGGCAAAGGTTGAGAAGGGAACTTGGCCGAGGCAGGGGGAGCACCGATGGAGTTGTCTCCTTCTTCCACAAGCGGTGGCGAAGTTTCGACTCGAGACGAAGTCGTAGTGCCCGCTTGGCCCTGTAGAATGTTGAGTATCGTGTTGAAGGTAGACCCCACCTCTCGCTGAAATTCTTCGTGGCGCTGGGCGGCTTGGAGGGTAGAGGACTCGAGGCGGTCGACAGCGCCGCGGAGAGCCTCGATCTGGACTTGTTGGTCCATGATTTGGGCGGCGCCGACGGTGGCGGTCGGAGGTGGAACGACGTTACGTTTGGGGTACGAATACGTCGACGGGGGTGGAACAAACTCTTCATATGGTGGGGGCTCGAAAGGAGGGAGGGACCGGACGGAACCCACATCATCTTCAGCACCAACCACAGAGGGATTGAGAGAGGAAGGAACACTTGGCAAAGGATCAGCGAAAGAAAGGAGAGGAAAGGCCACCGGTGGAGCAACGGACGAGGCTAGAGGACCCATTCCAGCTCCAGTTGACGGGGTGTGAGTAGAGGCCCGCGGAGGCGGCGGAACTTCGACCGTCGGCGCGGAGAGGCGAGAGGGGGGAGAACTGGCTCGGAAAGGCTCTCCTTTGAAGAAGGGAGGGGTCCCACGAGGCTCTCTTCCCCAGGAGACTTCGACCCGAACAGCTCGGGAAGAGAAGAAGAAGAGACGGGCTCATGACGCGGGGACGATGAAGATTTCTCAAGGGAAGAACTCGACGTGACGACCGGAGCCGAAGGCGCGAGCGAAGATTTTGTGCTTGTCAGAGCAAGGCTGATCTCACTCTTGGAGATTGCCTGCGAGGGCGCGCCGGCAGCTAGCGCGGAACGCGGTTCTTGTGGGGAGCTCATGGAGCTTTCCTCGGGGGTGACTACGGGCATGGTGATCGACGCACGACGCACGACGCACGCACGGAGCACGGTGGGCGCGGAAGTGCGAAAGGAGGCTTGTGGGAGGTGGTGGCAGGCGACTGGGGGTGGCTCAGGCGCGTGCTTGACTTGTATTGACTCGTTGACTCGGGGTATAGACTCGGGAACTCGGGGGGACTCGCTTGGGAACACGGTGGGACTCGACGAAGTTGCTACAAAAACACCCACAAGAAACCCAAAAACCAAAGTCCTTGGGCTCAGAAAACTAACGTAAACACTCCGCAATCATACGATAAACAAACCCTCCCCGTGCGACAAAGGCTGAGGTCGCGATCGCTCGTCATGCGCGAAGAAATACGGAAAGAGAGCGCAAAACTACGCAAACGAAGGGTTCAAACTATCGTTAAAGTGAAAACTCGTCCGCTGAAGCCAACGCGGAGGGTCGAGGAGAGGTCCAAACTCGCGCGGGGGGAAGAAGGCGATGTGCAGAGAGACCTTCTAGACAAGCGACGAGCAAGGGGCGACGAAACAAGACGCGAGACGCGGGGCGCGTGCCATTCGTTCTTCCTTTCTTTCACCGAAAACGCGGCGAAACTAACGTTAAACATCGGTACCCCCTCCGCGAGAATCGCGAAGAAGAACGGACGAGATGGAGGCAATCATCGAAGGAATCGCGAGAGGAATCGAAGCGAGGGGGGGGAACAGCGCGCGCGGGGGGGGGAACGAACGACGGCCGGAGGAAACGAACCGCGCGCGGAGGGGAAGAACCTCGCGCGGGGGGGGGGGAATAATATAACGGCCGGAGGCGACGGATGGCACGCCGAGAGGAAGAACCTGCCGCGGGGGGCGAGGGACCGAGGGCACGGCGGGGCAGCGTGGGAGGGCGCGAGGGTGATCTCGGAGCGAGATCGCGTCCTTTCCCTCGCGGAGCGCAGAGAGACCCCCACGGAACATCCTGGGACCGGAGAATGTTTTGGACGAAACTTCCCTCCGTCGGCCGAGGAGAGGAGGACGGAGAGAGAGAGAGAGAGAGTCTCGCAGAGCAACTGCGGAACGAGAAGTCGAAGTCATGCCGGTTTATTACCTTAAACGAGCCAACAATTATAGTAACAGCAAAAACAAAATTCGAATCGCAAATTTCGAGACCAAAATCTGCAAACCTGGACTTGAGACCATGGGGAATCCGAATCTGTGTGTCTTGTGCGTCAGTGGCAACACGGGGAACTGTTCAATTGTAATTGTGAGCGCGTACCTTACACGAATATTCATGCCTACAGCCTTCAGATGGGCAGGAATACAACAGTTTCACGGTCGATCCGACCGACGTACGCGACTTCACAACCAAAGTGTTACAATGGTGGGCACTCAACCACACAAGGATCCCAACCTGGGCATTGGCTGCTCGCATTGCCTTCTCATTGACTCCCAATTCGGCCGGATGTGAGCGTGTGTTTTCTCTTGTCCAATGTATGTTTGGCTCGTTACAAACCGCTTCGCTTGCCGATCAAATCCAAGCCGCACTCATGTTGCGGTACAACGATCGTGATGTGTGCTAAGTGTTTGAAGTGCTTGTGCTTAGAAGTGCTAACAACTAACAACTAACTAACGTACCAACAACACTCTACACTCTACACTCACGTAGCCACTCACTAGCCGAATAAAGTTAGGCGGGACCATTGTCGCGGCTACCCGGGGCACTCCACGGGCCGACATGTAAGCGCCGCCGCAAGGACTCCGAGCGAGCAACTTGAGCAACTTGCGAGCAACTTAGCCCCATTTCCGAGCAACTCCGAGCAACTTTGACGAGCAACTTTGGGGGTCTGAGCGAGCAACTCTTGCCTGGCCCTAACCGCGGTTCTTGGGATAATACTCTGAGACGTAAACAGGAAGGTGCACGGTGCACGAGGGAAGAGAGAAGGAATCAGGAATATAGGGAATCGGCGAGTATTGCTTTAGTATGAGCCGATGAAGCGTCGTGGGTGTTGATGAAGGTGAGATTCCTTAGGTGCACTAAATCGACCTGAGAGTGAGCTGAGATGCCCAAGATGAAGGCGAGGTCTAGAAGTCGATGTGCAAACGACTCGGGAACCCTAAGAACTCGATGTGCATCAACTGCAGAAAAAAAAACATCTGAAGATTCTGATTCTGGGCTACTCGCCTATTAGATCTAGGTTACTTACCAAGGGGAAGGGGGGCGACACCGCCCTTATCTCCCCTCTCTTCACCTCCTCCATTTCCCCGCGACAGACTTTTTACTTATAACCTGTACCTGTGAGTTATTTTAAGTCTCAAGGTCTCGTTGATGGGTATATCGCCTCTTCTCCTACTTTTTCTTGATGTCATCAAACGTTCCACGATTGTCGTCTGTCTTCTGTTATACCTCGGTCGCAGCTCCCCCAGCGAGGTCTGCCCTCGTTGTGCCGACTCCTCCGTCGCATGTCTGCGCGTTGCTGAATTGCCTTGGTGCCGACGCTTGGCCGTCCGTCCAGGTGTGGTTAGTTTTCGCCCCGTTTGGTTTAGTGTGTGTGGTTCAGTGTCCTTATCTTCGTTGGGACCTCGTACTGTAGCCTCTCGTGTCTACCTTGGACCTAAGAAGCTCTCATTCTCATTCTCTCTCTCCCACTATCTCGCTAGCTAGTCTCGTCTCTACTCTCCGACGCCACGCGTTGCAACCCTCCGGCCTTCCGTCTACCTTTTCGCTCGTAGCGTTCGATGGTAGACACTGTCAGACCCGATTCTTACTATGACCTTTCAGACTCCTCGGGATACTTAGGTATCCTGGCGTGGAGATACATCCTTACGGACTTTTACAACATCCAATATGGCAACGCGGACGGTAGGTCCGTTAGAGCAATACTGAGAGCAATCCTTACGAGAGCCACTTATTAGTAACGGCAAAGGTCGGTTTCTTTCAAAGATTAAAAAAACAACGCGAGAACATGGGGCTACACGCCCCGAGCAACAAACATGTACGGAAAACGATAAGCCCCCTGTACACTGTAGACAAGGATTTCAATCTAGGAGCAACAGGCAGAGGTGCCTAGGGAGAGCAGGCCAAAAGGTGGTCTCGAGCTACTACGCTGTAGTGAGACACGGTTTGCATCAAAGGTGCTGATGGCTGATCGATATGTAAATTGTCACCCGGTGCTGGAGCGGCTCATGATCGATGACGCGTACAATGCGTGGTTGACCAAGCAGACCAGGGAAATCAAGGAGAAGGGGGCTGAGGTGAAACGAATCATTCGATGTGAAGACACGTGGGATGCCATAAAGCTTTGTATAAGGACGTTGCTACCTGTCGTCTCGCCGAGCGGGCCCAGAAGTCTGGCTCGGGGTCAACTCCCTCGAGTTCTAGGAGAAGTTCGACGATGGCGGCGTACACCGTCGTGTCCTGGATTATGATGTCTCCGGCCTGGTGGAATGAGAGCTCGAAGGTGGCGTCTGAATCTGAGATGGTGTTGTCTTCGTCGGAGTCTTGTCCCTGTGAGGCAGGGATGGGGGTGTCCGTACTCAGTGTCGTGCGGGCGCGGGCAGTGAGCGGTGTCATTCGGCTCTGGTCTCTCCCAGGGGGGTCGTACATTTGTGTCTCATGCGTGCTGCGTGCTGAGTGTGAGGGGGTGCCTCTGGAGAGTGTGTTGTGCGTTGAAGTGGAGTGGATATTGTGCCCATAAGGGCCACCCGGCCTCGGGCCGCGCTGCCGGAGCAGCGCGGCCCTTGCCAGGGCGAGAGGGGCCTCTGCCATAAGGCATGCCCAATGGAAGGGTGGCTTCATGAGCCTGGCATTGATGGGGTGCTTCCAGCAGCCTGCTGTCCCCCATGGGGGAGGCCAGCATGGCTGCCATGGGTGGTGTGGCCGGGGCCACGGGCCGTGTGGCGCGACCGGAGTCGCACGCACCTGCTCGGCCTCGGTGGGCGGACGCGGCCGCTTCGACAGCGGCTGCTCCATGGGCGCTGGTGGGGCGCCCTCGGCGGGGGGCCCGAAGGAGAGGGGAGTCGCGGCGGCGCGCTCCATCGCGTCTAAGTATAAACTTAGTTGGCCACACGGACTGTAAGCTTGCGCACTGACGGCCCATCCGGGGGGGGGTACACTAGCAAGCTGCCTCACGCCGCATACGTAGCGGGAATTTTTAAGAAGATTTTTTTTTACTATGACCTTTCAGACATCTTCCCGCAAACAGCAATCAACGAACCCTCTATGGCCGCGTCAGCTGCCGGCTCGATCGAACGGCCCTCTGCCTATGAGCCAGTAGTCATCGCATGTTCGACACAGATGCACATGTGCACCCCAACGGCTCTTCTTTTCTTTTTTCGCGAAGCCAACCTCCCAACTCCCAAATGGCCCCAAACAACGCATCCCGCGGCGAAGGAGTGCCCGTTTTTGAAACATTCGCACTACCGAACGGTTACCATTGAGCTCAAATGGCTCGGCAGTCCTTGGGCCTTGGGCACCGGGCACCCCATCGAGCTCTGCCCACAGCCGCGGCCACACCGATATCTGCCATTGCATTCTGGAGGTATTGCCCCAGACCTGCGGCGGACTGCCAGCGCGGCCGCCGCCATGGGGACCTCCGTAGAAGCCCCGCCGATAGTTGCGCCTACCACCTTAATAAGCAGCAAACGCTAAAGAAACGCTGAGAAACTTGGTGAAGCCCCAGACCCAGAATCCTCCCTTTTTCTTTTTTTGTTCGTGTTGGCGCGCGCTCGGGCCGGGCAGCCGATCAATGGGAGTGGCGGGACTCTCGAGCTGGGTGGATGAGCAGGCGGCAGAGGTGGCGGTGCTCGCCCCGCTGGGCGAGGATACGCGCGTGCTCATCGATGGCGGTTGGTTCGTCTTCTACGCCCTCCGTCAGCACGGCGCGCGCGCTCAGGCCGGCGACTACGCCGCGCTAGACCACTGCTTCCACGCAGCGTTCAGCAACCTCCGTGCGGCAGCTCTGGTGCCAGAGGTGTTCCTCGACGGTCCTGCGACCCGGCTGAAGGCCGAGACGGTGGAGAAGCGGAACATTGATCGGCAGCGACGGCTCGAGGCGCTCCACCTCGCATGCCTCGATGGCACGAACGTGCAGGCAGAGCAGCTGCCCGAGCCAGCGCTCATGTACGAACAACTCGCGGCCTCGACCATGGAGGCGGGCGTGCGGCTGGTCCAATGTGAAGGCGAGGCGGACGTCGACCTAGCACTCTCATGTGCCAGCGCGCCCCGTGGCTCGTGCGTCATTCTAGGACAGGATTCAGACTTCTTCTTCTTCCGTGACGTGAGCTATGTGCGGATGTCGGACCTCTTGATCTCGGATGGCGGTGGCACAGTGCAACTGTGTGAGCCTCGCGACGCAAAGACGGGCGTGCTGCGGGTTTTTGCCCGCCTCTGGACACGCGAGCTTCTGTCCGAGGTGAGCGGGCTTCCTGCGCCACGATTGATTGACTGGGCAGTCCTGTGCGGCAATGATCACACCTCTTCCTTCCAGCTTGCATCATACGGAGCTGTTGTGGCTGAGACTCTGGGAAGCGAGGGGCTCACCTCCTCTCGCCCATCGCCAGAGGCAATTCGCGAATGGCTCAGGGTGCACGCCTTTGATCATCCGGATGGCTGGCTTGAGGCGGCGGCGGAACCTGCACTCTCTCGCGCGCTTCGTTTCTCTCGTGCCCTCTATGACTTGGATTTGGGGGTCCTTGATTCTTTCCCTCTCGATTCAACCGCCTCGCGGGCCAAGCCTCTTGAGCTCATACCGCGAGCTGGTGCTGATCTCTCTTCCATTGGCCGCGCAGCGCTTTCCGAGCTCGCGGACGGCGGGTGCGGCAGAGTCATTGCCAGATTGGATGGGCGGGACTCTAAACGGACCTACCTGTTGTCGTATCAACACAAGGCGTTGAAGAGGATCATCGAGGGGGAGCGCATTCGAGATGACAAGGACAGAAGGTTGAATTCAACAACTATCGTCATCGGTGCTGGTGTTAGTGGCAGTGCCGCGTGCAGAAACTCGCCCATCCTACCCTCTTCTCTGGCGTGGGCAGACGTGCAAGTAGCTATCAATTACCAGTCGCTATGTAGGCTACTCCTCCGCGCCCAAGCCATGGAGCCTGAGCCACCGAAGTTGCTGTTCGACGGGCCGACGTACTATTCTTTGTGTGCATCAATTCAAGCCGAGGAGGCCATCCTGGCGGCGGCGGCGGCGGTGAACCGGCGCATCCTGACCCCTGCGGAGCGGATGGTCCAGGGGGTCGCAATCGGATCACAACGAAATGCACTTACAAGGCAGCCTCCCGCGCAAATCGATCCGGCCGCCTATGGCACCACATGCGCCGCAGCTGCGGCGGCAGCGCGGCTGTGTATGCAGTGCGGTTGGCGGGCAGAAGGCGACAGGGACCCGGGAAATGGGAGCTGGTACGGTCATAGGTGCTGGCCGGAGTTGGGGGGAGAAGACGGGGACGTGCAATACAATGATGACCTTCGCTTGAACGAGGATGCTCCACAACCGGCTAGCCAGCGACCTCCCCGGCCACGCCTGCCTGTAGATGAATATGAATCCGAGATTCTTCGTCGCATAGGATCGCATAGAGTCAGCCTTCTGGCCGGGGAGACCGGATCAGGAAAGTCTTCACGCGTCCCAGCCATGATACTTGGCGCAAACCCTCATGCAAGGTTGATGGTGGCGCAACCGAGGAGAATTGGCGCGCACTCCTTGTTCGAGCGCGCACGTGGTGGCGAAGATGGTGAGCTGTACGGTCTGAGGATGGGCCATGGTGTTCGGGACGAAGGGCCACGAACGCGCTGTTGGTATGTCACCACTGGCTACATGGTGCGCCTCGTCGGGCGGGCTGGTGGCGGCGGGCGCGCCGTGGCAGCTCTCACGCATATCATTATCGATGAATGCCACGAGCGAGCGACAGATTCTGACGTGCTGTGCCTTCTCGTAAGGCGACTACTCTCATTTCACCCGAGCCTCAAAGTTGTGCTGATGTCGGCTACCTTGCACGTACAATTACTATTCAACTATTTCGCAGCAACTGTTGGTCTAGACGCCATTGCTCAGCCGCTCGCAGTCGGGGTTCGGCGATTCCCTCTAGCCGAACTCTTCCTTGAGGAGACGCTTGAGGCGTTAGGAGCGGTTTTGCCCGATCGTTTACGCACTGCTGCTGCCAAACTTACGAGAATTCGCCTGCCGCAGCACGACGCGAAGGGAGTGCGCATTTCATCCGAGGTGATGAACGCCATGGTTAGTTTGGCACCCTTCGTTGTTCGTCTTGCCGCTGCAACAGCAGCAACCGACGCGCAGCTCGACGAAAGAGGAGCTTCGGCCGGAGGCGGTGCTGTTCTCATTTTTGTGCCAGGCATGGCCGAAATCGAAGAGCTGGCCACTTCATTCCAGGTGAGGTGTCACTGTGTCCAAAATTGCCGGCTTCGCTCAACACTTGATCATCGCTCTCCGAGAGGCTCGCAACCACTTTCGCCCCCTGTGTATTTTCCGTCGCAGGGCCTACCGCAATTCCTCTTCCTGCCCATTCACTCCCAACTTCCTTTCGACGACCAGCTCGACGCGCTCTCTCCCGCGCCGCCGGGAGTGACGAAAGTCGTTGCAGCCACAAATGCAGCAGAGTCGTCAATCACTTTGCCCGATGTCGACGCGGTCATCGACATGGGGATTCACAAGCAGCTCGTGCACTCAAGTGATACGGGATACACTGTCCTTAGGGTGCGCCGCCTTCACAACGCCACCTTCGTTCATATATGGTCCCCGAATCGAAAGTCCACAAGCGCGGTCACAGACATCATGGTCTTGAATTGAGAGTTTTATCCTTGCTCACAGCGTGAATGGATATCCAAAGCCTCCGCTCAACAACGTGCGGGTCGTACCGCTCGCGTCCGCCCGGGCACCGTCTACCGCCTCTATCCTCGAGGCTTGTGGGAGGAGCTGCCTGATTTCGAGTCTGCGCAGATGTGTCGGGAGCCTCTCGAGGCGTCTGTCTTAAGAATGAGATCGGTTGTCGATGAGATGGAGGTGAGTGGAGAGCTAGAAATACTTCGCTCTCCACTTGAGAGCAAGTTTGCTGTGGAGTGCTTTGCCTCCTGCTGCATCGATGACACATTTCTCTCCCTATGTGCCTGTTCTTGCAGCCGATATCTCAGCTCATGCACCAGATGATTGAACCCCCTGATGCAAGCCACGTTGCCGACGCTCTCGTCGGTCTTGCTGCCATGGGATTTCTCGAACCGACCTCCAGCCAAGATGAGCGCCTTGACGAGGTAACGGTGCTACCCAGCCTTGCCGCCAGATCGCACATCGACGCGGCGGCATCCGCAATCGCTGCAGAGGCGGCGGACGCATTCGAAACGACTGGAGTCGAGGGCGAGGGCGACGAACGAGGCGCGACTGCTCAATTGGACGCGCATATGAGACGGCTAGCTCTCCCACGAAACGGTGGTGGCGTTGCTACGCATCCTAGCGGCGAAGGCATGGATGCCGTCGACACCGCACACTCTGAAAACGCTCGTTTGGGTTGGAGTGCTGCGGCGATTGCTCTTGATACCGCGCGTCTCACTGCGTCTGGCCGCCTTGCAAGTGGCTTGCCTCTTGAGCCACAACTATCGCGTTTGGTTGCACTGGGAATCCGACTCGGGCTTGCTGCCGAAGCCATTGTCCTCGCTGCTTCGTGTGCCCAGCCGCGGAGTGCCTATCGACTCGTCTCGCCGCTCGTTCACACCGACCCTGATGAGTACAATGCTCTTGTGAGAACGAGCTTCAAGGGTCGGCTGTATTTTGACCGTGGGATGTACTCTGAGCCACTTTCGAACCTTGCAATGGTGACTGAGGTCGAAAACCTATTGCGTGGTGGCGTGATATCTGACGCGTCGATAGATCAAGGCATGGCGCGGGTCGATATGGGTGCGACACATGCTGATGGCGTGCGACGCGGACGGAGGCGAACTGGCCATTCTAACGCCACATCTAGGGATGTCATTGATGGTAGCCGAAATACTACACAGGCTGTCGTCAACGGCGCCGACACTATGGTAATCAATGACGACGACGCCACCACCGCCGTCGAGACCGCAGCCGAAGAACCCTCCTTCTCAGGATATGGAAGGCACATTCGCTTCACTCAACGAGTTGCACGATTTTGCGTGCGGCATGGACTTGCGCCTCGCCAGGTACGTCTATGTTGCGCGGTAGAAATGCTAGTGTCCCTTGCGCGTGCTCTTCTCGTCCATTTCATGATGTTCACCCTCGATATTCGGGGCCAAGACGGGCACTCTGGCCGTAGGCCGGTGTGTGACAGGTTCCTCTAAACCCACTCTTTTACCAAGGTTGCCCGGGATTCTTGGTATGCCATTGCTAGGTGCGCCAACTTCTTTCCACGGTCGCCTCACTTCGCAAGGCTGTCCATGAGGCAACATCCCTTCCGCTGTCTCTTCTCAATCTCAATCCAAATCAATCTTTCCCACCACCTGGACGAGACGGGTCTTTTCGTCTTGCACTCTTGCGGGCTCTTCTCGTCTGGGCAAGCCCGGACGTTCTATTAGTTGGCACGGCACAAACCGCGGAACGTAGGCAGAATGGACCCTCTCGTCCTATCGCTCCGAGCGCCTCGGGCGACACAATCCGGCTTTCTCCCGCCTTGAGTGACGAAATGCTCCAATCGCTCCTGCCGGCTCCATTTGAGTTTCAAGTTGAGCGTCGATGCTGCGATGTCGTTCATGTTGCCAATGCGTCACCAGACTCGCCAGATAGATTTGCTGCCATCGAGTGCACGCTCCTCGCGAATTTACGTTTTGACTGGGTGTTCTGCCATTCAGCTGATGATTCTGTGACTGTCTATGTCAAAGATGAGAAACTCGCTCCTCTACGAGTCGAGATTGGACAATGCCTCGGGATAGGAGAATCCCAAGTAGAGCACGCCCAAGGGGCTCTTACATTCGCAGAAGTTGGCGACCGTTCTGAAGAAACCTCCGGAGCATCCAGCCTCGCGGGAAGCTCCAGTTCAAGCTATCGATTCGGTCGTTGTTCTTATGCACGCCTCTTTGTGAGGCAACTATCACATTCACAGCACGCGGCGCTTCGTCATTTGTCATCTCGTCGTGGCGTAGCGCTCGAACAAACCGTCGCCAGGTGCGAGGAGCAAATCGTCTGAGCGCACCGATCGATTGCTACGACCAGGGGAGCAGATTCTGCAATTAGCTAAATGTCCGAATCAGAGAACATTACTTCAGGGAATGATAGGAGCAGTTGATGTTGGCAGTGCTAGTAGTTCGACAGCGTTCCGCCAACAAGTTTTTGCCGTCTTGCTGACCATTCCAACTCCCCTTGGTTGCTTGTAGGCTTCACGTGCAAAGAGTTGGCGAGCATACGTACAGCGGTTCGTTTGTTTGTGCGAATGCGCCACCCCTTTGCTCACCTCCCACGGGAGCCTCTGCCGCACTGACGCCTGATTCGCTCAGCCTTCTTCGCGGCCTTTTTGGCTCGAAAATGCTCGCTAAAGTGTCTCCCAGTCAAGCACCTCCAGTACAGGTGATCCGTTTCCGTCCAACGCCAGGCCATGCGGTGCAGCCACAACCGCCGCTTTTTCCTGATCGAGCGGCCGGCATCCGGCTGCTATGCAGTATGGCAAGCGGATATCGTGACAAAAAGCTCCGTGTTTCGGCGTCCGGCGGCATTTCTGGGCCTAGTGCCATTGCTGAGGGTGCGCATCAGCCGCCCCCACTAGTGGTTCAGACAGACGCTCCAGAGGGGCTGTCTTGGAAATGGCTCACAGAGACACATCAAAAGCGCGCACTTCTCGATCGTCATTGCGCACTCAAATCGGCATTGCCGCCTTCGGTCGGGTTCCTTTGCGCTGTTGGGACCTCTGCCGTGATGCTGGGCGACGGTGGCGACGTAGTGGCAATTGAGGGCCCAACCATTCTGCCACCTGGGGTGGAATTGGCCGCACTGGTCCTTGAGGTAGCGAATCGCGCTCCACTCCCACTTGCGTCACCCTACGGTGGATTGATGCGTAGTCAGCTCGAACATGCTAGGCGGCTGATGCCGTTGCTCAACGACCACAGAGTCATCGAGCCACAGCTCCATCTTGTGGCACAGCTTCGAGAGCTCTTTGAGCCATGGCTCACCCATCGCGACGAGACGGCGGAGATATGCACTCCTGACGACCCGGACTCAACTTGCCCCATCTGCTACACCATCTTGCATGATAGTAGCATGCAGCTGCCACGTTTGCAGTGCCCGACTTGTAGTAAGCGTTTTCACGCCGCTTGCCTGTACACGTGGTATGCATCTGAGCAGAAGAAGAAACGCTCCGCACCTAACATCTTGTTGTGCCCGCTCTGTCAATGTGTCGTGTGAGTTTATAAATATGTTCGATGTTTGATTTTCACCGGCGAGACGTGCAACTAATCTTATGATTGGTCGCCATGGAAGGGGGCCTCGTGCCCCCCCCCCCCCCCCCACTCTCTCGACTCCCTTCATGGGGGGCGAGAAGCATCCACATCCACGGCCCTGCGCCGCCTATTGGCATGCAGGGCGGGACTCGCACCTTGACTGCCCGGACTCTCCTAAAGAGCTGGGCACAAATCGCACGCCCTATAGCCATCGCCGAGGTCACGTTCCATCGAATATGGGATAGACTCTCTCATGTTGAGCCATCAAGTGTCCATAAGTCCGTTTACAATAATAATCGAATAACTGTATAACATTATAATATAATATTCTATATCACTCCCCAGTGCCTTCACCTTCTTCGTATCGCCGGGAGCCCGCAGCGCGAGCCCCGGCGGCGGTGTGAGAGCGGCGCGCCGCGCCGCCATCGCGCTACGCCATGACAAGATGATTAAAAGATACCTAGGGGGCACTGCCACACAAGGCACACTAACGGTATAGAACCACAAATAGCACAAGACACCCTGTGATACCCCCTCCTAAGCGGAGTACGGATGGGATCCGAATGACGCTTACACAAATTGAACACAAACAAATGTCAAATGTGCGATGGAAAAGCAAGTTGCAACTTGGCCAACAAAAAGGGCCAATCTTTCCCAAAGGGACAATTCCTCCCAGCAGAGGAGAAGAGAGGGAAGAGAGACGAGACAGCGGTGCAGCCGAGCGGTCAGAAGGACCTTGACTGACCCTCCCAGCCGGGGAGGAGAGAGACAACGGTGCAGCCGAGGTTCAAGCAACAAACCCTGCCAGTGGGGGAGGAGAGAGAAAGAATACGGCGCAGCCGAGCCGGTCAGATGGACCAACCCTCCCAGTTGGGGAGGAGAGAGAAGGGACGGCAGTGCAACAACGCAGCCGAGCCGGTCAGATGGACCGACCCTCCCAGTAGGGGAGGAGAGAGAAAGTACGGCAGCGCAACATAGAAGAGGCCCAGCGGGACCCCAACTCTCCCAGACAAAAGGAAGGGGGAGAGGTGGAGAGAAAGAGAAAGAGAAAGAGAAAGAGGGGCACTCACCCAGACGGGGCACTCGCCCAGCAATGGATCGAGCAGTGATCAACAGGGCCAGCTCGCGCGAGCGCGCGCGAGCGAGGCGAAGCAATGCGGGCAAGGGGTGCAAACAAGCAAGGATCAATGAGATCCATCCCCTCCCGAGCAAGGGGCCCAGAGGGACCAGCTCTCCCAGAGGGGGAGAGAGAGAGGGAGAGAGGAGGGCTTGCTACCATGCGTCGCCATGCAGCCATGCAGCCGAAAGCGACTGCGCGAGCGCGCGCAGCTCGCGGCGGTCCGCGAGAGTCGGCTCAGCAAGCCCAGCCCTGCCCCTCTACCTGGGTGGGAGCTCCATATCGCCGGGAGCCCGCAGCGCGAGCCCCGGCGGCGGTGTGAGAGCGGCGCGCCGCGCCGCCATCGCGCTACGCCATGACAAGATGATTAAAAGATACCTAGGGGGCACTGCCACACAAGGCACACTAACGGTATAGAACCACAAATAGCACAAGACACCCTGTGATACTTCGCCTTCCTTTCTCCTTGATCCTCAGCGACTGCCTCAGTGATGCATGATAAGGCGGCCTCCTTCTTCTGAATCCCGAGTTTAGCAGCCGACCGCCGCACTTCCATCATGGGACAGTTTATTTATGTTCGTGGTGGTGGTGGTCCCGGGAGGATGCAAAGGCTACGACAAGCCATGGGCCATATCTTTCCTGCGCAAAAACCAAGTGAGCTTTCGCCGATGTACTTGCGAGCAAGACAAGGCGAAAGCGGAGCAGCGAAAGAAGCGACGCGAAGAAAGTAACGCCATGGATTATCGAGCCATGATGGGACTCGGGGCGGCGGCACCATGCCGTCGTTTCATGGCCGGCGAATGCAAGAACAACCGCCTGAAAGGACTCAAGACTCAAGACAAGAAGAGGGAGGACATGTCTTGAGGCGGCGTCGCTGCCCATGCCTAGCGCAAAGGTATAGCGCCCCCACTCAGACATCTCCTTCCCCACAGCACCTCGCTCTGATGAGTTGCTCCTCACCCTCCCATTAAATAGGCCCCCTTGCTTGCGAGGCCAAAACAGGATCCTGGCGTGGGGGGCTGTCTGAGGGTGGAGGGAGGGGCGCTCGCGCAGGTAGAAAGCTAGTGAAGAGCTGGGTGGCATAAGGGGGGAAGGGTGCTTGCGCTTGCCGTGGCAGGGAGTCCTGTCTTGAGTGAGCGCTAGTCCTGTACCTTTGCCGCGCCGCGACCCATAAAAATTTGTTAAAAATTAAAAGCTTCCATCACATACAAGTCTCATAGAACGAAGTCTGATCAGGTTCGCTACCCTCGTCAGAGGCCTTGAGCTCTCGGACAAGAACCCGACGGCGCGCACGAGCAAGGTTTCTCAAGGGGAGAAAACCAAAGCTCAAGACTACACAAGCAAGAGCTTAGCAGAACGCGACTTGCGCCCCGGTCTTTGTATCGAACGACAGCGACGCCCTCGTGATGAGCGCGAATCTGGCCCTAGTTTCACAAGTCACAAGCGTTAGACATGGCGGAAAAGCTTGCGTAACTACACAACAACACCCCCCACCCCCACCCTAACCCGACCCACGAGCCCCGGAAACCATGTGGCCCCAAAACCCCGGCACAAAGACAAAGACAAGCAAAATGGAAACACGAAACGGAAACGGCCGCCGGTGACCCGATGGCGCAGGAGGTAGTCTAGGACTAGACCATCGGGGATCGATGCACGCCGCCTGTCACCGGAAGCCCCATAAGCCGAGCCCCTAAGTAGAGCACGAGGGGACGAGCCGCAAGGCAGCTGGAGGGAGTGATAAGGGATGCGGGCGTGGCTGCAGAATGGATGTGCAGGGTCGCGCGCGCGGCGAGATCATTAAGAAGTTTTTTAAAGTGAGAATGGTCTTGTGCGCGCTGTGATACATCAAACGCACATGACCACATGACAGACATCGGAAACTGATCTATCACGCCGTGTACGTTCAAGGCACATTTAGGCAGCGGCTCTAGAGTTGCGAGTTACGGTTTCCCTCTCATATTTTAGTCCTTATCCTC
>CM030934.1:6338328-6519328 GCA_018136815.1 Isochrysis galbana
CGTTTGATTGCCGTTCGCAGCAGTTGCAAAGGTGGGGTTGCTTTGCGGGAGAAGATGACTCGACCCTCTGCGAGAATAAAGAGACGGTCAGCAGGAGCTCCTTCCTCGCATACCACCTCGCCAGCTTTCATGCGTACCAAGGTCATGACCCACGAAAGAGGGTTCAGATTGCGCCCTACATTAAGATTGCGAAAGATAGGTACCGTTTGTAGCGTGCGTACGATCCACAGCCGTTGGAGCTCGCGGAGGTCGATAGCGCAGTCACGAAGGTCGCCTAGTCGCACTTGTAGAAGCCGGCTCGGCTCCATCACCAAGGCGGTCTCGACGGCCAGCCGCTCGCCCACCAAGGCAGACTCCGCAAAGCACGCCCCCGGTTTTAATTGCCGGTCGAAAGAGAAGAGAGACGAAGTGCATCGGACGGAGCCCGATAAGAGAACGAAGCAGGAGGCAGCAACTCCCTCTTCCCGCAGCTGGCCCTCGTAGCACAGCTTCGTGTACCGCTTTGCCGTGATGACGTGCGAGCGCGCACAAATCTCGCTCAACTCTGCCATGGGAACCTCTTTGAGCCATGGGATGGAGGATAGCATGGAGGCGGCGAGGTGCTGTTCCTCGGCGCTCGCTTTACGACCCTCTTCGTGTTGTGCATCCGATGCGGATGCCGATGAACCCAATGAGCCCCGGTTGAAGTATGCTTTCGAATGGACGCCTCCTTCCTTGTGTCGTGCATGACGGCGCCTCAGCGATCGTTCAAGCGATGCAGTTGGACTCGTGATGCCCGCGAAGCCATGAAATGCCGCCACCATTTGGCCGGCTTCCGGGACAGTAGAACGGGCGGTGTTGTCATCGTGCAGCATCCGCGAGGAGATCAGAGGGAGTCCGTCTGATGTAGTCGTGCACACGTTTGAGCTCCTACTCGGATTCATGCACCCCAAGGACGCCCTAGTTTGAGCAAAGCCTACGTGCAACGGCTCATCAATGTCACTTCGCAAAGTGAAGCGCTTGCTGAGCTTGTTCCTCAGTCTTGTGCACGAGTCGAACCCAGTAGCAGTAGGCCGCAGCTGCGGTTCAGATACGGATGAATGCATTCTCAATCGCTGGAGACGCTTCTCAGCGACGTTAAATTCGATTCCAGCGGCAGCACGTATGCCCCGCCCGGCACGGAGCACCTCAAGGGCAGCAGCCGCAGCCGCTTCAGCTTGAATGGCCGCGTCACGAGCATTGTCAAAGGGGCCTTCGAGCCAAACGGATGTTTCCCCACTGCACAAACTAAATTTCGGTGCTGCCGCGTGATATGTTCGGGGGTGTCCCGCAATTCTGGAGGGCGAGGCTGGTTGGATGGCTGGAAAGTCTTCTTGACGGCTATAATCGAGTGGCATGGCAGGGTGTAGCGGGACGGTCTGGGAGAGCCGCATCTCTCTGGAAGGTGAGAGGCTAGAATGGGAAGAAGGCGACGGCGTGGAGGCCGGGCTCGGAGCAGCATTCTCTGCGAGATCTTCCTTCTGGTCAATCTCATTCCCGACCTCAGCTTCCAGCGAAGGCCATGGTGCATCTGGGCTGTGCCAAGTTGTTGACTTGTTAGCAGGGCTGTTGACAGACCCACGATGAGTCGATGCCCACCCTCCCACATCCCTCTCTCCCGTGGTGAAACACCTCAATCGTGGTGCCGAAAATGACTTCGATTCTGCCATTGAGTGCGACGGGTTCACCTCAGCTCGCTCTTGCTGTATGTGGCCTAAGGCGCTAGCTGGTTTCTCATGCCCAGCGTCAGATCGCCATCGAGAGTCAGCGGAAGCGGCCTTGGTCAGCCCAACTCTCTGTGCCTCGTCCTCAGTCACAGAAATGGTCGGGGCCCTGTGCGGTGTAGTGCAAGGCATCTGCCGTGCAGACACTGTTGACCCCTCTGCATGCTGTGTGGATGACCGACTGGCGACCAGCATCCTCTCCATAATCTCTGCCCTGCGTGCCTCCCCTCGGACGAGCTTAGCCCGTTTTGAACTCTTCGATGTAGAGATGGAGCGCAGGGCCCCTTGCGGGGCCAGCAGCCTCGGCGACGTCGGCGGCAGGGCAGCATCGAGGAGTGGCATGGGCGATGTCTCCGCCGCGCGCACCCGCAAGCGAGTGGGGAGGCGAAACGGACCTGCGTCGGTCAATGTATAGGAATCAAAGATTGCAATAGTTATTTTTAAGGCCATCGCGGGGTAGGGGCTCCGTTGCCGTCGAAGGGCTACGGTCCCGCAGCACTAAGGTTATACTAACACAACAATAAAACTCTGACGTATTCCTTCACTCAGACATCAAGACACATTGCTAGGGCAGGCGGGCAGTCCGTGATGCCCACTGCGCCGCATCCATCTGAGATGACACCCTCCAGAGGGTTGAGAGGCGAGGATGAGGACCACGGAGAACCTTACTTCCAGAGTGGAGAAGCCCCCCAGATCAACCATAAATCTGCGCGCCCACCGCAGACCATCTCGGCAATCTTCCTCTTCCCCGAGCAAGACTTCACTCCGCAAGACCTTAGCTCACTCTTCCGCACGAAGCCGCCACCACCACCAGGCCACGGGGTGGACGGGGTGGATGGTTACGGGCATGCCGGTTCAAAATTTGGCTATATCCACTCCGTGTTTCATCCACCGCCTCCACCGCCCCTGCCGCCACCGCCACCCCCCTGGGGTAGATGGTTCTGGCAGCCAGTAAAGGCTCGATTCGCAGACTTCGTAGCAATTGAGCCGCAAGCTAGGACAACACAGGTTCAGACCAAAACCACTGTCGCTTGGGATTTCAACAGCAGGAGCTCTTTACTCTCACTCCCACTGGCCCCACTCTTTGTAATCGGAATCACCCTAGTTGTAGCAATTGCCATGTTGGGCAAGATGGCGAGGCGAGCAATTGTACCTCCACATTTAAAAGGAGAGCGTTCGCACCCATCCACGCCCATGCGATTGGGAGAGCACACGACAGTATGCTTATTCTAGAGCAAACGCTCATGGAGCAAGACTGGCACCTCTGCTTGGCAAGCCATTGGAAGCACTTTGTCTTGAATAAATGCCGGATGCTCGAAAATGTTGGATATTTGACTGGTAGTCGCACACATATTAAAGAGAGATGAGCTGCTGCGACGCTGCGACAGTTGCGCTACGGATACCACTATTCTCGCTTCGATTTCACTACCCTCTTCCTCACCGCCCCGTCGACATAGGGCGGCGCTCCCGGGGGGCGTGAACGACTACGACGCACATGGGCTCATGCTCATAGCTGTCGTGCAGCTTGCTTGCTTTTTGAGCTTGGGGCCGTCGCCATAGCCACCGTGCCAAGCCTGCGGACAGGAGGCAACTTGCAACTTGCGAAATCCCGTACTTGCACTGGGTGCCCGTTCTTGTTCGGCCACGCGCCTCGCTCATGCCAGAAGCTGAAGTTGCGCCATTATGAGTATCAAAATTAGGGCGCGCGGGATAGATGGGGTGACGTTGCGCGCCCCACCGCGTAACGCCGGCCCACCCACCAGCGTGCCGCGACGGCTCCACTCCCACGGGGGAGTCCACTTGATGTATATGCATGCACACATATCTAATGACTGTCTTGGCCTCATTTTATCACTGGAATGTGCACATATTAGTCTTGCGAATCTATCTATCTAAGCTCTACACTAAATAATGGCACATGAGGATGTGCGGCCCTTGGGCAGAGACAAACACCCTCCAACCCCGAGATACATCGAGAATGTTTCGTATTTCGTGTAGGTTGCCCCGGAATCGGCAATTAGCCATCCGTCTCATCCGAGCGAGGGTGGGACGGGATGCTGTGAATAGCTCATGCACGGAAAGAAGAAGATAGCAGACTAGTCGCCACGAAACATCAAAATCTTCGCGCGCCGTCAAGGTCAGCCTTGGCGAGCTTTCTCGTGAGTTGCAGCGGTACACATCTGGTTGACTGGCGGTCCACGCCAGACGGCCGACTTCAATCTGTCAGTGAGGTGTGCATGCTTAGTGCATGCTGTCTCGGGTCGTCCCTAGCCCTTCATAGGAGACCCGGGTTTGTCGAGGACGAACGAAGAACATGGAACATGACGCCAACAAGATGTTGCCTCACACGGTGGACAATCTGACATTGTCGTGCGCCCTGCGCGAAGTCCGAAAAGAGTAGCTCTCGCGCGCATGTGTTCAGGCGGGGGCGCCCGCGGGTATGCCGGCACATAGCATGAGCTATGACTCAGCCTGCATGGTGAGCTCAACAATCCGATCCTCGACTTCCTCCTCTGATGTGCATGGAGGATCGAAGATCATGGATATCTCGGAGGTCTTGCGCAACCCGAGGGGCTCAACAGTCCCCTGTCTCTCTTTCTCTGCCTGCGCGCTCCATGCGCTCAAATCGGATGAGACAAGCTGGAGCGTGAAGCCCTCGAAGCATATCTGTGTCATCTCCGCCTTCTCGAGCTCCTCAGTCGAAGAAATGACTTCACGCGCGTGCGTGAGCGCCATCAGGCGCAGGTGGGGCTCGAAACGGGAGTTTAGCATGTCGCGCAAGCCACGGAGACGCCTGCCCTGCTCCTCAAAAAGCTCGCGCTTGGGAGCATTATCGTAAGCGTCTGCTGCCGAGGTTGGCTTTGCTGCCTTGGCTAATGTCGCAAAAGCCTCCGCCATCTCATGGGCACTAGCATGAACACGATCGTTGGGCCAGGCGACCGGCACGGTGATCGCTATGCAGTTGTTGTCGATGGTCGAGCATAGCACCTCCTCAATCTCAAAGCCATTCTCATCGTACGAGACTACTTCCACCTTTTCCACCCGCTCGAACTCGCTCTCCTTTGCTGGCGAGTATTTTCGAGCAACAGCAGCTATCTGTGTCCGAGGGATGTGCACGAGTGCGGGGAGAAGAGGCACAAATGGTGAGTACCATTCACAGTTGCATCATCATCGCTTTCACAGCATCAACCGGTTGCGACCATAGATGCAGCCTGATCTGTAAGCTGGGCACCGAGCGCCCTCGTGAAAAGGTGGGTGTGCAGCTTTGGCGCGCTTATGATGTGCAAGGCAGGCGCTCGGAGCACCTAGCCAACCTGGAGGGCGGATCACGCGGCTTGGAATCGACAGGCAACGCGGCGATCGGCGGCGCGAGGCTCACCTCTCCCACTTTGTCGCGATTCGTGTCCTTGAGCCAATCGTGGGGGTGGATCTCAGTGGCCTTGTCGAGCTCGGCCATGACGGGCGAAGGTGCACGGAGGCGTGTGGCTGACTGCGCGTGCGGCACGGCCAGCGCGTGCGCCGGGTGGGCAAGCGAGGCGAGCAGTGTGGCCGAGCAGAACACCCGCATCGCCCGAACGAACGAGACGGCAGGGAGAGCAGAAGGCCGTCGGGGGGGTGCGGGGCGCGTACGGCGGAGGTGGCGGCGGGGAGGGGGGGAAGGGAGGGGGAGGACAGGCGTCCGAGAGCTCCGTCCTCTCGCCGACCTCCTCTCAGTTTCCCCTCTCTCTCTTTTTCTTCTCTCTTGGTGGTGCTAAAGTATGCTGCCCAGTCCCGCGAACCTCTCTCAGCCCGTGTCTCCTTGGAGAACTCATCGGCTTCATCCCGGCGAGGGCTCCCCCCCCCCCCCCCCTCCCCCCCTCCCCCCCCCCTCCCCCCGCACTCGCTCCGCCCGCCTGGGCTGCTGGGCCCCGCCCCCCCCGCCCCCCCTCCCCGCCCCTCCCCCCCGCGTCCCCTGGGCTGAGGATGCTCTCTCTCTCTCTCTCTCTCATCATCTCTCGTCTCTTTCCCCTCCATCCCTTCTGCCTTCCTCTTGTGCTCCCTCTTCTTTCCTGCCCCCCTCCTTCCGATTCCAGACGATGGTGTTTATTGCTGCCCCCCTCGCTCCCCCTTGTCTCATTTTTTCTGTCACATCTCCTCTCTCCCTTCTCCTTCTCTGTTACCGCGAACTAGAAGTAAAATTCTTATCCCCACTGCTCTATATTAATATTATCATCCTCGTCCTCTCTCGCCTAGATCTCTCTCTCTTCTTTGCCACCCCAACAGACGAGAGAGAGACAACAAACTAGCTAAACGAGACTAGAAAAGGCAAGAAGTCACTGCTACTGCTGCCCAGTTTTCCCTGTTCCTATCTCTTCTCTGATAGACTCGAGCTTCTTCCTCTCTTCCTCTCTCATCACAGCGCACACCGGCCCCGCTCCCCTCGCCCCGCCCCCACCGCTACCCCCTCGGGGGCCCCCTTCCCGATATTGTACCCCAAGCTGCCGAGAACGGCTGGCTGCTGCTGCTCTCTCTCTCCATCTCTGGCGTCTAGCGCTGGCGCCCTCCCCGCCGGCCGCGCCAATGAGCACGGCGGCGGCCAGCGCGGTCTCGCTCGTGCAGGCCGAGGCGCTCGAGCGGCGGAGAGCACTGCACCGGAACGCCGACAAGAGCACCGTCAAGGGCAGCCTCCACAAGAGCAGCTCGCACGGCGTGCGCCGCTCCTTGCTACCGCCTCTGCCTCACAATGTGCTCGAGCAGTCCCAGTCGCCGACGGGCGTGACTCCGAGGCATGCTAAGAGCGCCACATCAATCTCGCTCCCACCAACGCCGCGCCACTCATCTCCGCGCGTCGAGGCTGCCCGAGAGAGGCGGCAGCCGCAGGCGCCGGCACCGATTGAATCTGATGGCAGCGGCGTCGGCAGCTGCGGTGGGTCTTTTTGCCACTTTCCTGCGCTGGCACCGCCGAACAGCGCGCGGCATCACCATGCGTACACTGCGGCGCCCGCACCCGGTGAGATATGTGGAGCCGAGGCTGTGTCTGGTCGACCGGCCGTGGGTGCAGCCGATATGGCCTCCGTCTCTGCTCGTGTGGGCAACAGCTCAGAGAAAGGAGCTGCCACTGCAGCATGCGTTGGTGCACCAGCCTACGCCCCCTGCGGATCGCTATCGCCTGGTCGTACCCCAACGCTATATGGGCACTGCTCTGCCGCGAAGAGTGTGGGCGAGGCTGGCGCATTGTACGGCTCCAGGGTGGATCCAGTGGTTGAGAAAATGCTGAAGCAGTTTGGCTCCTACATGCGAGCCTTTCAAAAGGAGCACGGGATAGCAGACGAAAATGTGAGCGCTATTTTTGCTCGCGCATCCTGAGGCATGCAGACTCTGCGAGGCGCTCCATTTAGTCCTTTTTGCGACGATGTCGATGTATGCTCCGATTCGACGCGCGTTTGTTTCCCGTTTATCCGTCGGGCGCACTGACTATGTGCCTTCCCCTCCCTGAGGCAGACCGATGACTTATCTCCAAGAGCT
Source organism: Isochrysis galbana (assembly GCA_018136815.1). Lineage (NCBI taxonomy): Eukaryota > Haptophyta > Isochrysidales > Isochrysidaceae > Isochrysis > Isochrysis galbana. The sequence goes on from CM030934.1 coordinate 6,345,576, forward strand.
TTGCTTGAGTTTGAGCGTGAAAACCTTCTTGGCAATATGGCAATGGAAGAGGCCGATGCGAGGGAGGCCGCGGAGAAGAGACGCATCAGCTTGCAGGATGTGAGGACCACACCTTTACCACTTAGACGTTGCTTCTGCTTTCCTACTACAAGTGAGGCATGCGTTGATCCTCGCCCCATCGCCCCCTTCTTAGGCGAGGGCGAATGCGCTGGTTCTGAAGGGCGCGTATGATGCTTTGGGATTGGAGTGGTCATCGTACACCGGGACCGATGATCGAAAGATGATATTATACATGCGGAGACTAGAGAAGAGATGCGCAAATCTAATTCGCCACCAAGCCATAGCGCTCAAACAGCAATATTCCATGACAAGAGCTACCCTTCGGCTTGACGCTTCTGCCGGCGCCCTTGCGGCCATGCGAGAAAGATTAGAGCATGAATTTAGCGAGGACGCGATATCCGCCGCCGCTGAGGTAGTTGAGAGGGAGGCAGGACCGATCCCAGATGGGTCAAGTACTCTACTTGAAGGCGAGGTCCTTTGTACCATATCCTCGCATGCGGCAGTGCCGTGCTGACCACCGATGGATGATGATCGGTGGCGCTTGGGAATGGCACCGTCCTTGCACGTTGCGGCTGTTTGCATCCACGGGTTCGGTCATTCATCCATTCGTCCTCATTGAGCTCAGCTCTGGTGACCGTGGTTGGCGCTCGCTCTTCCGTCCCGCGGACGTAGGTTGGCTGCACTTCTTGTTGGTAAGATGAGGGACCCCTTTACGTATTGTTGTGGGGAAGGCGCAGTGGCTGTGGCTGTGACTGATGGCAGAGAATGATACAAAGGGGAAGGGAGGGGGCCATGGGGGCTGCCGGGGCTCGCAGAGGGCGGCCGTCTCCAATGAGCATAGGAGAAAACTACAGGAATGCCCACCGGAATCAGAATCCAGAAAATGAGGAGCGGCAGGAGGAATAGCAGCTCAGAATAACTTCCTCTCACTAGCTATAAGATCTAACACTTTACCCGGCCATCGACGGGAAAATGACACTGGACAAAACGCAAGTAAAAGCCACCTGACGGCCGCACTACAAAAACGTCGTGGGGGGGCGGCGGCTCAGATGGCGGCAGAACAGGGGCGGTGCGCTGAGCGGCCATAGCCATAGCAGCGGCCCATGCGTACCACGTCGTGCTGCCGCTTGCGCCCTGCCTGCGGCTGCATCAGTCCAGTGGCCCTTGCAGGCATGAACTGGAAGCTGGAAGCTGGCTGCTGGCTGTGGCATGCTCTCCAGTGAAGGCCGCTGCGCGGTCGCGGGCGCGGTCGCGGGCGCGGGCAAGAATGCGTCTACCGGTGCGATCGCAGTCACCAGCGCCGGCGTCGTATCATCCGTACTTGTACTGGCACCGCCGCCGCTGCTGCTCATGGGCAGCAGCAGGTATTGTGGTTTGTCGCGTCGAAGCCTGCCTCACTGGCAGCCCCTGCACGCGGCTGGGGAGGGAAGAGCGGGGCGCCGGGAGGGGAGACACGTTCTAAGAATAGAGCGTGTCGTGAGGCATGGAGGGCGTTCGAGCGCTCCCCCTACGCAACACATATAGATGTACGTGCGTACGCTTACGCGATTGCAGGCGCTACGTATATTTATACTTACTACTTATGTATAACTTATGTACCAGTAATACTGATAATACTGATAATATTATTAATAGGCGAGCGAAGCGCACTATCTGTATCTAATATGTTAGCCGTAGGGCACTATCTATATCTAATATGTTAGCCAAAATGCACTATTAGGTTCAAATATGTTAGCCCAAATCCAAACCTATTCACAAGCCTAGTCGTTGTGGGGGCTCCGGGGGCCGGGGGGGGGAGGTTACACCCCTAGAATTTGAATTTGAAATAGTGTTTGACCGCCCTACCATATGCACATGCAAACCAAGTATGGACTTAGTTGTTGTAGTATAGTGACAGTTAGTATACAGAGAATAGTGATAGTGATGTCTGTATGTCCGTAGTCGTTCGTAGTCGTAGTCGCGGAGGGAAGTGATCGGTGATCGGTGATTGGTGATTGGCATCTTGTGTCTTGTGTGTGTCTCCAACCTTCGCCGTCGCTTGACTCATGCTACAGCTCATGTACTCGCTAGTGGCCTACAGCCATCCCGTGGGTATAATAGCCAAGGCCGTTCTCCCACAGAAGGAAAGAGGAAATAGGAAAGAGCTGCAAAGCTCCAGAGAGAGGGCGTTCAAAAATAACATTTCAGAGGGTGATCAAAAATAACGTATCAGAGATCAAAGTCGAGAGTTAGTTCATCCGGCGGTCGGCCTTTTTGGGTGGAGAGGTACGAGAGAGAGTGGGAGCGGCGGAAAGTTGCGATGAGGGCCACGAGGGTCCTCCTGCTCTCGCTCGCGGTCGAGTTGGCTGGCGGAGTGTGGATGGGCGGGCGGGCAGTGGCTCGGGGCGGCTTGGTGCGCTGCTCGCTGCTCGATGATGCGCCTTCTGCCGTCGCGCGCTGGTGCGTTGACTCGGGCGAGAGCGAGGCCTCTGTGATGGTGAGCAGCGCGGCCGGCCTCGCAGAGGCGATGCGCGACTTCTGGTATGTGACGCACTCTCTGGGTGAGCAGGAGGGCGCCAGTTCAATCGCGCTCGCATTCCCCTCCTGGGACGAAGCCAGGCAGAGCCCCGCCTACTTCAGCCGTGTCTTCGATCACATCGGCTCGTGCTCTCAGCTCTCAGAGGTCCTGGGAGAGGAGGTCCTTTGCGCCGCACGCCACCCTGCCATGGAGGGCCAGGCGCCGCCGCCGTATCCGCTTATGATGCTACGCCGGTATGGTAGTTCCCCCCAGGTTGGTGTCGACGATGCTTTCGACGATGAATTCTTCGGTGGCGTCGATCCCTTTGCTGCTCTCGAGGCGCGACTAGCCAGTGAGGCCCCACCTCCACCTCCGCCAGTTACTGATAAAGAGGTCATTGATGCGACCTACAAGTGGGTGGATGCTGTCATTGTTAAGATGAAGGTGTGCCCTTTCTCGTCATCTGTCGATCGGGCCGGCCTTCCTGCCGGCGGTGTCACCTATCCGTTGACAAGGGCGAAGACGGTCGAGGAGCTTTACCAAGCCTTCTGGGAGCAGGTAGAGGAGCTCCGACTCGCAGATGAGCGCACGCTCTCGACCATCCTTCTCGTAGCACCCGAATTCGCGACGACCGCTGCTGAGGGGTACGCGCGGGACCCTGCCCTTTTCCCGTCCCGTGCTCAGCCTGCTTTCTTCGCTCGTTAAGGTCAAGAGGCCTCACAACACGCACCACCATCCCCTCAGATTCGACGCATTTGCTGACACACTCAACGAGGCACTTGGAACCCTCCGTCTCGAAGACGAGCTTCAGCTCGTTTTCTTCCACCCGGGCTACACGTTCCGCGACGGCAAGCAAAGGCTCGGAGCTGAGGGCGAGGCTGCCAATTATGCGCGGCGTTCGCCATTTCCGATGATCAACCTCCTGCGGACTCCTCAGGTTCGGGCTGCGCAGAAAGGAATCCCTACTGGATCCGTCTACGACACAAACGAGAAAAACCTCGCAACAGTTGGGCCAGAGGAGCTGCGTCGAATGCTAGAGGCTCGAGAATGGTCCGCTCTGGAAGGGCGAGCATGGGAGCCGCACCAAACTAGGGCAGACATCGAGAACAATGCACGCATGCAGTGAGGGGTGAGAACACCTAATGGCATTCTTCATGTCTCACGCTCAACGATTGCACAGCTTGCCATAATGACAATGTGACGTTCTCGCAACCAAACGGCTCGTCCATACGGGCTCGTAGTGGACGTCCTGACTCACCAGCCCGGTTGATCGTAATGCTGTTAGTCTAAAAAATATCTTGAACCTACCGCCCATCGCATGGACACAGAACTTTATTACACCGCCAATGCCCAGTGCGTTCTGCTAGTGTACTCCGCGGCGCGTGATGGCAGACGCGCATGTGCACTACACGCGCAGAAGCAGTAACCTCTAGCCCTATGAGCTAGTACCAGTACAGTCTGCACTATGAGCCAATGCGGGCCCGCGCAGACTGTACGCATGCTGTCTCACATATTACATATTCACTATGATTCACAGTTCACTATACTTCTACTTCTACCCACTAGCTAGCGAACTAAGCATGTGCAACCTGAGGTCCAGCTCCCCACCACCACCGCCACCATTTGGTACAATACTATAGGAGCACATACACTTTTGAGGGTGGACCGGCAACTCGCCACCCCTTATTGCAGGGGCGACAGGGGCATTCCTCCGGGTCCGGGTGCACTGAGGCCTTTATTTTTTATCCCACTCCTCTGCTCCTTTTATATGAAACACTGGACATTGGCTGCACACACACTTTCCCTTTGCACATTGGCACTGTGCGAAGTGGGGGGAAGGAGCGCGAGCTACTGACGAGAAATTTTATTTTCATGATTATGATTATGATTACGTGACAGATCAGAACTACTTGCTACTTGCTACTTGTAGGAATGGCGATGGCGGGCGTCGCTGTGCGTGCGTCTAGAAGCTTTTCTTCCAAAAAAAATCACCTGAAAATCTCAACTAAGTTTATACTTGGTTCATTCACCCGTCGCGTCGCCGTCGGCGAGCGGTTTTGTTTTGAGTGCCTCTTCAAGCTCGCTGTCCCGTGTTGTTTCCCTTTCTTGGTAGAGCCATGTGTAGTATTTCCGCAGCTGGTTGCGAATCTCGTGGTCGTGTCTGGTCGTCGACCTATCGGAGTCGCCCGGATTTTCCCAGTCGTCGGTGATATAGAGTTCAGGGATAGCTTGGTTCGAGGTCTTGGCGTGAAACCGTCGAAAGAATTCCTTTGTCATTTTCTCTTCGTGTTTGAGGGCCTCAAAGGCCGCTTTTCTCGTTGGAGTGAGTTTTGATCTTGTCTCCGCGATTTCACGCTGAAGGCCTCTAATTTCGTCCAGTTTTTTTGGGTCAGGGGTTTCGTCGGCCAGTTGAATACTGAGGAGGGCCAGCCTGGTGATTAGCGGAGTCGTCGGCGAGAGTTCTTCTCTGTTCTTCGTAAGCCATAGCAGATAGGAGGCCACCGCCTTCTTCGCGTTGTACCAGGCATCGCCTACTTGATGGTCAGGCGTCTCGGCATTTATGCTAGCCTTCCAAATATGGTGTATCGTGGCTCTGATTCGCTTGTCGTCGAATAGCTCCGTGTTTATGCGGATGTCGTATTTACGGTCTGGGTTATGGCCTATCAAGTCGAAGATCCCTACTAAGGGGAGGTGGTCGGACGATCCCTTTCCGGTGAAAAGGGCCGGGTGGGGGCCGATCTTCTGCCATGCTATTGTCGATTTGGATGCCGGTGTGTATATACGATCGATTCTTGTCTTGTATGTATCGTGTTCGCTAGCCTCGTGAAGCCTTCGCTGTTGTTGCCATTTACGAGTGTGTGCGCATCCATAAAGCCGAGATCCCGCATGGTGTCCCTTAGCAAAAGCCCTCCGGCGTTGCCGTATGTGTCTCCTTCTTGGCGGGTTCGTTAGGGGTAGGCGGTTATGTCCCGTTTTTTCTGCCCAAATGTCCCAAAAAAATGTCTCGGGACATCCAAATTTTGCACCCAAATGTCCCATGAAATGTCCATTAGACATGCATAAATGTCTAGTCGCGCACTTATGTAGCTGCCACCCCGCCCTCCCGGAAGGCCGGAAGGCAGCTATTGCTATTGCTATTGCTCGCCTGTGGTATAGATAGTAAACATTGCAGCATGTATTGTAGTGTCCTCCACGTCCTCCTCCTCCTCCTCACTACGCTCGCTGATACCTCCATCGCAGGAGGCGTGGGATGTGGCGCGGCGAGTGCGCACGCGCGGACCTGAGCAAGGGAAGGGGCACTGGTGTGTGAGGCAAGCCGGCGCGCGTGCGGCGTGCACTCAGTAGGCAGGCAATGAGGAGGGTGGAGGGCGGAGGGTGGAGGGGGGAGGGCGCCCGCACCCATCGCTCCGCGCGCCGCTGCCGAGCTCTGTGAGTCCGAGGTTGCGACAGACGCTGAAATACCATTGTAAACGAGCCTGTTATTAACGTAACCAAACCCTACAGTATTGCAGTAGGCGCGAAGAGCGGAACTTTATAACGATATTACGAGTATAACGGTAGAAGCAGCTCCCGCGCCATTTTCGCGCGCGAACGCCCCCCTGGGGGGCCCAAATGTCCTGGGACATTGCGAAAATGTCCCGTTCCCACAAACCTGCCCAAATGTCTTGTTTCGGAACGGGACTTGACCGCCTACCCCTAGGGTTCGTGTGTCTCTCAGGGTGTCTTCGACGCAATTAAAGTCGCCCCCTATCAGGGTGTTTACCTCGGTTCCTCCCAAGGAAGGAAACCGAAACTCAAATCCCCGCGTGAGCTCTGCACCCCCGTCTTTACATTCAACGACAAAGGCACACTGATGTTAGGCAACAACCTAGCCGCGATAGCCAAATCACTCCAACTAGCGGAAAAGCTAGCATAACCGCGCACAAGCCATAGCGATGCTCCACACACCCGCCCAGCCCCAACCCTCGGGAACACAGAGGCACGCCGCCCATCTCCTAGGTTCTGAAAGAAGCAGTATAGAAACCGGTAGCCCGATGGTACAGGAGGAAGGAGGGGAACAAACCTATCGGGGACCGGTGCACACCGTCTGCTGCAGGAAACCCCACCCACCCAGCCCCTAGGTAGAGCACGAGGGACGGGCCGCAAGGCAGGTGGCGGGGAGTTGAGAGTGGCGGGCGAGGCCGCAATCGTTAGAGAGCAGAGTCGCGCGCGCGGCGTGATTATTAAGAAGTTTTTTTTAAATGTAGGTAGAGGTTCTAGATAGAAGATAGAGGTAGGTAGGGGGACGCGCACGATCTTAATGGCTCGAGTTTTTTTTGTGCGCGCGGGGTTTTTTTTTGCGTTCCTTAAGGGAATGTGTTGCGGATGCACTTGCGGCACCACAAATTGCTACAAGTTTGACGACAAATTTGGGCAGTCAGCTACAAGAATCCCGCAAGTTTTGCCGACAAATTTGGGCGAATTCGGCTAAAAATATTTACCTGGCCCTATGTGGTGTGGCAGTTTGGCTCTGGCTCTGCCGCCAGGGCTCTGCTGTCCGTTCGTTCCCTCGCTCGCAGCGGGGGAGGGGCTGGGCGTTCTTCTCTGTGTCGTTCTTCAGGGATAACCCCGGCCTTGTTGAGACTCTGCAGGTTTCTGGTGCAGGGATTCCTGCACCATGCTGACAGCCCCTTTTGAGGGTGTGTGGTGTAGACTGGCATGGCCTGAACCTCGTGCTTGCGCACGAGGTCCGTGCCGTGGCGATGTAGGGGCCCAGCCTTGCGGCTTTCCCTATGGGATGCGGCATTGAGCCGACTTGAGTCATTGGGTGGATGGCCTCTGGTGGCTGAAGGGAGGTGTGAGGTGTGGGTGTTGTTGGCCCTGGTGGCCATGCTGGCCATGCCGGTGTGGGGCTGTCCGGCGGTGGCACGGGGCGCGTCTCGTACGCACCTTGGTCGGGGTGGCGCTCTCTCGTGGGTGCGATGCATCGAGCATGGCCCGATCGTTCGTCGCGGCGGGGGGGGCGGCAGGAGGGGAGGGGAGCGGCGCGCGCTCCATGACCCAATCTTTTTAAAGATAGTTGGTGCTGTGTGTGAGAAGTGGATCGTGATTTCAACGAGATATCGACCCTGTCCCAAATCGAGTGAATGGAGTCAGACCACGTGTGTGTTTCAACATGTGAAGCGTCAAGTTGAGTCAAGTAATCTCCAGGTGACAACGAAAGGTGTTAGCAGGGATGGGGATAATTGAACGCGTTTGGTCTGAGTCTGAGTGAAAAAATGTGATATCGATATCAGCAAGAACGTGTAATAATATTCTCACAAATGACAAATGCAAATTGGAAATGACTTCATTACAACAAAAAATGGAGTATCAAAGAAACATTAACCGAGAGTCGCATCAAATCGATCGACTCAAGGAACACAGCACATAAAATCTTTGACGCCGACACCAAATACCATCACAAGGATTCGGTAATAAGTTTCTTCGGTCATTAAAGACACCAGAGTGGGAGGGTGCGCTTGTGTGTGTGTGTGTCGGGGGTACCAAATGAAGGCAAACGACCTAAGTATAAACTTACTTCCGCAGAGAATGAGAAAGAGAAGTCCGTCGGGGAGAGAACGCTCTCGGCTTACCGGCTGGACCGTCCGCCGCTCTCGGTGGCCTCCCCCCCTCTTGTTTGACATAGTGAGTCCGGGTGCAACTTCAGTGAAAGTGCAGCCAGCAACCTCCACCAGCAGATGCTGAAGGTGGCAAAATACCATAGAGCCGTGCCGCCCCTAGTAGCAAAGCATAGGCCGAATGATCGCAAAACTGGACAGACTAAGCGCAAGCTTCAAGCCATCAAACAGACGAATATAGGAGCAAACTCACACAATCGTCGAACAGAGAACAGAAAAACAAACGAGAAGACTGCACAGGGCAGCATGGTATAGTGGAAGTCATTGAGCCGCATTGGGCCACTCCCCTCGAGACGTCATTTTTACAGAGCTCACCAGCGCGTTTCAAACAAGAGCATTCTTGCAACTCACCTGCCGACGAGCTTATCAAGCAGAAAGCCGCCGACTGTTTTCGTAGCCTGCGTCCGCTCCAAGGGGCTGTCACGAAAGCGCTGGTCATCCTCACCTCTCGCGGCCAATTTGCCCAAATGATGGCCACCTTGGCCATGGAGCTGCCGATCCAAAGCACCACGCTTGAGTTTGCCTGCCTCACCATCAGCTGGCAGTGGCCCAACACCTTTGTCCGGATGGCCTCCGTGGTGCATTTTGATAACTCCCTTCCCTCCAACATCCTTGGCATTAGGCTGCTTTGACTCTAGAACCTGATCAACAGTGTTGCCAAGATACCATTTGCCAATCTTTTTCAGGAGGTTCACCTTGTTCTGGAAGCCACGAGCTGCTGTTAGATGTGTTACTGCATGGTTCGCATCGTACGGTAGGAGTGCAAAGAGGATCCTCGGTGCAATTGCGAAAGAGTCGTTGGATGGTGGTAGCAGCCAGTACTTGTACCTGGCTTGGTGGTCAAGCGGAGTAGTTGGCCATGGCACCTGCACCGTCGCCGTTTTAGAGCGCTGCCAAAATATCCGTCGGAGCATGCGAAGTTCTCCCGCCTCAGGCAACTTTTGAAAGGACAAACCATCAGAAGTCGAGTGATACTTAGTCTGAGCTTCATACTGAAATGTGCTGCTTAGCCATGTACGGTTTTTTAGGACAGCGGAGACGACGGCGTCATTCAAAAGCGTCTGGTCATCAGAGTTCGCCTAAGACGAGGGCATGCAGATTGATAAGTGTCAGTGATGAGCATGGGCTGAGCACTGTCTGGTTGTGGAGCGGTGCCTTGGGCCGTGGGCGGCGCACGTAATATGGTGGACGGGCGTAGTGAACAATTTTCCCTGTGATATCCGGATAATGCTGGAAGAGCTGAACACGCCACGCAACCTCAGCGAGAATATCTCTCGCCTCGAGAGAACCAGGACGAGCATAGAGCATTCCAGCGTTGCAAATGTCAGTATCTCCCATGATGACGAGGGACGACGGCATCATGCGAAGTACTGGGAATGGGTCGTGCTGCCAGATCGTGTCGGTGTCCGCTTGGATCACAGAGAAGCCATTTGACACCAGCGACAAGAGGTATGCCTTCTTGACGTAGTAAAAGCGAAACCTCCAGTCCCAGAATTGGCGCATCGAATCGGAGTGCGCGGGGGCCTTGAGCAGGACGCGCGATGACCAGTAACATGGGTTGCGCGTGAAACTGGCGCACGTCTCGGCGGAATCGGCGAGCAGTAGCACATTCCTTCCAAGTCCAATGGTGTCGAGCGAGGCGATGGTGTTGAGAGTCATCTCGATGGATGTCCGGTCAGGCCCGCTCGCCAGCATGACCAGCTCACGATGGAGCGCTCCGGAGGTAAAAACGGGGCGTGCGACAGCGTCGGCGGCACGCAGGAGCGCGTGCGGCGACTCGATGTCCCCGAAAGGCGCGATCTGCACGGCAGACGGCCCGGACATCGCGGCGCGACCCCTAGACAACCTGCCTGTGCGCCCGTCTCTCTCTCTCTCTCTCTCTCTCTCTCTCTCTCTCTCTCTCTCTCTCTCTCTCTCTCTCTCCATCTCTCTCTCTCTCTCTCTCTCTCTCTCTCTCTCTCTCTCTCTCTCTCTCTCTCTCTCTCTCTCTCTCTCTCTCTCTCTCTCTCTCTCTCTCTCTCTCTCGCTCTCGCTCTCAAGTGGACCATCGTTCTACTGCTATTCACCATTCAGTTTTAAAATCACATCGTTACTAAGATTCATGTAAAAAAACATTCTTGAAGGTGTCCGCTTAGCTTAAAAAATATTGAAGGTGCCCGCTACGCTTCTAGTGACTCACACCCCTCCGGTATCGCGCTCGCCATCGCCTAAGCCCCACACTCTCACCCCCGCACCCACTACCTCCCCTAAGGGCTAAGGGGGGTGGGCCCGCGTGCACGATACGAACGACGGGCCACGGGCCAGGGGCCAAGGGCCAGGGGCCAGGGGGCCAGACGGGGGGGGGCGGGCTGGGGCAGGCCTGTCAGCTATATTCTGTAGACAAACGCAAACGTGAGTGCTGCTCACCTTACTTATTATACTGTCTCTCGATTCCGAATCCATTCCCGGGGTCTTTTGGGTCTAGGGGTAGGCGGTTATGTCGTCCCGTTTTTTCTGCCCAAATGTCCCCAAAAAATGTCTCGGGACATCCAAATTTTGCACCCAAATGTCCCCTGAAATGTCCATTAGACATGCCTGAATGTAAAGTCGCGCACTTATGTAGCTGCCACCCCGCCCTCCCGGAAGGCAGCTATGGCTATTGCTCGCCCGTGGTATAGCGGTCAGCCGGTTCCGTCCTACATTGTAGGACCGCGTCCTACGATTTCCATGCATTCGTAGGACTCTTGCCTTTAGTTAGTGCCTCAAGGATAGCTTAGGTTCAAGAATCTGGGCTTCCCACCAACTAAACCAATTCACATCTTTCCCTCCCATACACCATACAGTGTTGGGGCAACAGTACTGGCACCAGTGTTTGGCGCCAGTGCCAGTTCCATCTCAACTGGCAACTGGCGCCAGCTCGCCAGTTCTCAGCAAATAATGAGCGATGTAAAAAAAAAAGAAAGGAAGCAAAAACTACAAGTAAGGAGCTGTGGGTTGCCATTGGTCAGCCCCTACGTCGCGGACGTAGGAGGCCGACCAGATTCGAACCATGTGCCGCCGACGTCACGTAGATTCTCGTCGCCATCGGCATAGTCGTCAAAAGGGTCGGCTGCTTCGGGTCCACTACTGCAGCGCTCGTTGCCGCCCTCTTCCTCTTCGTCCCCGTCTGTTGGCCCGCATCTCCTCCCCGCCGAGTTTGCTGGCGGGCGAGCCGAGAAGCTGCTGCCGTGCGTCCTGTGCCGCCGTGCGTCGCACTCGTCCCCCCTTCCTCCCGGTCGCACATCGTTGAGCTCTATCCCAATCAATGCAAGCTCTTCGACGGCTTTTGCTATCTCCTGTTGCTCTTTGTTCTGTCTTGTTGCCCATAGGAGGTAAGTTGCCGCCGCCCTTTTCGCGTTGCCCCACGCGTCGTCCACGTCATCGTCAGGTGTCTCAGGTTTTATGTGGCTTCTCCATAGATGTGTTATCACTCTCCGTGTGTCTTCCGCGCCTAAGAGTTCGCTGTCGATTCGCACGTCGTATGTGCGTCCGGGTTTGAACCCCCCGGAGTAAGGAAGAGTTTGTGAAGTCGTGCTGAAGTTTCCCTGTCGGGGTGCCGCGGAGATGGAGATGCTGCGCCTCGTATTTCTACTTCTGCTCTCCTCCCTCTCGTCTGGGCTTGCGCTGAAGGCGAGCGGTCCGGTGATGCGGGTTGTGCCGATGCAGACGCGCTCGAGAACCTCGCCACTCCTCCTCCTCTCTAAGCTCAAGCGCGCGCCTCCTCCTCCACCGGCGTTGGCACCCACGCCGAAGGAAAGAGGTTTCGGAGGAGCGCTTCAACGGCTGCAAGGCTCGCCCACGCGCGCTGTCATGGCTCTTGTGTACGTCTGTGCGCTGTACTACGTCGTGGGCGGTGGCGCGCCCCCCGCCCAACCCGAGCAGACCGTGGCGCTCATCCAGGAGTGCGTCGACCCCGCATCGATCCCGTCCATCTTCTTCGTTGTCTTCAACTCGCTCGGAATCATGCCCGCGCTATACGCTGCGACTCTGCTACCAGGCGCAAAGAATCAGTCGCCTCTGCCAGCTGCACCGTTTTTGGCCGCGGCCTTTTTTGCTGGGTATGGCGCTACGGGGCCATACCTTGCGCTGCGCCAGCCTCGGACCGAGCCAGTCGCCCGCAGCGACCTCGGGTTCATTGCTCGCACCATCACGGAGTCGCGGCTGTTTGGCGGAACAATGGTGCTCACCTCACTCCTTCTTCTATCCAAGCTGCTTGCCATCGAGGATTGGGATGCGGTGCGCTTCGGGCCGTAGTGACTGTGGCTTGGCCACTCTGGTAATATGCCGAGTGGTGTGCTAGTCCATGTGTTCAACAGTGCAGCTCAGCACTCATGGATAGATTTCCATTCCGTCTCCCTGCCCACAGGCCATCTCCGTGTACCGTAAGCTCTTCGACTCCAGCCAACTCGTCAACGTCTCCTCCTTTGACCTTCTTGTACTCTCTGCCTTCTTTTTTGAGCCAGCGCGTGAGGACATGCAGCGGCGTGGTTGGTATGCTGCACCTAGCGAGCAACCCACCACAATTGAAATCCTCCGACTCGCAAGCTTCTGTGCCGTCCCGGTGCTCGGCCCCGCCCTGTATGTGTTGTTGCGGCCATCACTCCCTAAAGAGTGACTTATTTCGCGCGAGGCCACAGAGAGAACAGGAAGGGGGGAGTGCTTGGGTCCACGATCATGATGTTGGCCGAAAACACATGAACAGTGGGCGCGTACCTTGCTAGCAAAGTACACGGACACAACACCAGCACCCATTTGGCCTAAGGCGCCTCGAGCATCCTAAAGCAAACTGTCGACCTAGGATGAACAAGGTAATAAATTGTGTTGCGGGTAGGGGGAGTCCATCCCCACGCTCGAGAGGGCCTGTTCCCTCCTCCCGCCCACCGGGGTCGCAGCATTCCCCCCCCCCCCCTCTGAAGCGGCAGAGTTTCTGGTGCGGTGTACATAGGGCGTTGTCTTCCGAAAAGACGCCGAGTTGTGAGCTTTTCAATATGAAGTGGCCATCCGGAAGTGCCCGCGATGTCGGGTAGAGCGCCCGTCTTTCCCATGGTCGACAAGTGGCAAACGGGCGGGCTGCGCGTGAGGAGCGACGCGTAAGCGGCGGTGTTGAGCGTAAGAGGCGGTGTCGAGCGTGAGTTCTAAACAAGTCACGAAACACAGCACATACCCACACACACACCTTTACTGTGTCCGCGTCATGTGACCACCGTCCGCACAACACAGCGCGGTAAAGGTAGCCCTAGCGCGTTGACGACTGCGTGCAGCTGATCCGACGACAGAGACCTGAGCGTGTTGAGCTATTCGGCGGCGCTCTCGGGAGCGCGCACCCGCGGATGATGCGTGAGGAAGGCCAGGTGCCACTCGCGGCTCACCTCCTTGGCCGTCTCGTGGTTGGCAAAGTAAGTAGAGTCGTCCAACTCTTCGACGAGCTCTCCGTCGGCCGGCTTCCAGTGTGCATGACCCGTGTTGCCACTCGTGGCGAGACAGATGCGGACGTGATCGTGCATGCAAGCCGACGCAAACTCGTGCCCATGGCGCAGAACAAAGGGCGTGCTGGCGCGGGGTTTGCCGTCGTCGACCGGCCCTCCGCGCCACCACACGCCGAGGCATCTCGCGCAGAACTGCCCCTCGCAGCTGTCGCAGTTGATTGTGCAGCATTGCTCAAAGTCGATGGGCATGGGGAGGCCGCAGGGGTCACACGCCGAATGTGCGCAATCGGGGCGACCATGGCACGGCGCTGGGTTCTTCCTGGGAAGCAAAGCAGTGCAAGCGCTTTGTGCGCTAGCTACGCTCTTCGCAATTTGTGGGTGGGCATGCCCTGACCCGACCGCCGATCAGCGAAAGGAATGAGCTCACTGCCGTCGAGGGGTTTCAAAACGCACGTAGCTGGCTCGGCTGGGTACACAGTGCGGCCAGTGGGCTGGCCATCCACAAACTGCGTGTAGCAGCGCTTTGCGCCACTTCCCATGTCCACATGTGGGACACATGCCATGCCCTCTCATTGATAAGGCCACGCACGCGCGTTGACTAGCGCGCATTAAGCTTGGGTGCGTCGTCAGCGCGTTGGCGCTTCGGCAACATGGGCGTGTCCATGGGGTACATCGCCCATACTGCTGGTCGTGACGGCAGGAGAGGAGGGGAGCGGCGCGCGCTCCATGAACCTATCATTTTAACGATAGTTGACATGTTGACATCGGCCGGCCCTAGACTAGAGCTAGAGCGGACTGTGAATGAGATGAGATATTCCTCGCTGAGATGAGAAATTGGTTTGACGCCTTATCGGCGTGAACCAACCCTACGCCTCCACCCAGTCGGAGTCGGAGGCATCCACCCCGCCAGACACCGCCAGTGAGAGGAGGGGAAGAGGGGGCGAGGGGACGAGAGATAGCGGGATAGCGGGAGAGATTGCACGGAGAAGGAGTTGGTGGGTAGACAGGCGCGCCTCCCCTCTGTCACTCCGCTCTTCCTTTGGAGCTGAGCCCTCATCTGATGGCCGCGCCCGTGAGGCCTCTGAAGGGGGGGCTGGAGCCCGCCAACACGAGCAGCGAGGCGGCGCACGCGGTGAGGTTACAAAAGTGCTGGCGTGGTGCTCGGGCCCGCCGCGTGTGGACCGATCTGCTGCTGCAAAGCACTGTGGCCGCACTGCAGAGCACCAGCTCAACCACATTGGGCACTGGCGATGATGACACAGAACAGTTGCAATACCGCTCCTGCTCGGTCGTCTTGTCCAGCGCCTCTCTGGACGAGGGTCCTTCTTTAGAAGAGGCGCGTGCCATGGCGCAGGAGGCGGCGCGGAGCGCAATGCACGGTATGAATGGCAGTAGCCCTCATTCATGTGATCCCGCTCAACGGCCTTGTGACAGAAGTGTGCCTGCCGTCGAACTTCCCTGCGGCTCCTGTGATCGGAGTGACAATGCCCTCAGCCCATGTGAGCAACCTGAGGAGGCAAGCTCCAACACCGGAGGGCCCACATCCGTTTTTGTCCCTCAAGAAGAACCCGACACTGGTGTAGGGGCACTTCATTTCACCGCTGAATCGGCGAAGGGGATGAGCCTTAAAGAATTGCGTGAGCTCATGGGGGTCTTGATGCGACTTACCATCAACCGCAATGCTGTGTTAGTCGATTTATTACAAAAACGCGACGAGCTGCTTCATGAACGAGAATACCGAGAGCAGCTTGTCCAACAGCTACTTGCCCAGGTCAATAATTCGCAAGCATTACGCGGCAAGAAGAAATCGATCTCAGCCGCGTCCATTAGGGCAAAATAGAGAGGAGCACCTTTGCGTGGACGTACTGCATAGGCTTCATGCACACCGTCATTCGAAAAGAGGACCGAGCCAACTGGGACGGACTCATGAGCTCACGCTACAAATTACACGCTTGTTGTTGAAGGGTTTTCATGAAATTGAAATAGGCCGTGGGTGTGTCGTGTTGATATTGTTGGTGTGAGTATTTTGTGCGGGAGGTATGTTGGTGGTGTGGTTGGCTGGGAGGCTGAGGCTGTGTGCTTGGAGAGTGGGTGTGGGATCGCATTGTGTGAACAGTGGGGAGGAGGGGAATCGGACAAGGGATACCCAAAACGGGCACGCGCAGCGACATGCTGGTACCGGAGGAAGGCGCTTCAGGAAGGAGGGAGCACGTGCGGGAATGCCATTGGCTCTCCTGGAGCCATGCCACTAGGAACATAGCGCAGAGGGGAGTCAGGAAAAAAATTCTTAATAGTCTCGCTACACACGCGGCCCTGCGCACTTCTTCGCAGCCACGCCCGCGTCCCTTTTCCCTCCATCCACCTGCCTTGCGGCTCGTCCCCGGCTCGTGCGCTTGACGAATTGGAGTGGCCCATGGGGCCTGAGGGCAATGAGGCAGGAGCAAGGCCGGCGGCAGGCGCGGCGAAGGAGACCCCTTCGGAGGTGCTGACGGTATTATCGTCCTAGCAGGGGGGCTTGCGCGAGGGCGAGGACGGCGGCGAGAGCGACATCGAGCGAGCGGCGAGAGGCGAGAGGCGAGGGCGTGTGTGAGGAGGGGCCTGTGATGGCAGGGGCTGGCGAGGCGAGGCGAGGTTGTAGGGTATGAGTGTTACGAGAGCGAGAGCGACGAGAGCGAGAGCGACGGATGACGACTGACGACAGGACGACGGACAGAGACACCCAGGACAACACCCCGACTCTCGCCCCACGAGATTCTCACGAAACTCGACTGAAATCAAACAGGGCTAGAGTGAGGGGTGAGGGGGGCGCGAGACCCCAATTGATGGACCCCTACTTATTATAAAAGATGAAAGTAGGTTTACGTCTACCCCGAAACAAAGGGGAACCTCAAGTTTTGCACCTTCTCATCTCCGATGCTACCTATCGCCCTGACACCATCGCGGTGACAAGGGCGGCCGAGAGGGAGAGGAGCGACGCCATCGCTCGCGCTCTCTTCGTCACAGAACCGGATAAAATTCTCTCTACAAACCCTGAACACCACTATCTCACGCACACTCACGGTAACACGTAGGAAACTAACGTAAACATAATAATTTCTTAATAGTCTCACCGCACACGCGGCCGTGGACCCTCCACTTTCTACTCACGCAGCAAAACTTTCTACACCTCCACTCTCCCGGCCCTTTCCCCCCGCCATCAGGCGATTCCCCCCGTGCACTACTAGGGGGACAGAGGAAAAGGGCTTAGATATGGTCGGTGGCCCGCGCCCCGCGCCCCCCCCCGGTGATCCGTTCCCCCCTTCCTCCTATGCCTACCGGGCTGGCGGCGTCCTCAGTCCCGACTTCTCCTGTAAACAGGTGCGGGACTTACATATTTTCCGGTGGTCGGAGCTCTCGCTCCGCCCACCCCCTTCTCCGCGCTCTCTCTCCCCTCTCCTGCAGGCACGCGCGATGGCGCGCCTGCGACAGGCCTGCAGCTGCCTCTGGCGACCCCTGGAGGCTCCTGGAGGCGAGCTCAGGGGGCAGAGGAGGCTGGGGCTGGGCCCTGGTCTCCCCTGCCTCTCCCTCGCTGGCGCTCCTGGGCCTCAGGGGCCCCCACTCTGCACCTGTCTGCCTGTCGAACAGGGGGGGAGGGGGGGTTGGAGCGATGGGCTGGCCACGACAGGCCAGGACGCGCGAGGCAGGCGAGCATGCCAGGGAGAGAGTGGGTCAGCTGGGCAGTGGGCTCCTGGCAAGCCATTAGGCGTGCTAGGAGCATGGGTGGTTCCCCCCCCCCATGGCAGGGGAGGAGTGGAGAGAGGGGGGGCTCGTGCGCCCCCATGGGCGAACTAAGTATAAACTTAGTTGGAAACTAACGTAAACAGAGTGGGCGCGTGAGGAGGGGGAAAAAGGGGAAAGAGAAAAAGAAGCGAGGGGGCCCGTCGCCTCTCCTCACGTGAAGAGAGAGACCTCACGTGAAGAGAGGACGGCGGGACAACCCGTCGATGTGGGCACTGATCGAGCCATACATGGGCTGTTGGTGCAATGCTCAGGCTCGTCGGCGACTACTCTGACGAGTACGAGAAGATCCCAAAGACCAAATACATTGGAGACGAGGCGGCCGTCGCGTACATCTGCATAGAATACATCACGGCGGTCGCGTACGATGAAACGAGTCCCATGGTGCAAGTGCGCCGAGCAGCTGGCAAACTCAGGATGCAGGACCAGAAGGCCATCCTCTCACGCAACACGGACCTCGTCACCCAGGATCAGCGAAGCGACCTGGTCGCCGGCCAGCAGAACGACATTGACAACAGGATCGAGGACGAGGACAATAGGACAATGAGCGAAAGCAAGACGAAGAAGATGAAGATTAGCCGCAGGTGGTAGGCGTGTATCGAAAAGTGAGGTACCGTGGGGAAAAAGTTGCTATGCGCACGCGCCTCGCGCCTCCAACTCCATACTAACATAACATTCTAAGCGAAAACAAAACTATCGTTTGGCCCTCTTTTGACGGAACGCGACTTCACAAGTGAGCTCCACCAAGAGGGCTCGTTCCTAGAAAATCCTCGGTAGAAATGCAACTGCCAACTTTATCATACACGGCAAGCCGCGATACTGGCTGCAAACACTAGCAGCCCAAATTTGGTTCCACACCAGAGTCCAACAGGCGGCCTAGGTCGTTGCTCAGGACTAACCCCCACATACCACTTACTTAGGCAGACTAACAAGGTGGGTGAGACACCCGCACTGCCTGACCTGTCATAGCAAGAGCGCCACTAGAACCATGGGCACAGGGCTCCTAAACTGGCCGTCCCACATATGCAGACCATGACGATACATGGCATCTTAACATAAAAACATGTGGGTGTTTCAATCCCTTATCATCCACACATCTACAAACCTCATCCCTCCTCCCTGCATCACATCAGCTCGTACAGAGATCAGCGAACGGCGCTGGACGAGTCATGGATGCGTGTGAGGCCGTTCGTATCGAAGGTATGTGGATCGTTGTTAACATGCGAGACCATAGGTTCGGTGCAAAAGACAGGTTATCTATGGCAGTCCGGGTTTAAGCCATTTCAGTAATGCATGCACGAGTGCGCTCCAATAACTCATTCAAGTACTCTGCAAGAAGTGCCTGGAGTGCGGAGCCGGACGGCATCGACAGCACGATCTCACCCATCTGGTCCTGAAGCGTGCATTGCAGCTCCTCAGGGCCACACACGGGATCTTCGCCTCCAATAGTCGTGCGCAGGACTGCATCCCAGTCCCGCGGTGGCGCACCCAAGACAGCAAATAAGCCCTCACGAAGGCCCGAGCCTTTCTCGAGCCGGGGTTCGACCAAAGCGATGAGTTTCTCGGCCGCGAACAGCTGGAGCACCTCGCGGAGAAATTCGACGAGACCTCCCATTCCTGCGAACAAGATGAGCGCAGAGATGTTTGAGGGTGAGAATGCGAGGGCCAAGTGCAAAATGAAGCTGCGATCCGCAGGCGAGACGTGATTGCACACCATCCGAATCGGCCTTGGCCATGTAGGCCTTGATCGTCGCAACGAATCCGTCGTCGAGAGCAACTCCACGCTCACGAACAGCAGCACGGACGGCGTCAGCCCGGTCTGCAGGGAGAGGGACCTCAAACTCGCCCGAATCAGAGGCAGCAACTTTAAGGATCGCCTGGGCCTTGGAGCCGTCGTCCTCCAGCTTCTCGTCAGCGAGCTGGATGAGGCGCTGGACGGTGTTGGCAACGTCAGAAGCGAGACGCGCGATGGACTCGCGCTCCTCACCTTCACCCGCCTCGTCCGCCATCTCGGCCATCCGCAGGAAGAGCCGCTGGTCAATCGACTTCATCGAGTCGGCGATCAGTGACGGCAGCTGGTCGGGCGCAGCAGTGCGCAGCTTGGCGATGAGGAGATCCTGGGCGTTGCTCTCTGCCTGTGCGACGCATCCGCCCGCCCGGCGCACCGCCACCGCCGGACGCACCAGTGTGGGCGCGTGCCAGCCGAGGGCGAGGAACGAGGCGGCCACTGCCAGTAGTGCCATGAACTCTCGGGCGATGGCACCTCGCACCACGCGGAGAGATCGAGAGATAAAACTAGGGATAGGTAGGTAGAGTAGATGTAGATACTAGATACTTCCGGGTTCCCTTCCTCGTACTGTTAAATTACTACTAGGATATTTCAATGGTACTACTAGAGGCTATCGCTTCGCAGGCAGCAACTCTTCGCAGCCAGCACGCGCATGCGCCGATGGCGCCTGGGGCCTCCCCAGGGCCTGCAGCAGCCACCAAGGGGCCCCCAGGCCCCAGGTAGGTACTCGAAGTCGGCGCGCGACGTCCAGGCAAAGGAGCGGCTCGCCGTCCTCGAAGACGTCCGCAAGGCGGTGGATCATTGCCGTGCGACGGGCGAGAGCGCTCGTCTCGCGGTTCGCGCGGGCAAGTCCCCCAAGGCCACCAAGGGGAAGATACGCAAGGCGCTCTCCAAGACGGCCGTGTCCGATAAATTCATCTGTGATCACCACTCGCAGGTATTGAGTATTGACGAACGCCGAGAGGATGAAGCTGGGCAGGTGGCTCATCCAGTGCGCGGACGTACAGGAGCCACGTAACCGACATCCCATCTCTGTCAAGATCCGGGAGATGCTGTGCGCGCGCGCGTCATTCAAAAAGGCCAAGAAGTACGGCTTCGGCAGCATTCCTCTCTTACTCACCAAGCAGAGCAATTGCGTGCTCGAGCTCGAGCCGCCGCTTTGCGCTTTCTCCGCTTGCGAATTTGTTTGCTTGTGCGCAATCGACCCGTGCCACTGGTCCAGTTGAAAGCGTTGCCCGCAGTGTGGGCCGAAGAAGGGGGTGTGTAAGGTCGGGGCATGTGTGGCCATTCGTAGCAGGGTGGCAGGATCGAGCGAGCAACACGCCCAAGAGGTGGTTTTTGAGGCTCCCATGGGTAGAGGATTGTGCGTGAGCGCGCCTGTGTTGAGAGAGAAGCATTGCGTCTGGTGCGTGTTTGTGTTCGTGCTTTCAAGAAACGGGCGTGGGGCTTTATAACTTGAAAAAAATTGGCACCTCGGCGTGCAAAGTGTCCATATCCTGCCTACCATTGATTGCCCACCTGGCTGGGGGAGTACGACAAGATCCCAAAGACCAAATACATTGGAGACGAGGCGGCGGCCGTCGCGTACCTCTGCATGGAATACATCACGACGGTCGCGTACGATGAAACGAGTCCAATGGTGCAAGTGCGCCGGGCAGCTGGCAAACTCTGGATGTAGGACCAGAAGGCCGTCCTCTCACGCATCACGGACCTCGTCATCAACCAGGATCATCCAAGAGCCAAGGGACCTGGTCGCCTGCCAGCAGAACGACATTGACATCATCCACAGGATCGAGGACGAGGAGAAGGAGAAAAAGACGAAGAAGATGCAGATTTAAGTCTGCCTTACCTGCCTGGCGGGTTTATGAAAATTGCGTTCTGAAAGCCCCCGCGGCCGATGTGTTCTGTGTTCACCGTAGATATTAAAAGTCAGCAATAATAGGGTCTGTGAACATAATTGTTGTATATAAATGACTATTGACATTTGATGGCTCCATTCGATTGATGTCCCATAATTGACGGAACGATACCAAAAAAGCGACAAAAATATGACCGTCACACACAAATCAAAAAAGGCAAGAATTGTGCGAAATTTGCATTATTAGTCCGCAGGTGAAAGACATCAGCCAACCGAGACAGCGGCGAGGGACCGGCGCGAACTCGAGAAGAGAACGACCCAAAAGACCCCGGGGGTGGAGAGACAGAATAAGGTGGTAAGGTTTGGACCCATAATCCTCGCTCGCCATCGCCGTCAATGTTTCAATGTATAGACTTAATCAGGCTTAAGTTGCGTCCGGGCGAGTAAGGAGGAGCAAGTAGCAAGTAAAAGTCCCAAAGTAGCAAGCGCTGCGAGGACACTGAAAAGTTTTTGTTCTTCTGAGGTCTACAGTCCTCGCCCCCCACCCGCCCCTGGCCATCGCCAACTATCTATGAAAGCACACTGTGTGCCACCCAACCGAAGCATGTGTGAATCTGCATACTGTATACATTGCGACAGGCGGTGGTCACACAACCAAACGGCAAGGCGGGAAATTCCATACTCGATGACGGATATGACATAAGAATCACTTGATAGATCGATAGCGCATAAGCACACTATCATCCGGATGGTGGTCGCGGTATATGCGTGTCGAATGTCAATGTTTAAACAGCTGTGCCATCTTATCCCTTGCACTCATGCTTTGGAACGTTTATGGAAGTAGCAGGTTTTCTGCGCACGGTAAAGTCGGCAGGCTCATAACTACCTGTATTCCAGTGGATGTCAGCGCGATCAATACGCGACTTGGGCGACCCTGTGTGCTGCAGCCAGTGGGCGAGCTCTTTCAGAGCCTCCCGATCACCAAACGCCTCACCAACAACAGTGCCCTGAGAAGTGTTCATCACCCACCCTCTCAGAGAGAGCTTTGTGGCAATTCTCTCGGTGTACTTACGGAAATGAACCTGCTGCACTTTGCCCCAGACCTCAAATTGCACACAATCGGTTGGTGAACCCAAGGGCTCATGAGAGGACGATGGGCGGACAGGTCCTCCTGCGTGTTTAGACATCTTCTGGACTCGTGCGGCGCCATTCATGCGTACCAGAGTGCACGTGGCCGTGGACACGTGCTGAGATGTCCTGTGCGCGCACCGGCCGTTGAGCCTGCTCCAGAGAACGAGAGAGTCAGTAGAGGTGTGTGCCTCGTCGGGACGAACTGCGCTGGTTGTGCTGACGAACTGCACTGATGATGGTTACTTTAGCCTGCCTCAAAAGAGAGTTGAGTTTTTCCCTTGGGGCTGGCCGGCCGAGGAATTTTCCCCGCACCATCACCGCCTGGGGGAGACGACGACGGGGAATTCTATTTTCATCCTGGGCGAGACGACGACTGGGAATTCTATTTTCATCCCGCGGGCGAACATGAACATGCACTAATCTCCGATGAATCGATCTGGTGCAATCTCCATCGCTCCGACAGCCGTACACGGCGAGGACTGGTCGTACCGCGCGTGATATTCACCATCCTCCCGCGGCGCTCGACCCCTTTCTCAATCCCGCCTGTAACTCGATCAAATTCAAATTCCTGCGAGCTGCCAAACTCCAAACTGTTTCCAAACTGCTTCAACAGGCCACCGTTCGACACCACTTCGTCGTCATTTCATGATCTTTTGGGAGAGTTTTCCAAAGACCAAAGAACCCGAAGACACAATTCATGATGCCTTCATGCTCTCTACCTCTACACTCTAATACATAGCCATAACTATCAGTAAAACTGATAGGGTCATGGGGGCCGCGTTCCCCCCTTCCTCCATCGCAGACACCCTCTGGGTGGGCCTGCACACTCACTCTCAGCCCCTGCCTGCTGGCAAGGGCTGAGCTGACATCAATCCTGCCCAGACTCTCACCCAGCGCGCGCCGCGCGCCTCACGCATTCGCCTGAACCTGACTCCCATCGTACTGACTGCGAGTCGCCAGGTGGGCACCCAGGGCCAGCGAGGCCAGCGTGGGAGAGGCAGGGGAGGCCAGGGGCCCAGCCCCAGCCTCCACTGCCCCCTGAGCTGGCCCAACTGGCCCTCTGGGGGGACCCGAGGGTCCCCTCAGAGGGGGGCCATGGCGCGCGCAGACATCGCACGCCCGTAAGAGAATGAAGAGAACGACGAGAAAAGTACGACAAAAAAATCGACACGATCTGACCCCAGGAAAGGTAAGACTCAAGCCTGTTTACTGTAGGTTTACAGGTCGACACCCGACGCGACAGGCGGACGCCGCGAAAGCGCGGCGCCAGACGAGAACGACCCAGGAGGCGGGGGCCGCAGAACAAAAAAGTCAGAATAAGGTAAGCGACGCGCGCGTTTACGTTTGTCCGCAGAGTTAGAACTGAAAGGCCCGCCCCAGCCTGCCCCCCACCCGTCTGGCCCGTCGTAGTGCACGCGGGCCCACCCCCCGTAGGGGTAGGGGGGGTAGCGGAAGCGGGGGTGAGAGTGTGGGGTATAGGCGATGGCGAGTGAGATACCGGAGGGGTGTGAGTCAGTAGCAGCATAGCGGGCACCTTCAAGAATATTTTTTTTCTACACTCTACACAGGATAAAGACATAAAGACTGGGATCGCAAGAAATACCCCCTTCCCCTTGCGCGCCCCAATTTCCAATTTGATGGATAGTGCGGTCGTAGGGCTTGGCGGAAATGTCTCGTTTTTCTGTCCAAATGTCGAACTAAGTTTATACTTGGTCGCGATGGAGCGCGCCGGCGCGGCTCCCCTCTCCACCGGGCCACCCACCGACCACCGAGGGCGCCCCCCCAATGCACATGGAGCAGCCGCTGATGAAGCGGCCGCGTCCGCCCGCAGAGGCCGATAGCAGGTGTGTGCGACTCCGGTCGCGCCGCACGGCCCGTGGCCCCGGCCACACCACCCTTGGCAGCCATGCTGGCCTCGTGCGCAGCGCTTGTGGGCGCGTTGGGCGGTAGGGTGTCTTCGGGTTCTTTGGTCTTTCGAAAACTCTCCCAAAAGATCATGAAATGACGACGAAGTAATGTCTATTTTTGGAAGCAGGGTGCAGTGAACCAGCGCGCCCCCATGGAGACGCCGTGCGTGCGTATGCCGATTTGTTTCTCTGCCGTTCGCCTACACTTACGCAAACGTCCAGTATAAGAGAGATGTCTGACGGGATAAGCACGAAGTGCATGCGCACGGCGCGATGTGCATCGGTTCCCCCGCGGGGGCGCCTTGTGTGCGCATAGCCCCGAGAAAAAAATAATTTCAATACTGTAGGTCACCTAAGACGTCGAGACAATGAGGACGGCTTCTCGGCCACAGGACATCTCGGTCTCGCAACCCAATCTAGAAAACACCTTCGGGAATCCAGATCTACTCGAAAGGCAGGGAGCACTTGCTGTGATATCGTTACTGGATACTGGGGGCAATCCGATTTGATTTGCGACCTCAGCGTAACTCCCCTTAGGAACGTCGCACTTCTCTTGGGGTTGGCAGCAATATCCGGATATATCTACTGGATATTTGGGCTGATTTTGGCACAAAATCAGCTATCTGTGGAAATCAAAGCCGCAGCTTGGATTGTAACGAGATGAGCGAGATGTAACGAGATGGCCTGATGGCCCGACGACGAGATGAACGAGATGGCCTTGATGGCCCGACGAGATGAACGAGATGGCCCTGGGGCCCGACGAGATGAACGAGATTTTCGGGTAACGGAACTGGACGAGGAGTTTCCCCACTAAGCTTGGTCGTAATGCGGTGAAACCGATTTAGAGACAAGCGGGAAACCGGGGCGGAAGGAACTGGCAAGGAAGCTGGCAGGAAGGCAGAGGAAATGTCTTGGCAAGGCGACGGAGGCAGGATTTTAACGGTAGACGGAGTGCAGAATTTTACTGTAGAAGAAGAGCGGAGAGGAGAAGGAGCGGGGCTCGAGGCTCGAACTGCAGAGCGCTCCGTCCGGACTCGAACTCGCGAACCAGAGCAAAAGGTTGGTGGAGGCGGTGGGTTGAACCACTATGCCACGCGAGAGTTTACGTAGCCATAGGGCCGATGGGAAGGGCTGAGAACCGCCCTATATACCCTGGGTTTTTGTCTCTTCTTCTTCACTTTTCTTCTTCTTTCTTCCTCTGTTCTTTTTTTACTGTTTTACTGTTTCTCTTTTACTGTTATTTCTTTTTGCCTCTGAGACATCGCGAATGCGACACTATCTCTGGATATTTGGGTGGGAGCGTTGGATACTTGGTGGATATTTGGGTGAGTGTGGGGGGCCTTCGCGAAAACGAAACCCTCGCAGATCAAGAAAAAACCACCGAGGGGCGCGTAGCTCGCCTGGGGGTCACCAGCGAAGTCCCACAGCTGCAGAGAGGACATAGTAGGTAGATACGTGAGGAACTTGGGACTCGATTTGCGCGGGGGCAACTCAAAACTCGAGACAAATGCCCCTTGCGAAGTTAAAGGGTAAAGGGTAAAGGTAAAGGGGCACGCAGGATAGCTCATAGCTCGTGCCTTGCGTGTAGCGTGTATACTGCAGTCAGCAGTCATGCGAGTCGTGGCCAGGCGGCGTAGTACATGGCTAGTGGCAGTAGCGGTACTAACCCCCATTAGAAAATCAAAATCAACATGGAGAAGAGACTAAGATACAAACAAGGGACGGCCAACCCTTTGCACTTGCAATGAGAACGCAACCTACGACCAATCGACGGCGCAAACCAGCTTATGCTGCACGAGGAAAGGCCAAATGGTACAGAGACAGTGTGATCAAACCAAACCGCGCGACGAGTATCGCTACTAAGCGTGGACCAGGTTCATCACCAAGACGAGGTGACACACATCAAAGTGTGTACGAGCCGGTAGATTGTGTGGCTCTAGAGCAAGAGGCAGGATCTAAAACAGATTTGCTCTTTCCAGAGAGAGCTTGATCGTCTCGTACGTCGTCCAACAGATGGCAACCGACGGCGCGTGCACCAGCATGCGCGCAGAAACCCCTCGAAGGAAGCCCCGATAGCCCTCCTCAGTCCAAATGCTTTGTGCGGCATGCACAAACCCTCTGTATGTCAGCCCTTGGCGACGGCACGTAAGAGATGCCGCCTCGGTGCAAGCTGGCCCGCCATTCGCCAAGCCTCCTGTAGAGCTTTGAGATGTGGCTAAACTGAACGGAGCACTACCCCCGCCCCCAACCGCGCCCAGCACCACAGGTGGCGCAGCGAGGTGTTGGGTCTGCAACCGCGTCTTCACAACATCCAATGGGTTCGTCATCGCAGCAGCCACAGCACCAGAGCCTGCGCCGGCAGCAATGAACGACGTGTAGGAGGTCTCGCCGCCCGGATTAAGCATCTGACGAAGCCCCTCATTTGACGTCCCCATAATGAGCGCATACGGCAGATTCATGAGGAGAGTCGTGGGGTACGAGACGTAAAATGCTCTTGGCCCCTCATCCCTCATGATGACGCATGCACAGTCGTAGACGCTCGATCGGCTGGAAGAAAGCTGCATGCGCTGCTTGCACACGTCCATAGGAGTCATTATCATATCGTGGGCCATGGTGCCCACCGCCACGGCAGCACCAGCACCCATTGCCTGCGAGCTTTCGCTGACATTTGCAGTCCCTCTCTTGTGCCATCCTGGTTGTGCTCGGAGTGACGTCAACCATGTGCTGAACACAGGCTTTAGGCCCTCGTAGGTGGTGAAATAGGTCGCGTGCGCTGGGATGCACCCGGTGAACATCGTCTGCACCCCACGCCACAGTCGGAGTCCACCGTGGTTCTTCCACAATCGGATGGCGACGTCCAGTGGCGACATGCAGCTTACGCACGAGCACGCTGCAGTGCTTCCGTGCGCTGCTCCAGAGGCGAGTCCTGGCTGGACGGAGCGCACGAGCGTGCAGTGCTGCTGCTGTCGTGCCTGCATCACGGTCTTGACCGTGTCCACTGGAAACATGACCGAGTGCTCGGCAAGACCAGCCACAGAGCCAGCGACCGCATGCTACGGACAGCAGGGAAGGCATGCATGCTGCGGTCAGAGAGGAGAGCGGGGCGGCGGGAGGAGTGGGTGCGAGCACCTGCGCGAACGAGCCTTTCGATGGGTCCCACTCGTCGATGTCCTCGTCCATGTATCGGCCGGAGGAGGGAGAGAGTGGAGGGGGAAAGGGTCTTGGGGGTTAAAGACAGCGGAGCGCGCGCGGACAGGGGGCGCGATGCGGAGAGGGGCCGAGAGAACAGGGAGAGAAAAGGGGAAGGGAGAACGGAGACATCAGTAACTAGAGAGGTTACAAATCTGGGCCGACGGCCGGGGGTGGGGTGGGGTGGGGGTGGGGGGGGGGGGGGGGGGGGGGGGGGTGCAGGAGAGTGGGGGGGGGGGGGGGGGGGGGGGGGGGGGAAGGTCGACGCGGGGGGCAGCGCCACCACGCGGAGCGGCTCGTCCCAATGTCCCAATGCCGCGAATTTTCTTTTTGGCGGGACGGCTCGATGCGATGACGTGGGTAGATCTCTAGGCTCTAGCAAAGTCATGAATGATCCCTAGATGGGAAATACTTATTTACCGTATTTGGCCAGAGGCCAAATACATATGTATTTGGCTGTATTTGAAGCGCGTCCTGGGTTGTAGGCCTCGAATGTATTTGAAATGTATTTGGCTGTATTTGCAGGCCCCCAGCACCGTATTTCCCATCCGGGGAATGATCCCTAGAGTACATAGCTAATAGCTAAAGCAGTCAATCAAATATGTTCGAGTAGAGCGCGTGGGACAGCCGTGGGCAGGCCCATACCGAGTAGCGAGACGAGGGCTAGGTGTAGCATGGTTTTAGCGACGCAAAGAGGGGACGAGATCGGAGGACACCTAATTAAGCGTACACCACCAGCCCCTCCTCCCCCTGGGCCCCCCTGATCAGGACCCCCCAGCCAGCTCCAGTCGACTGGCAGGGGCTCGAGAGCCAGCGAGGGAGAGGCAGGAGGGGCCAGGGCCATGCCCCAGCCTCACCTGCCCCCTGAGCTGCGCTCCCAGGCCTCTGCCGGCCTCCTGGGGACCTGAAGAGGGGCCGCAGGCGCGCGCCATGGGCCCCCGCCGCAGGGAAGAGAGGAGGAAAAGGGAAGAGGGAGGGGAGGGGGGAGCGGCAGCTCTCCCCTCCGGCAGAAACGTGTCTTCTCGTCCCGTTTGGGTAAGAGAAGACGGGGGCGCCAGAGCCAGGAGGGAAGGGCCGCGGCTCGCCGCGGCCACTCGCTTCGGCGAGGAGAGATTAGCGCTCCTGGGCCCCTATTCACGAGTGCCCCCCCCCCCCCCTGCGTTGCTTTTACCCGAAAGGGGTTTTCCCGTTTTCCCCCAGCGTGGACTCGAGGAGAGGACGTGCTGGCGTGCGCAGGGTCGGTGCGTGCACTGGGGGGAGGACAAATATCGAGGGGAGGGGGCAGTGCCCCCTCCCCCCGGTAGAAATCGGACACCTGACACCTGGCTCCTGGCTCGTCAGGCATGGCGGGATTCCGGGACGGAAAAGTTGTGTCCAATGAGCTAGTGGAGTTGGCTAAGATATATAAATATAACATTAATTATTTTATTTATTAATTAAGCGTACACCAAGGTAGGGCCAGGTAAATACTTTTACAAATTTTTCTGCAAGTTTGGGTGGCTGCTCGAGCTCGTCAGAAATTTGGGCCCTCTCTACAAGTGGGCTGCAAGCCTAGATGGGAAATACGGTGCAGGGGCCTGCAAATACAGCCAAATACATGTATTTGGCCTCCGGCCAAATACATTTCAAATACATTCGAGGCCTACAACCCAGGACACGCTTCAAATACAGCCAAATACATATGTATTTGGTCTCTGGCCAAATACGGTAAATACGTATTTCCCATCTAGGGCTGCAAGTTTGGGGGCGCGGCGCCCTCTCTCTAACAGTATAACCCCTAGCTTATCTAAGACTAAAACCTCCAAAAAATCACCTCTCTAGTCTCTAGTCTCTAGGTAAAAATATGTGACATATTGAACTACATATTTGGGTCAACTTTTCCGGATTATATATCGTTACATTTTCGTACATATTTCACATATTTACGGCATATTTGGGCGTAGGGAGGGGGTTTGCATACTAACTATAGGCACATAAGACGGAAGAAGAGGGGCACACGTCGCTCATGACAGGCGAGCTGCGCTCCGCGATCCCTCATCCCTCATTCATGCCTATCTACTGTCTACGTATCTGGCGAATAATCTGATGTTTCATTCATGTGCAAAGCAGTGTGCTAGCTCTTTTATGTTCTTGTGGTTGGTGTGGGTGGGTGCTTTTGACTTTTTTGAGGCAGAGGGACGCTTCCCCGGCGCATTTTTATCTTATTGTATGTACATATTTTCTACATATACATAATGTATACATATTTGGGCGGATTTTCTACATATTTCTACATATTTTTACTACATATTTGGGCAAAAAAGTGTACATATTTTTACCTAGCCCTACACCTCTCTACGCGGTATAATACCCGTATGGTCACGTTCCCAGCCGACTTTTTCAAAAAAAATGACGGTCATACGTTTACATACATAAACAGGACGTTTTTATCACACAAACTGGGGTCGTCATGATGAGACCCGCGACAAAAAAGCCCGCGGCGGACGCGCCACCATGCATGCCGCCGCCCCTTGTCCCTGCTTGCCTGCGCTCGTGTATGAGCCCATGGCGCGCATCTCATCGACGCAAAGAGGGGACGAGATCGGAGGACTTGCCAACCCAATAGAGTACTTTAGCAATACCGATGAGGGGGATGTTGGGTGGCGAAGGGGGGGAAGGGGGAGGGGCGATGCCGGAGGCGCCGAGCGAGTTGCTCGGCGCCGATGGGGCGGAGAGCGAGATTTCTGACGAGGACCGGCCTGCAGCGCCCCGTACGAATGATGATTCCGATTCGCAATTCTGTCTCGCGCGCGACTGGCTGGACTTTCCTCAGCCAGAGTGGGCGGCGAGCCCCAACCGAGGCGTTCATGGTTCACAGGGAGCGGAGGCGGGGCTGGCAAGGTGGCACTGGGCCTGGCCGCGCGATGGGCCAACTCTGCGTGCTTCACGAGTATTGGGTGATGCTGATAGCTCTCTCACAGTTCCTTTCGAGTTGGAGCGAGAGGGCTGTCGCGCGTTAGGCGGCCGGCCGGCCGGTGGGAGTGATCTTGATGCATCCCTGCGGAGAGTCCTTAGTGATAGGTCTGCCGGGAGAGTACAGCAATCGACGGCCGTGAATGCACGCACGGACGCCGAGCTGGCCGACCACATCGCGAAGATTGCCGGATGGGTGCCCCCTGCCTCTACACATGGACCCGCCATCTTGGCCGCGGCACAGGACGCTGCTAACGGTCAAAAGGGCGTCCAAGATGTGGTAGAGTACAACTCTGCAGATGAATATGAGGAGCCGCCTACGTCCAAGCCTCGAGTTCATTCGCCGATACGATTACATGACCAGGTGCCAGCTTCCCTTAATTCAGATTGGCTAGGGTCCTCGGTCCGTCTGCAGACCGAAGCGGGCGCTTCGAGCCCTGCATTCCATACAGACGGTCTCACTCTTGACTACGAGAGAGAATTGGAAGCGCGATATGGCTTGATCGTACGGCGGGTCCAAGGCGACGGCTCGTGCCTATTCCGGTGCATTGCTCTGTGCGTATACGCAGAAGAAGCGCGGCATGACTTGGTGAGTACCATCTTGCATGCCGAGCTTACACTGCACGGGTGGCCTGACAGGCGTGCACTTGCATACTGCGAGTTGTCATACGCGCCACCGGCGTAGCCACCCATTTGGGTCGCTACTGTAGCCTCCCGTTCAACAGTTCATTACCCTCCCACGAAAGCGCAGGTACGGCAGCAGACGCTTTCATACATTTGGCGCGAGCGAGAGCGCTTTGGGGAGTACATGACTCGAGAGTCAGTTGGCGAGTATGTGGAACGCAAACGGCATCAAGGGACGTATGGCAACCACCTCGAGATACAGGTGGAAGAGAAGCCCGCGTGCGGGAAAGTGATCCCCTATGATGGGCTGCGATGCTTCTAACCGCCTCTTTTCCCTGTGGATAGGCCATGGCCGAGCTCTATCGTCGCAGGATCCAGGTCTTCACTCGGGGCCAACACGGGTCTCCCAGGCTAACCCTCGACACAAGCGGCGAATCGAGCGGAGCGCATGCTGGGCATTCCGACGAAACGGACGACGCCCGCCCTGTTGTTTGGGAGCGAGAGGATGGGGCGAGCAGTGCAAGTGATGCGTTCGAGTCTTCTGTGCGTGGTCTGATCTCAGCATGCTCACCGGTGGCAGCGGCTTCAACGATACGGCTGAGCTATCGCTCTCGCGACCGTCATTACGACTTACTTTTGGATCCTCGCCAAATAGATTCTTGGCAAAGCCACGAGCGACCAGAATGGTACGACCCACCCCCTTCAGAGGTAACCGGCGCCTCCGCCTCGTTTGGTGCTCGTGAGCCGTCTTCCTTAGGACGATCCCCGCGCGCCCTCTCGTCCGCTCCTAGAGCGGTGGAAGCGGATGACTTGCGTGCTGCACAGGCGGCCTCGGCGGCCGAAGCCGAGGAGGCTCAGATGCGTGAAGCATTCACCGCCTCGCGCACGGCGGCGGCGCAAGCTGAGGCGGACGCTTTTCAGACCGCAGTGATGGAGTCGGCGCGGCTCGCAATGGCGGGCGAGGCGCGGCACCTAGCTGCTGCGGCTGCGGCGTCGGAGTTCTCAGCCCTCGAGAACGAGCTCATGCTGACGGCAGCTGAGGTCACCGACACAGAGGCGACGGACGCCGCGATGCTCGAGGCCGCTGCCATGGCATCGTTGCAGGATGCTCAAAAGCCCGGAGCCGCGAACCCGTGCTAGTAATGCCAATGAGACAGCACGCATCTTGTTCTTTACAAACCCTAGGAGTCCGCGAGCAGCACGCATCGTATTCATGCTGGTGTTCATGCGACCGGTCGAGAGTCGATGCGTGGGAAAACTCGCCCCCACCACCCGGAGCAGTGCTGCCGACGTAGCAAGCCTAGATAGGAAGGAGAAGGAAAGCAGTATGATGGGGAGTCATGACCTTTGACTATCCGCTCACCCGTTTGTTCCTTCATTCGAGTCCGTTCGCGTTCGAGGTCGCCTTCGTACGCGCATTCGGGTCTCCAAAGCGTGTGAGAAGGAACCATTACACCTTCCTATCTCATTCAGCGTGAAGGTGTAATGCTTCCAAAGCGCATTCGGATATCCAAAATGGGGGGATGCGGGGGTGAAAAATTGGACCTCAGGTTGCACCTTCTCACACGCTACACAAGGAAACGCGCCCCTAGACGTTCGCATAAACGGCGATGGCGTGAGTGTGAATAGTTGGGCGATGCCAATCCTAGATGGGAAATGCGGTGCTGGGGCCTGCAAATACAGCCAAATACATATATATTTGGCCTCCTTCGAGGCCTACAACCAAGGACGCGCTTCAAATACAGCCAATAAAAAACTTCATAATATTCTTACCGCAGCTCGCGGCGCATGGAACCATTACTTACACGTAGCATACTTACTACACGCCCTTCTTCCCCCCCCCCGCCATCAGGCGGCTCCCCCCGTGCACTACTAGTGGGATAGGGGTGAAGGGCTAAGATATGGTCCGGTGGCCCAGCCCCCCCCCCCCCCCCCGGCGATCCGTTCCCCCCTTCCTCCTATGCCTACCGGGCTGGCGACGGCCTCAGTCCCGACTTA
The DNA here is from genome assembly GCA_018136815.1 of Isochrysis galbana. Taxonomy (NCBI): domain Eukaryota; phylum Haptophyta; order Isochrysidales; family Isochrysidaceae; genus Isochrysis; species Isochrysis galbana. Next base: position 6,378,462 of record CM030934.1, read on the forward strand.
TTTATCCCGTAGACAGGTGCGGGACTTACCTATTTTTCGGTGGGCGGAGCTCTCGCTCCGCCCATCCCCTTCTCCGCGCTCTCTCTCCCCTCTCCTGCGGTACGCGCGATGGCGCGCCTGCGACAGGCTTGCAGCTTCCCTCTAGCCACCCCCAACTAACTTTATAGTCAGTTGCCATGGAGCGCGCCGCCGCTCCCCTCCTCTCCTCCGGGCCCCCCACCGAGGGCGGCCCCACAACCAACAAGTGCAGAATGTGCAACCAACATCAAGAAGACTCATGTCACCTGGCGTGGTGCCCCGCGACAAGAAAAATCTTCGACACCATAGATGCGATCGCTAACTACACTCCAAAAACGAATAGAAACTAAGAATGAGTGATAACCTCGGACTGGTGGCGGAAGCGATCGGCCTCGCCGAAAAGCTCGCCTGAGGTCGAGGCACACCCTCCCCTCCCCCCCCCTCCCGGAAAGAACCACCCACGAAGAAGAACAACTCACGAGCATGAGGCACCCCAGCAACGGCGCAACACCTACACCACAGCAGCAAGAAACCGGCCACCCAGAGGCACAGGAGGAAGGAGAGAACAGACCACTGAGGGCCGATGCACCCCGCCCGACCCAGCCCCCCCCGCGACCCGGGCCCCTAAGTAGAGCACGAGGGGAGTTGCCGCAAGGCGGGAAGTGAGAGGAGAGGAAGGGATCTGGGCGTGGCTACAATAGACAACCCCGTAGCCGCGCGCGTGGCGACAAAATTAAAAGTTTTTTTTTTCCTCTAGCCATCCCTGGAGGCTCTTGCGGGGCCAGCTCAGGGGTCAGTCAGGGGGCGGAGGAGGCTGGGTCTAGGCGCTAGCCTCCCCCGCCTCTCCCTCGTTGGCGCTCGCCTGCGCCTCAGGGGTCCCCACGCTGCACCTGTCTGCCTGTCGACCATGGGGGGAGGGGGGTTTGGAGCAATGGGCTGCCCACGACAGGCCAGAGCGGGCGAATAGGGCGAGCCTGCCAGGGAGAGAGTGGGCCAGCAAGGCAGTTTGCTCGCCAGCATGTCAGTCTGCTCCTAGCAAGCCATAAATAAGGATAAGGCAGCATGCCAGGAGGATGGGTGGTTCCTCCCCCACGGCAAGGGATGAGTGGAGAGGGGGGGGGGCTCGTGCCCCCCCATGGGCGAACTAAGTATAAACTTAGTTGTTCAAGTACAGCCAAATACATATGTATTTGGCCTCTGACCGAATAAGGTAAATACGTATTTCCCATCTAGGATGCCAATCCCTCGTTCTAATTTCATGTTTGATTGTATATCACGATGTAACATACGACTCTCGACAGTTTTTCCCTTGAACGTCTCACCGGAAGTAAAGATGCGCGTAGACCCACAAGGTGCGTGTTACGACACGTATGTGTCCCTACCATCAACTTCCCACCAAACTCCAAACAATCACCTCGAGGCAATACGACCTCCCATAAATCAAGCAAGCGCGTTAGCTGGCGTGTGGCGTCGTGAATCTTTGCCGATGATACAGAGATGATGACTGGTCATCCACCGTCAATGTACACGAAGATGAATAGAAATCAATCGCGTTGCGTCCAATATTGCTGGAACATTTGCGTAAGGTACTTAGTGCACATTAGTTGAAGATTGCGTCTATCATTGCACTCCTACTTGTCTGTCTGAGAATCAGCAGCGGTAGGAAAAGATTCAGTGCGGCCTACTGGCGCCTGAAAGTGAGCGAGTCCCGGAGAGTAACGGTGGGTTCACATCATATCATATCAGCCTCCAACATCAATCAACATCCACTTGAATCACTAGATGAAGGCACCCAAAATGACGAGAGCATCGACTTTGGCCATGAGACGCCTGCTCATCGGATAGCGAATGTGGGCCCTAGCCACTCATCCATTAATTGCGCTCGGAGCTGACCCCGCCTGCTGCGCCCTTCGACATTGCTGAAATGGCAACGCAAAACGGCCACATCTTCTTCCACTGAGAACGTTGCGACGTGAATGCGAGGAGATCTGCTAGATCGATGCGCATCTCGTTATCGTCTTCCTCCTCGAGCATTTCCATGTCGACAGTATCACCGCTCGTAAAGCGTTCCTTCCCAGTCTTCCTTTCGCCGCCCGTCCGGCGGCTCAGCGAGCTGCGCCCCGAGATCTCCATACCCATAGCCGCACTCAGCCGACTAAGCTGCTCTGACAGTCGCTCGCTCATGGACGAGAAGCGGCTAATGCGAGTTGGCGCGGAGAATGCATCCGCGGATTCGTTAGCGGATGTTTGAGAAGGCATCACTGGCGGCGACGGCTCTGATAGAAAGCCTATGCCGGCGCGATTGGTAGCGGCGATGGCGAAGCGGTATGGTGCAAGGCTGCCGACGGGACGGATGCAGTTGAGCTGCGCGAGCGAGATCGATACCGAAGGCGAGCTTGGGTCGGCTGCCGAGACGGCCTCGATGTCAACGTCGAGGCTGCTAGTCCAGGTCTTCCCGTCATCAAACGAGATCGACAGGCGGTAGCCTGTCAGCGCCAAGCCGCCGTCTCTGCTCGGAGGCGTCCACTGCAACTTAACCATATCCTCGTTGGCGGGAATGGCATTGAGCTGGAGCGGCTGGCTGGGCCGGTGCAGGTGCGCAAGATGCTGTGATTGAAAGTTGTTCGCAGAGATGCACTTCCTGCACAAATGACAGTATCGCTTCCCTGGTTGCATACGCCCGCCTTCGCCGGCTGTTGATTTCGCGGCAGAGTGGTACACCGCCCCTGTTGAAGGGTCGGTAAACCAAATCACCTTGCGAGATTTCAGCTGGATGCGCAGGAAGAAGTCGATTCCCAGCTCCTCCAACAGGAACGGCTTTTCCTCCGTGTTTGGACCCTCGCATGATATCATGAAGTCGATCCAAGGCTCGAGCATCCGCGTCTCAGTGGATAGGATGAGCCAATCTTCACGCGACACAGTGTTCGGGTGCTCGGCGTCACTTTGCGCTGCGCCATAGATGTGCTGGTTGTCGAACGAGGCGATGCGCCATAGATTGGCTTCGAAGAAGATACGAAGGCATGCGACATCGCTCGGCCACGTCGGGTCGCCGTCTCTCGGTAGCTTGACGTAGTGCGGGCGGCCGTTGACCATGGGCTGCTCCATGCAGCGGCTCCAGACGCCATTGATAAAGCCGATTGCCGTGGGCGCGCCACGGCTGTGCAGCCGACCATGCCGCTCGAGCCTCTGGTGGTGTCGGTCGGCGAACATGTGCTGCGGCGCCACCGCCACCACAGGTCGGGCCATGGCGTGCTCGCGGTGGAGTGGGGGGAGGGGAGATGCGGCGAGGGGTTGGCAGCGTCGGTGGACGGGCGAGAGAGGGGGAGGGGGGGGGGGGAAGGGGGGAGCGTCCTCTCGGCCGATGCGCGTGCTCGCGTTTGGGGCCATCTCCTTGGTTTGGTGTGTGTGTGGGTTGGTGGGGATGGGGCGTGACGCCCAAACGAGGCTCGCTCTGCGCGCGCGGGGGGGGGGGGGGGGGGGGGGGGGGGGGGGGGAAGGGGCGGGGAAGGGGAGGGGGGGGGGGGGAGGGGGGGAAGGGGGCGGGGGGCGGGGGGGAGGGGGGGGAGGCGCGAGAGGTGGGGAATCCGGCGATGATGACGCGGCCCGGCTCGCTCGTTCGCGCCTCGTTTCCTCCTCTTGACCTCTCTGGTCTCTAGGCAGCGGAGGAGAGTGGAGTGGAGGAGGGGAAACGCGATCTTTGTACGTTGTACTTGTACTCTACAGAGAGAAGCCTGGAGGCGCAGGGACAGGGGGCGGGGGGATGAGACACCGAATGGTGAATCGGGGGGAGGCGAGGTGCGAGATGCGAGAGGTGTTGAATTGTGTATTACATGTTACATGCTTGCTATGCGGGGGAGCCGACAGCCCATATCCCTCACGATCGAGAGAGCAGCCGCGGCGCTTCCCCGTGCAGGTCGGCCAGGCGGTACTCGCCTACGAGCGCGGCACCGACCGCCGCGCGCGCCGCTCACGTCCGCCTCCTTCGAGGTTGACTGACCGATTTCTACAGGATAGATTTATTTCGACAAGATCAAATTCGACAATTCAAATTTAACAACGACCACGTCATTAGAAGGATGAAATAGAGGCAGATAGATTCGCCCTACTCAACAAGGCCGCACACTTTGGCAACGCCATGGACGCATCCAGCAGAGCCCAGGCCGACATGGGGCGCCAACCAAAGAAGCGAATCGACACCCTAGGTGGGAAACACAGCCAGAAGTTTTCCAAACACATAGCAAAAACAGGCTGTTTTTCGCTTTCATAGAAAAGTCGCGTTCCATCGAAAGAGGACCAGGCGACCAGGCGGTTGTTTTGTTTTCACTTAATGATTAATGAATGTGCCATGCACCGTGCTGTGTCCCGACCCAAGAGAGACCTCCATGGCGCCCCAGTCCACAAAATATGACACATACTGTCCAGCATCTGGCATCTGGTTTAAATCAACTCTTGGTAAACTATTGTTATAGTTTGAACTATGGAGCGTGCCGCGTGCCGCAACCGCTTCCGCCCCAGGCGACCCTCGCCACTGCGCCCCACCTGGGAAGCCCCACGCCGCCCGAGGCGGCTCGTCAGAAAGCCATCTCAAAGCCCATCCAAACCACACCCGCGCGAGCGCAGGGTGCCCCGCTGCCATGTTGGCGAGCGGCTCTCCTGTCGAGTCGAGCGGAGCCGGAGGGCTCTGGGCCACTCCGTCGCGAGCGGCACCGGCGGTTAGCGCGGCGCCTTGGCCCTCCTCCCCGCCGGGAGTAGGGTGAATGAAATTCTGGATGGGGTCGGGCATCCCCATTTGGGTGTCTGGACGGGGGACGAACGGCGAACGAAGGGCGGTGGGGCGGCGAGGCGCTCCTAGCGGCCCTAGTGTGTTGGGTTTTAAGAGATTGTTAGACCTACAAAGAACTCTTCCCTCAGGGAGGGAGCCTAGGCTGCTTGAGTGCAGCGACGCAGCGAACAACGACGGACAACGGTGCTGAAAACAACAGGATACACCGACTCACGAACGCACCGGAATCATTCACCCAAACCAAGCAAATTATCAAGCAACCGCGACCCCAAATCACCGAGAACTCAAACACGTCGCGAGAGACGGAGAGAGAGAGCGAGAGAGAGAGAGGGACTCCGCAGCGACGGCCGGAGCGTGTCTCCGTTGTAACTTCCCACGTAGCGGAGAGTCCGAAGGGGAGCGTCATGTCGCGCGACCACGGCGATCACTTTGGATACAGATCGCGACGAGATATCTTCACGACCGAATAAATCTTGCCGTTGAGCGTGAACCTTCTAGACGCTTCTAACGAACAACCCTGAGTAGCAACCAAGGGGAAGAAACACCAAAGGGGCCAAGGGCTTGCATGTAGCTTGCATCAAGGGGAAAGATTCCCTCACCTAAGAAGCGAACCTACACTGATCTCCAAGGGGAGATGGCAAATTAAACCTCAAATCTCGAGCGGATAGATAGAGCAACCGACTCGCTCGCCAAAACCTTGACCGAGAAGAAAGAATCAAGGACCTACAAGCCAAGGGTAGCGGACCTAGGGAATGTGAGAGGAAATTTCCGAACGCCAACGCCAACGCCAAACGCGGGAAGGCAACGAAACCCTAACCAGGCCAAGCAGAACCTATGAAGAACAGGCCTGGACGACAACGAAAGTCAGCAAGTCCCAAGAAAGAACCGGAACCCAACAAGAAACAACAAACAAGCCTTGCAAGAAGCTAAATAAGCCTCCTGAAGGTACCCCGAAAGCCTGAGACAAGCACACGGCAAGCAACAGGCGACCTGGCTCCTTTGAGTCAAGATTGCCCGAAAGGAGGAAACCTGGAATCTAGACCTGACAAACAGGCAAGACGGAAAGAAACGAGAACTCGAATTCTAGGTCGCTAGGGACGAACCCTACCAACTTAGATGTGCCTGAACTTCACCGTGTGGCCGCACGGCGAAGGACCTGGAAATAAGAACCTGGAAATCGCATCATCTAGGATGAATGCGACATCTCCATCCATGGCCTGGCCGGCAAGCGACAGGTGGGGTACGTCGTCACCGCCGGCGGTTGCGCGCGGGGAGGTATCTCTTCGGGCGCGAACTGTCAACGGCGAATCATAAAAGCAGTTTTGTGATTTTATAAGTAGTATCGTTAGAAGGGAACCGGGGCGCGGCGACGGAGAGGGAGTCGCGCGGGAAAACCTAAAAACGGAACATACGAGGAGACGAGGAGGGAGTGTACAAGCCCCCCCCCTTTACCCGCAACGAGTATAAGTAAATAAATACTATTTGCCATTTGCTTCAGCTTCATTAGTCTGCCTTCGCATAATACCTAATACAAACGATGAACGCACCGCCAGCAATACCTACTACTACAAGTAGTTTCCCAATACAGCAATGTCCCGAACGACGCCAGTACTTACTAAGGACATGATAGGAAGAATCATGGCCGTAGACAGGGGTGGAATAGCCGAGGTTTTGACCCGCGGACGGCAGGATGAAATCTATAGGAGGAAGATAGGGAGATAGTGCATGCTAGTAGTAGAAAAATGATGAAGTTGGGCCAGAGCCATGAACTCGAAGCAAAGAAAAACGCACCGATCGATGCGCTGTTCACCCGCGGGTCGTGATGTGTGGCATGGCCGTGCACACACGCGTGTGCCTCACACCGTCCTGTAACGCTAATAATCGGAGCTGAACACAGCTCCTTCCCCTCCCTCTGCCTGTCCGCTTGCTACCTATCCACAATTGCTACCTTGGCTATTTGTCCTTGTTCGGCGCCTTCATGTGAGACGAGTGGTCGTGCCACCACGGCCATGCTAGTTTTCAAGAAGCAAATTTGGACGCAATGGAGTTTTGCATCTCACGATGAGGAACCGTAAAGGTGCTAGGGTTAAACGCAAGCTACTCCGGAGCTTGTGTTCTCTCGCACAGCACGCTGCGCCTCGGCGCCCTCGCCAAGCAGAGAAGGCTCGCCCGCAGCGGCTTCCTCGAGGGATTTGCCCGTCGTCTCAACGACGCACGCACCATAGAAGATGGTGATGAGAATGCCGAGCCCTGCGTAGAGTCCAAAGGCAGCGAACGGCCCAATGGCCTCATTCAAAGACAGGAAGGTGAGTGCGATCGTTCCCGAGCACAACCGGTTGAAGAAGACCGACATGGCGACAACCTTCGCGCGCCTGCACTCGTGAGGACGGCTATGTGAGTGAATGAGATCAAGCGTGAGTTGCGGCTGGCTGGCAAAAGTGTGGTCGGCAAGCCAAGGGCTTGGCTAAGGCTCTCGGCAAGCTGCGCACATGTAAAGTGGAAGCATCTCTGACACGACGACGAAGGTAAGCGCGCCTGGACCGAGGGAGAAGAAGAGCATGGCGAAGCAAAGTGAGGTGGCAGAAGCTGCCAACGGCCACCCGAGTGGGAAACGGAGGGCGATGCACAGGACGAAGATAGAGAGGGCGAGGTTGGAAAACACCATAGTACGGCGTCGACCAACAGTGTCAACAACCTGTCGGTCGATAAGGGGTGATGGAGACCAGTGAGAAAGAGTACTCACGCCCGGTATTGCCCAGCCTTCGTGTCCCACAATCGATCACGAGAAGTCTCACAGTGCTACCGCTTGATGAGCAAGTGGGACTACGTGTAGAGGTGGCAGGCAAGCCAAAGGCTAGCACTAACCGCGGCTGCAACGAACTCGCCGATGAGCTTGGAAACGCCAACTCCGAGGGACACAAGGAAAACGACGTCGACTGAAACGCAGTTCTCTACCTCTTCCTCCGAGATACCGACGGCGGCACGCTCTTCCGGGTCGACGCATTGGTTAAGGATACGAGGGGTGTAGTAAAGAATCGCCTCCGTGCCCGTAAGCTGCTGCGCAAGCCCCAGCCCGAGGGCAACGAGTACCTGCCCAGAACAGGGAAAAGTGGTGCAGGCATCAGTTGGTGGTGAGTTGCCGCAAGACGGCAGAGCGCATAGGTACGGTCGCCTCAAGGATGACGGAAAGCGCACGCTCAAAGCGAATGGTAATGACAATTTGACCATATCCCGATTGCCACCCCCGCGAAATCGTGATCAACGACATGCTCGATGAACCATTCAACCATTTGGCGGGAGGCTCGGTCGCACCTGGCGACGCTCAAAGTTAGTCGGTGGCAAGAGGGAGTCACGCCAAGTGAAGACTGCGTGGCCAGTCGAGAGATTGCGGGTAGTCCTCAAATGGGGCACGTGCGCTCCTTCAACACGACCCTCGGCATCTGTGCCGCCAGAGGACGCCCAGACAGGAGGGTCGCCCACAATTGCGCGCGTCGAGCTGGGGGGGCGTGTACCATCCGGTGCAACGCCTTGGGCATCTCGTCCCGTTGCTCCCTGCTGAGATGTGCTCTCCCTGCACCCTTGAGATCCTTCATGGGCCGCGCTAATTTCAACATCGGGGATTGCCGATGTTGAGTCGGATGCGCCTATGGTCACACCGTTGACTTCATGCTGCTTGCCTGGGCCCTCGAGCCAGGCAAGTACGCGGTCAGCCTCTGCCTTGCGCCCACGCATGAGGAGCCAGCGAGGAGACTCGGGCAGGAACGGATACGCAACGAGGTAGATCAAAGGGAGCAAGAGCGACACGCCCATCGCAACGCGCCACCGCAAGTCTGCGTCGTGCGGAAAGCTCAGGTTTATGGTACGGTCGAGGGCGAAACCAAGGAGAATGCCGACGTTGATACTGATGTCCGAGATGGCCACGAGCCCGCCGCGCCACTCCTTTGGCGCCATCTCGGCAATGTACACTGCACACGCGCACCATGCGCAACCTGAACCTAGTCCTTGCAGTGCCCGACCAAAAAGCAAGACATCGAAATTATGTGCGAAGGTCACAGCGGTGCCACCTACCGTCCGGATCGCAGGGAAATGCACTCGGCACGGGCCGATTGGATTGAGTGTGACGCGTGCGGCGATGTGGCAATACATTTCCATGTGCTGCATCACGCAGCTGCCTCACCTAGGAGCAGGAGCAATGATGACACTAGAAGTGTTGCTCGTCGTCCGAAGGTGTCCATAAACATGCCTGCGCCACCCAGCGCGCCGAGGCCTGACACGAAGTTGAGCCCCGAAGTCGCCATCTCTTGCGCAAAGACGCTGAGATCGAGTGACGACGCCATGTCGATCAGAGATCCTGTGGTGGGCAAAGTCGGTAGTTGGCTGCCAGGTTCATGCCACGCGTGTAGGGAGGGCTGGAGGCCAGGTGGCGGTGTGAGAGGAGGATTCGTACACATTGGGAAGGCTACCTACCGGAGATGACACCAACATCGTAGCCGAATGCCATGTTGTTGAGCGCTGCAATGACGGAGACGCACATGACGTGCCATGGGAAGGCTGGCGGCTTCGTCTCCGTCATGTCTCGGTGCTGTAGCAGGGACTCGTGGAGAATGTTGCCGGGCGAAGTGGCGCGTCAATCTGCCCGCGAATCGCCGGCGTGCACGCTCACGCCGAGCAGAGAAGGAGCGAGCGAGAGGGGGGGGGGGAGGAAGGGGACCCCCTTGGGGCGGGGGTGGCGGCGGCGGTCTCTCCGCCTCTGACTGCTCGGAGGCACCTCTCTCTCCCCTTTCCTCCTCCCCCCGCCCCCCCCTCCCCCCCCCCCGCACTACCTCTCCCTCCTACGTTTACATATAACCCCCCCCCACCCCCCCCGTCTCTCCTTTCCTCCCTCCTCTCCCTCTCTCCACCTTCTTCTTCTTCTCTTCTTGCCTATTCCTTCTCTCAGAATGTCTTGGCCTTTTTCCTCTCTCGGACCCGCCTTTCGTTCTCTCCTGTGGGGGGGGGGAGGAGGGACGACACCACGGAGAACTCTACGCACGTGGAGTACTCCTGCAGCAGAGAGAGAGAGAGAGCGGCGAGAGAAGGAGAGAGAGAGAGACAAGAGAAGAGAAGAGAGAGAGGACGACGCACGCTGTGTGCGCCGTGGAGCAGGACGGAGACGGGAACCGTGGAGACTTGCTTTCTCCTAGAGTACTCTATTCTCCTATTCGTCCGTCCCATTTTTCTCTTCCTTTGGGGATAGCCATCGCTGCCCACCTTTTGGTCCATCCGCAGGGGGGGAAGGGGGGGGGGGGGGGGAGGGGGGGGGGGGGGGGGGGGGGGAGAAGAGAGAGAGAGAGGGCGGCAGGAGCGCGACACCTCGCGTTCTCTCTCTCTTCGAGTCGATGCGGGAGGGTCGGCGTCAAAGCATACTTTATTAAAAACTCCTAAAAACTCACTGCTGAGCTTGCTGGGAGAGCACCTTTTAATTAACTCCTACTTCTACTCAGTCCAAGCGAAGCTAACATGGGGGGGAGGGAACTATAATATTCTCGCCTCGCCCGCGACTCTGGACCCACTACCTTCACGCAAGCGTTCGACACCCCCACTCCCCCGGCCCTCCCCCCCCGCCATCTGGCATCTGGCGACTTCCCCCCATGCCCGCGCATGCGCTCATGTGAGGGCTAGTAGTAGCTAGTAGCTAGTAGCTAGTAGGGGGATAGAGGATAGAGATAGAGATAGAGGTAAAGGGCTTAGACATGGTCCGGTGGCACCGCCCCTCGCAGGTGATCTAGTTCCCCCCTTCCTCCTACGCCTACCGGGTAGGGACGGGTACAAGTTTCGCGCTCGACTCCCCCAAATTTTGTGCTTGATTTTGTGACTTATTTTGCTCCTCCCCCCCCAAATTTCGCGCTAGATTTTGTTTAATCAACTACTATAACTAACGCTAGCTACTAGCTAGCTATACCATAGTAATGTGTAATGTAACTTATAACAACACACAAGCATCGCCATAAATAACGTCATGTTGTATCGGCGCACGCCCTAGAGGCCTAGGCCTACGCCCAACAAGACTAGGGCTAGGTAAAAATATGTGACATATTGAACTACATATTTGGGTCAACTTCTCCGGATTACATATCGTTACATTTTCGTACATATTTCACATATTTACGGCGTATTTGGGCGGTAGGGCTCCACGCCTCCATTGGAGAGTGCGAGGTGGTGGAGGCAGCCCGCAACGATGGACGGGTGCGAGTGTGCGAGTGGTGTGGGAGAAGAGCAAGGGCAGTGGCGCCAACACCACCGTCCAGCAAACGTTCCGGTGGGTAGAAACGGCATCTCTCAAGAAGATCGGGTTGCGCCGCTCTCCGAGGCTCTCAGCACCGCGCCGTGGCATCTTTGGAGTGGAGATCCCTGAGATGGCGGCTCACGAACGTCAGCGGCAAATGAAGAAGAAGCCGCCGGCGGGCGTCCGTGGTCGGAAGTCGGGTATGCGTGCATCTAAGGAGACGTCAATCACCCTGCTTCAGCGCCTGCGTGAATTCCCCAACCACTCATTGCGTGAGTCTGCAGGAGAGCTGTTTTGCGCAGCGTGCAAGCAATCACTCGCTAACATCAAGAGCTCGATCCGTGCGCACGTGAACAATATGAAGCACATCGAAAAACTGGCGGCTTTGAACGTGCGCAACAAGTCGGATAAAGTCCTCGTTGGGGAGCTTGGCGAGTACTTCAAGAACCACACCGATGAGGCGGGCACTAGCACTAGGGCAACTTTAGCAACGCGCAGACATGCGACAGAGGAGCCGACACAACGAGGGCAGATCTCGCTGGGGAGCTATGACCGATAGACGAGAGAAGACAAAAGACGGTCATGGAACATTTGATGACATCGAGAGAAAGTAAGAGAAGAGGCGGAATACCAATCGACGAGACCTTGAGGCTTAAAATAACCCACAGGTTATAGTTATATGTAAAAGCCTGCCATCGTATGGAATATACGACACCATGCAGAACCCAGAGCTCTCGCGAGCAGGGTGGGGGCTCCACGTCGCCCTCGGTGCCACAAAGCACAAAGCAGCCGAGAGCCGAGCACGAAGGACCATGTCACGTGATGTCTGCCTTTCTTCTGAACCAGCTCGATATCGACCGTGACGAATTGGCGTGCATGCAAATGCTGCTTGCTGGGTACAAAGGGTTGTGTCACTGTGGAAATCAAAGCCGCAGCTTGGATTGTAACGAGATGAGCGAGATGTAACGAGATGGCCTGATGGCCCGACGACGAGATGAACGAGATGGCCTTGATGGCCCGACGAGATGAACGAGATGGCCCTGGGGCCCGACGAGATGAACGAGATTTTCGGGTAACGGAACTGGACGAGGAGTTTCCCCACTAAGCTTGGTCGTAATGCGGTGAAACCGATTTGCAGACAAGCGGGAAACCGGGGCGGAAGGAACTGGCAAGGAAGTCGGCAGGAAGGCAGAGGAAATGTCTTGGCAAGGCGACGGAGGCAGGATTTTAACGGTAGACGGAGTGCAGAATTTTAACGGTAGGAAGGCAGGATATTTAACAGTAGGAAGAGGCAGGATTTCTAACGGTAGACGGAGTGCGGAATTTTTACGGTAGAAGAAGAGCGTGGAATTTAACTGTAGAAGAAGAGCGGAGAGGAGAAGGAGCGGGGCTCGAACTGCAGAGCGCTCCGTCCGGACTCGAACTCGCGACCCAGAGCAAAAGGTTGGTGGAGGCGGTGGGTTGAACCACTATGCCACGCGAGAGTTTACGTAGCCATAGGGCCGATGGGAAGGGCTGAGAACCGCCCTATATACTCTGGGTTTTTGTCTCTTCTTTTTCACTTTTCTTCTTCTTTCTTCCTCTGTTCTTTTTTACTATTTACTGTTTTTCTTTTTTTTTTACTGTTATTTCTTTTTGCCTCTGAGACATCGCGAATGCGACACCCCCCGACTTAATCACGAGCGTCCTCGCGAGCCTTCTGCAAGCGGAATCCTTATGTCTCTAAATTGTGGAAATCAAAGCCGCAGCTTGGATTGTAACGAGATGAGCGAGATGTAACGAGATGGCCTGATGGCCCGACGACGAGATGAACGAGATGGCCTTGATGGCCCGACGAGATGAACGAGATGGCCCTGGGGCCCGACGAGATGAACGAGATTTTCGGGTAACGGAACTGGACGAGGAGTTTCCCCACTAAGCTTGGTCGTAATGCGGTGAAACCGATTTGCAGACAAGCGGGAAACCGGGGCGGAAGGAACTGGCAAGGAAGTCGGCAGGAAGGCAGAGGAAATGTCTTGGCAAGGCGACGGAGGCAGGATTTTAACGGTAGACGGAGTGCAGAATTTTAACGGTAGGAAGGCAGGATATTTAACAGTAGGAAGAGGCAGGATTTCTAACGGTAGACGGAGTGCGGAATTTTTACGGTAGAAGAAGAGCGTGGAATTTAACTGTAGAAGAAGAGCGGAGAGGAGAAGGAGCGGGGCTCGAACTGCAGAGCGCTCCGTCCGGACTCGAACTCGCGACCCAGAGCAAAAGGTTGGTGGAGGCGGTGGGTTGAACCACTATGCCACGCGAGAGTTTACGTAGCCATAGGGCCGATGGGAAGGGCTGAGAACCGCCCTATATACTCTGGGTTTTTGTCTCTTCTTTTTCACTTTTCTTCTTCTTTCTTCCTCTGTTCTTTTTTACTATTTACTGTTTTTCTTTTTTTTTTTACTGTTATTTCTTTTTGCCTCTGAGACATCGCGAATGCGACAGTCACGGAACCAGGCCGAAGTGCCTGTGCTCAGGTGTCTGGAGGAAGGGGCGTCTGTAATAATGTGAAATGGTGTTTTGTGTCCGCTTATTTATTAGTTATTAGCGCTTAGCCTTTTCAAAACGCAAAACGCGATTAGCGCTTAGCCTTTTCAAAACGCAAAACGCGTTTTCGCACATAACGTCAATCGATGACCGAATGCCGAATGCAAGTTTGAGCGTACGGGAGCACCGTTCTGTGGTCGACGACCACTCGTTTGGAGTTGGAACGTTGGCCCCCGGTCGATGTCTCGAGCGGGTATTTTCGGTGTTATATTCCGCTCCGCGTTTATACGTCGCGCGACTCCCGAGGGTAGCCTGTGCGGAATCCACGTGTTTTGCGCCGGGTCCTCGGAAACCGCCGAAAGTCGGCTCGTGTTCACTGGGGCGGTACGCGGCGCGTTTTCTTCGGGCCGACATATTAGCCCTCGCCCAACATATTACTCAGCCGCCCTAGCCGATACGTATTTCCTCAATCCTGACTTTTTTATTTGTGCGCCCTTAGAACTTAAAATAATGTATGACCGCCCTGCCACTTGCCCCCCTCCCCCCCCTTGCGGGCCTTCCCTCCCCGCGGCGCGCAGCCGTGCGGTCGGCGCGAGGCTCGTCATGTCGCGTGAGCGTACCATCTTCAGGCTGGCGAAAGGGTACCGTGGGCGCGCGAAGAATTGTTTCCGGATCGCGATCAAGCGCGTCGAAAAAGGCCTGCAGAACGCCTATCGCGAGAGAAGGCTCAAGAAGCGTGAAGCGCGCTCGACGCAGATCATGCAGGTCGGAGCGGGTGCGAGAGAGCATGGCCTCAGCTACTCAAAGCTCATCAGGGGAATGTACCTGTCAGACATAGGCCTGAACCGCAAGATGCTGTCCGCCATTGCACGACAGGAGCCCTATTCTTTCCGAGCAATCGTCGAGGAGGTGCGGCGGTTGCCCTCCCGCGGCAGCTGGGGGTTTCGTGTTGAGCACCATCTGATGCATGATCACTGGCAATTACCTTCTTTGTGCGCTTGCTACAGCTTCACCAATATTCGTCCCTGCCTGTCCGACAGGCAAAGAAGGCTCTGCGAAAAAATGTGCTGGGCACCACAGAGAGCGTGGAAGAGGGGAACGACAAGCAGCATGTTATCAGCTAATGCAAGATGCGGTACGGCGGGAGACATCCAGCGCGCTGCGGGACTCGCCCAGTGATTGATCAAACAGTGGGTCCGATGTAGTTTGTGCTGCCCGGCATTATTTCGATTGACTGCCCTCCGAATTCCTCCGAGCGAGTAACGTGAGTGCAACGGCATGTATGTCGGTATGCTTTCATTGATGATGCGAACGGAACAAATTTTGCATGCGAACGGAACAATCGGCCGAGTGCGCATGTTGCTGTTGTTCCTCCTACCGCTGCCGTTGTTGTTCCTGCTGCTCTATGATGTTGCCCGTGCAACTGACCGCCCTTTCTGCTTGACGCCCGGTAGCGACCAACTGGCGCCGTGTGGGCATGGCTAGTTTCAGCTGTTGGCATTGAGAGGAGCGCCGAGACTATGTCAGTAGCACAGCGAAGAAGGAGCCACGCGACAGCCAAAAGAGGGTCATGAAAATGGTTGCGGACAGGCAGAGGGTGGGGGGGGGGGGGGGGGGGCGGTCTTCTAGGTCGGCCCAAGGCCCGAGGGAGGCGCGCGCTTGCCGCCTGCGGCTGAGGCTTATAACTTGGAGCCGAACGCCCTCTGCGCCCACGCTCTCGATATGCTGTTGCGCTACTGGTGCATGTGCTGCGCACACCCATAGATGTTTTCTTTTCTTGAGATTTTTTACTACATCTATGTTGATAGGGATGGAGCTGTGGATGGAGATGTGGATCTTTACCAGCCTTCATTCAACTATCAGTAAAACTGATAGGGTCATGGGCGGGGCTGCGTTCCCCCCCTCCTCCACCGCAGACACCCCCTGGGTGGGCCTGCACATCCATCCTCAGCCCCTGCCTGCTGCGGCAGGGGCTGAGCTGACATCAACTCTGCCCAGACTCTCGCTCAGCGCGCGCTGCGCGCCTCACGCATTCGTCTGCACATGTCCCCCATCGTACTGACCCCCCCCTTCACTACTGAGCCACAGACCATCCAAGCCGCCAACCAAGAGGGCTCCCAGCCCCAGCGAGGCCAGCGAGGGAGAGGCAGGGGAGGCCAGGGCTCAGCCCCAGCCTCCACTGCCCCCTGAGCTGGCCCTGCTGGCCCTCTAGCTTGGGGGGGGGGGCCTGGGGCCTGGGGGTCACACCAGCAGATGGGGGCTACGGCGCGCGCAGGCATCGCACGCCGGCGCACGCTTCGTCCGCCCTAGTATAGGCGATGGCGTGAGTCAATACCGTGTACCGTGAGTGCTTGGTCCATTATAGCTAGCGGTAGTAGCCTGAATCTTCAGATGTTATTTTTTACGGTAGCCTATACCTAATCGATAAAAAAACTGAAAACTGTAAACTGTTTGGCCGCCCCACTAGGGGCCCTAGTAAAACTTGTGTCATCTAGGGTACGAGGTACGAGTGCGAGTGCCTCCGAGTGCGAGTGCGAGTGCGAGTGCGAGTGCGAGTGCGAGTGCGAGTGCGAGTGCGAGTGCGAGTGCAGGCCCATGCCCATGCGCCATGCGGGACTGCGGGACAGGGCGTGCGCCATCTCTGATCCGCGCCCACTGGGGGCCTGGGTCAGGGTATTGATTGCTCAGCTCATGCCAGAAGGCAGAGTCTGAGGGTGACCGACAGGCGCCCCGGAGGGGAATTGGAATTGGGAATTGGAGCCTGAGGGGGAGGGCACGAGGCACGAGGCGCCTCCCCGATGTGAACTAAGTATAAACTTAGTTCACCTCAGGCTTTCGAAACTAAAGTACCCTACCCGCCTCGGGTCGGCTGCCCGGACTGCTGGCCTCCGCGACGCCGCAGCGCCTTCCTGCGATCTGATCTCCTGGGCCCCTGCACGCACATGGGATGTCCCTCGGCCATCTGTGGGGTCTGGGACCAAGATAAGAGGCGTTGCGAGTCGCTTTGTCCTCTACTTGCCGGGCTCGGCATGCCCTCTGCACTACAACGTATCGCCTGTCCGATCGCTGATGCCACCACATCCACACTGCGGATTTCCTGCCCAGACAATGGATCTATTGAGATCGTGGACAAGACCAGCTTCGGGCGCAATGCAACATTAGTCGCTCTTGATGGCATTGAGGCTGAGAAGAAGACTCGTGGCCGTGGCAAAGTCTATATGCTCTCGGGCAGCGCAATGAGTGATGGGAGTGGTGCGACACTTCATTGTCGCCTAGTTTCACGAGGTGATGGTTGGCACACTCGACAGGAACGATTCATAAGTCCTGACCCGACTGATGAAGGCCGAGTTCTAGTTGAGCGCCATGTGCTAGTCCGTCCGGGGCAGCCTGATGTCTCATTGTGCAGATATTACAACAAGCG
This sequence comes from Isochrysis galbana, assembly GCA_018136815.1. NCBI lineage: Eukaryota > Haptophyta > Isochrysidales > Isochrysidaceae > Isochrysis > Isochrysis galbana. Next base: position 6,395,469 of record CM030934.1, read on the forward strand.
CAATGGAGAGGATCTCTCGCCCGCAGTCTCCACCTAATTTTTTTCGTTGATCAAGGGTTTGGGCATCGTAGGCCGACGTCAGCTGTCATTCTTGTCCTATGCTCACCCTGATGCTGAAACGGGCAGGTACACTTCGGGCGTGTGATATTGTCGTACAACTTGACAAAGACTGGCCGACGTCCGAGGGAGGCTTCATCGAAGCGGGCGGTTGAGACCATATAGATCGAGACAATCAGATGAAGAGCCGGTCGTGGTTGCTGTGTGTCGCTCCTTAAGCTCGTCGCATCCCATAACCAGGGAAGATGTGAAGATGAGCTGATTCACTGATTCACTGATTTCTTTTATCCTTGCAATCTGCTTCCACTTCCACCTCCATCAACCTCCAAGAACGATCTAAAAAAATTATGTTCTCGCTACGTGCGTAGGCCCATACAAATACGTTTGAGTATTCGGGGCTAGCACCTACACTGGGTCGGCAATTTCTACCATACTATGTCGAACGCCCTTCAAGATACCCTTTCTCGTCCTCCCTGTTCCTCCCCCTCTTCTATCCATTTTTTCTCATTCATTCTTATTCGATGTCCTGAGAGGGTGCAACTTGAGGTTCCCTTTTTTTTTCCATTGCCATTTTCTACACCTTCTACAATTCTACCCCCAAGCTTTGCCTCATTTGCCATATCACCACCCCCAAAAATGTGTCCCTAGATGCAAACGCTTATGGGTCCGATTGTTGCTGTTGCAAACGGTTCGCTGCTTGTCACGGGACGAGGTGGTCGACCACGCGCGGGTTGATTCCAAATAATAAAGGAGTCATTTTCATATTTATCATCGTGATATCATCTACGCTATTTATAGGCGGGAAGTATTGAGGGGCGAGGGGAGGGCGGGGGGGAAGGGGCGGGGAGGGGCGGGAGGTGTCGTTCCGTCACCGTCAATTGTGGGACATCAGTCGAATTGAGCGATCGAATGTCCACAGTTGTATATAGAGCAGTATTTTAAAATAAAATGCAGACTAGCATAACAACTTTTTTTCTCTGCTTCCCCCCGCGGTGCATGTTCCCCCCGAGGGGACGCCGCGTCAACGCTTTTCCCCTGCGTCTGCTCTAAGACCGACAACTACATAAACACTCGATTTAAGAGATATTTCGCACGGAGCATTTGTGATGACTTGCAATCACATCGGTGCACGCCGTGCATGGGCACGGCGCGATGTGCATCGGTCCCCCCGCGGAGACGCCGTGCGTGCGCATGTCAACTTTTTCCCTCTGCGTACCCCCTAAGTAAGGCCCACAACTACGTAAACTAGCCGTATAGCGATGTTTCTTTGCGCAGCACATGTGATGACTTGCGAGCCAGTTGAGGAGGAGGCCGTCGTGAACAATGGCTCCTCAGCGGTGGACTTGAGCGATGACGCGGCTGGTGTTTCCAATGACTCCATGCACGTTGATCTGACCGACGAAGCGGTAGATGTGGCGGCCACGCCTTGTTCGACGAATAGTGAGTCCCCTCGCGTGCGACGGCGTTCTTTGGTTGATGTGCTTCCTCTCGCTGGGTTGCCTCCTCTTGCTGGGTTGTCTCCTCTTGCTGGGTATCTTCCTCTGGTTGGGTCTGATCCGTCGGAGTGGGTTCTTCGCCTTGCACCAAGCTTGCGGTTTCTTCGGGCTGGGATTGGGTTGGCTGGCTGACTGGCTCATCGGCTTGATCGCTCACATGCGTTGCCAGCGCCGCGACGGCGTGTGGAAACTTCCATGCGCACGCACGGCGTCCCCGCGGGGGCCCGAGAGAAGCGCCTGACGAAACCCTTTTCTGCGCATCGGTGACGGCGTGTGGAAACTTCCATGCGCACCCACGGCGTCCCCGCGGGGGGCCCGAGAGAAATCTCATCGTGCGCATAACTCGCTGCGCTCGTTGCGCTTGAGTTGTGCAGACGGCGATGTCCTACGCACGCTCGCCAAAGCCGCGCTCCAATGCCTCTCGCGCATCGAGTGGAGTACCTTCAGTGTATCCTCCAACCGCTCCACCGTGCGTCTGTCCAATGTGGATCTCGACGACGAGGCCTTGGACATGGTCTGTCGCGTGCTTGAGGCAGGAGCGTATCGGAGGACCCATACGCTCATCCTTGACCGCAACCGGATTGGACCGGCGGGCGTGCAGCGCTTGTGCGAGCTCGCGCGGAGCTTTCGGTTGTCGTCGGTGGACCTCACGTGCAACCCGATTGGCGCGGAGAGCCAGCCAATGCTCTCACAACTGAGTGAGGAAGCTCAAGGTGCAGTTCACCCTGCTGTGATCACGATGCAATTGAATGTGTGTGGGGGGGGGTTCGGAGAGGGGGGTCGAATACTCTAGTAAATATAATATGTATATATGCGGGGGTATAATTTCTCCCTTGTTCGGCCAACCTACTTTTATAAGTGGGGGTCAATGGGGGCCTCGCGCCCCCCTCTCTCCATTGCGGACACCCCCCGGGGTGGGCCCGTACATTCAACCCCAGCCCCTGCCCTCTGGCAGGGGCAGGGCACTCATCAATACAGCCCAGACCCCTAGTGGGCGCGGGCCGCGAGCCGCACTCCCAGGCCCGCATGGGCCTGCTCTCGTACTGACTCCCCCCCCATCCCTGGTCGCCAGGCAGACAGGGGCCTCAGGGCGGCACCCAAGGCCAGCGAGGCGAGCGAGGGAGAGGCAGGAGGGGCCAGGGGCTCAGCCCCAGCCTCCACTGCCCCCTGAGCTGCCCTTGCTGGCCCTCTGGGCGCCCCTGAAGGACCTCTGAGAGCAGGCCATGGCGCGCCGCATGGCGACGCGCCGCAGGGACCGGGGCGGAAGAGAATGGAACGAGGGAGAGGGGGGATTTGCACCCCCCCCGATGGAGTGTGGTGAGAAACGAGCCCCGTTTGCGTTAGCAAACGGGCGAAGGGGGGCGGCTGGCGACAGGAGAGGCGAGAAGAAGGGAGTGGCTCAAGACGTCCCTGTGGCAGGTATCGGGGGGCGCAGACATTTATTTCTTCGAGGACCGCTCGCGGCGCGAGCTGTAAGGGCCGTTCTCCTTTTTTGACGAGAGGTTCCTCCCCCCCCCCCGGTGCTTTTTCCCGGAGAGTCGGCCGGCGTCGACCGGACCGCCTCAATGGGTTTTCCCTCATTTCAACTTGTGGGGAGTTAGAATGGGAGCCGGGGGCCTGCGAGGGGGGAGATGTGGAAGGGTGCATAGGAGTATGTATCTGTGACAACAGCACGCGCCAAGGTGTACGGGCAGGTGCGCTGAGGGCTGTCGTGTTAGTACCGGGCTAGTGAGAGTAGTGGTACTAACGCTCAGATAGATTATTATTATTCTCCCTTGTTCGGGTGGTGCACTGGGACTTTTGATGGCCCGCACCTTCACCTGCCAGCTGCGCGCGGGTGACTCGCACGGCCCTCTCGTACTTGACGCACCATCGGGGGAGCTGCACTGAGGCGAGGCGCGGGCACGCGAGCATGGCGTGGCAGAGCGCCGCCTCGCACTCGCGGCTCACCCATCCGAGCACCGAGTCTCGCAACGAGCTCATAGATCATGGACGCGATCCTACTCGCGAGCTAGTAACCGGGCTCATGCTATAGTAGTCTACAAAGAGTACTCAGAATAGAAGATAAAGTATTCTGGCAGTGGAAGAAAACTCCGTCGCGCGCGTCGCATGACGGACGACGCAGCCGCGGCGACGGATGCCGCCGCCGCTCCCACGCTGCGAGCCCTCAACCGCGCCGTCTTCCCAGGAGATGCGCTAGCCAAGGTGTCGGACTTTAAGCGCGTCGTACTCGGCGGCGGCATTCTCCGAGAAGGCAACCAGTTCCTCTCCACACGGGTGGGGATGTTGCGTTGGGATCCCGGTGCAAGCCACCTTTGGGTTGATGCCGACCAGCGCCGGTACATCGCGGCGCAGGGCGATCACGTCATCGGCGTGGTGACTGGGACGCATGCTGACGAGTACCGGGTCGACATTGGCTGTGCGGCCCCTGCCATGCTTCCCGTTCTCGCCTTTGATGGAGCAACAAAGCGCAACAGACCACACCTTGCAGTAGGTGCACTGGTCTATGCTCGGGTGGTGATGGCCAACAAGGACATGGACCCTGAGATCAGCTGCGCAGCTCCACCCGGCGTGAGCTCCAAAGACTGGGTGACGCGCGAGTCGATATTTGGGGAACTCATGGGAGGCCACATCTTTGCATGCCCCAAGGACATGTGTCGCATGTTGGCCGCCGATGACGAGGAATGCCCGCTTCTGGAGGCGCTTGGCGACGTCTCAGCTTTTGAATTGGCGGTTGGCATTAACGGACGCGTCTGGATCAATGCGCAGGAGGCGTCAATGATGATCCTTGCTCAACAGGCCATACTACTGTGCTACACACATCCGACATCCGAACATGCTCATCTTGTGCATGAGCTTGCAGCCGCTTGCCAATCGCATAGATGATGCTATGCGTGATCTCCCGAGCGAAGGAAAGAGTTCATCGACTGGCACCCGGACAAGTTATTTAGGATGCGATGTCGGACATCCAGTGCAAACTGAGCAAATTTTTCTACACGGGTCGTCAACAGACGGCGCATTGGCGAACAACTAAGAAGAAGATCTGCTGGGCATAGAGGCTAGCTTTTGCTGCGGCTATGGGATGTGATGCATTCGTGTATTAGTCGCCCCCGAGTCCATGGACTATGCTCAGTGCCAACAACACAAATCATGCGCTGCATGCGCTGCATGACGAGGAGCTGCCCGCAAGATCTAGCTCATGTGATTCGTTATCATCATCAAAAATGTTTTGCGCTCCAAACTCCTCAACGGAAAGCGGAAAGGGGCCGCTATCACCAACAAGGCGCTCTCAGCGCTCATTTTATGCTGGATGCCGGGCCCTTAGCGCCCTATCAAGAGCAACGCGCGCACGTTAAGAGCTGGAGGCTTGCGGTAAGGTAGAAGGCAGTCTATAGGCAAGGGACCGAGCTGCAAATCCCTAAGGCGAGAAGCGTTCATACCACCAACATGTGAGCAGGCATTCAAGAGGGTACTTGAGAAGGGCTGCACAATGGACGACAAGACAATAAATAAATTAAATCTTTTAGTAATCTCGCCTCGCACGCGGCTTAGGAACTCCACCGTGTAGCCACGCCCTATCCCTCTAAAACCTTACCCCCCTTAACTGTTAACTGTTAACTTGCCTTGCAGCTCATCCCCTTGTGCACTACCTACTACGAGGTGGGGGGGGCCTGGGTTGCGGGGGTGCTCGGGCTGGGCGGGGTGCTCCTGTCCCTAGTGGTGTTGTTCTCACCTTCCTCCTGTGCCACTAGGTACCCGGTCATCTTTTTTGTGGAGATCGCCCGGCAAGGGAATCGTGTGTCGCTCTTGTGGGGATGTGGTTTGGTCGAGCGCCCGTAATTTACTTGTTACTTGTCACTTGTCGTACTGTCGAGATTCGTCTGGGCTTATGCGAGCTTCGCGGTTAGGTTCAGCATCTGCGCTACGAGTGTGAGGCTGTCGCCCATGGCTAGCCCACCTCTCTTATCTTTTACGAAATCCGGGGCACTTAGTCCTACTACCTGGTCTTTGAGTTTTGGTTTCCTGAGGTGAGAGGGTGCAACCTCAGGTTTGGTTGTTTTTTTGGCAAGTGCCCCCCGTGTGGACGGTATAAGTTCTACTTGAAGGACCCCCTTATTCAGGTACAGACTTGCAGTATGCGGTTTGACCGCAGAAAAGGGGACATCGCAGCCAGTGCGCGATGTGCATCGGCCCCCCCCGGGGGCGCCGTGCGTGCGCATAGCAACTTCCATGAAGGTGCACGCCGACCGCGCGTTCCCTCGCGCGCGCTGCCGCGCTGCCCGCTAAAGCAAGCAGAATCAGCAAACAACAACCGCAACAGTGACAAGTGGAAGTGCGTCAACACCGTGTCAACACTTGTTGTGCCCTGCGTCAACACTTGTAAGAGGCCAGATGGGTTAACACCTTGCCCAAGCTACTGTAATGGGCCCTCGAGGGCGTGTCAACGTGAACCCATACGCCCTGCAGCTCCGTCAAGCGCCTCATACGCCATAAACACGCAACACGCCCAAGAAGAAATATCGCATATTGCCTTCTGCATTCTATGTATCCATGCACCTATTTTGACGGAACATCCACGCCTGTTTTGTCCCCATTGTGCACAGGTCTCTTAAAGCGCCAACACGCTATCATCTTACTCTCTCGACCAACGCTGAGTGCGGCTCTTAGCTGGAGAAGCCCACCATCTACAGCTCCACTCAGCCCATTCACACAGAATAGGCGTGGGCCACATCCATACGGTGTTAAGCGCGTGGCATTCTCTTCAGCAGCAAAGGTGGAGTATAACGCTCTCGTAAGTCCGTTAGAATTATGCACTTGTGAGTTGTGCATGCGCAGCGGACGAAAGGGAGGCGGCAGCGGTGGATCATCTCCAAACAAAGCGTGACGATATCCTCTTTGCGAAAAGAACACGGCTGCAACTGAGACGTTCGACCACGTACTGAGCAACGCCTTGCACGCTGTTCCCATGAGCAACGCTTCGACGAGGACATCCTCTGCATTGGCTCTCGCATCCAAAGATGGGTCGAGATGTGCGGGCAATTGTCTCTCCGACAAAGGAACATCGACATGTGCGACTCGTATATTGAACGATCGGAGTCTTGACGCGAAATTCAACTTGAATGAAGCGTCATCTGAACAGAGCAGCACACCTGAACAGCCCAAACCCTCGCAGAATCCTCTGATGTGACTCAGCAGCTCGCTCTCCGGGACATCGTTCCCCGAACACTGTTGTAACTTGTCTGTGCGCCTTACATGTACAGCTAGCCATTCAGTGGGATCGTTTAGTCCGATCTCGGACCGAGTGCGTTCGACGCGCTGGCAAATATGCTGCCGAACCCGAATCCATCGGCGGACTGCTAAACGTCCGGCTTCGGCCGTGGCCTCGTCAAGGCGTCCCCCTCGACGCACAGACCCAACACTAGGAGCGTTTTCATCCGGAAACCCCTGGTCCGCGCCCTTGAAATGACCAAATTTAGGGAAAACGGGCTCACCGAAAGCACAGCTGATGGAAACATTAGGCGGTGCCTCAGTCGAACAAAACAAAGAGTCAAGTTGCTGTTGGAGCCGTCCGACGGACAGGATGTATGTGGATTCCTCACTGCCAGGCGTCGAGCCACCATTAACAAACGACGAGCTTGCTGCCTGGCACATCCTGGCCTCCCTTGCATCTCCACTCCGCAAGGCGCCGCTTCCAAAGTGAATCTGACCTGGTTGCTCAAAGAAGGAATTCCACGCGTTTGCAGGGGGCCTACGTCCTCGAGCGTCACTAGCATGGAACAAGATGCGCTCATCAGTCCAATCGATTAGGACGCAGATGCTCCTTGGAGCATCATTCTGAGAGCTGCTTTCCTTGCTGTGTTCGGATGCGGTGGGTCCTGTCCGTCCTGCCTGCTTTTCAGCTCGCAACAAATGTTCTAAATACCCGAGCGCCCAAAATAGCATCGAAAAGAGTCCTTCGCACCAAATCTCTGCCCTCCACACACATACTGGCACTGTTGTGGGATCCACTTCATGTGCGCGCAGTGGCATCTCACATCCATCGAGCAGGCGGAGAGCGTATCCATCAAGCGGAACTAGTCTGGCCTCGGCTGCTACGCTTGAGGAAGGGCCGCTCTGGAAATCCTGCCACTCGATAGAGCGCTCGCCTGCGCGATGCCTCCGCCTCCTCTCTGCCTCGTCATCGACGACAGCCGGCCGCAGCTGGTGGGTGGCTCCGTCTGGCGCCAGGACTCGCGAACCACTGGGAATGCGTGGGCGCTGGCGGGTGAGAGCGTAGGCACGTCGAATTGCGACGTCGAACGTGCCAAGACGCGCCTCCTCCCCGTGGCTCACCCGGAGCCACTCGTCCTGCAGCCCGCCGCAGTTGACGAGCAGCATCGCGCGGCAGAGAGCCCTCGTGGCTTCATTCACAGCTCGCTCGACATGTGTGTATCACCCGACATGAGCCAACGGCCCCCATACCAGGAGCTACTTTAAGGTGGTAGGTGCAACTATCGGCGGGCCTTCTACGGAGGTCCCATGGCGACGGCGGTGCTGGCAGTCGGCCGCAGGCATGGGGCTCTAGCTCCAGAATGCATTGGGGAAAGTCGGTGAAGCCGCGGCTGTGGGCAGAGCTCGATGGGGTGCACCACTTGGATCGAAGGTGCAGGAGCGGCGCCTGAGTCATTCCGCCGCGGGAGCGCCGCCCTTGCATCCTCTCCGCAACGCGAGCGTGGCAGTGTTGAGCGAGCGCAATGTCGGTGTGGGGGGCATGTGCTTGGCCTCACAGGTGCAGAGGCGGGGCAGGTCGATCCCACCGGTATGTGGGGCGACTGCTGTGCCGCTGGGCGCGCACTTGGGTCCGAAGGGGCCGCGCTGCGGCGGCTCTTCTGGCATGCGCTCATGGCTGGCGTTTTACGTCTGCATGCGAGGCGGCAGAATTCGAGGTGGTGGCGGGCAGAAGCGGCGCTCCCCGGCTATGAGGCGCGTGGAGGTTGATCCAGGGTGTCTCGGGACTCCATCCACGGGCGTTGATTGCTGTGCAGAGCCTGCTACGAGCCGCGCTTTGCGTCGGAATCGAAAGCACCGGATACTTTTGGAAGGGTGCACAACGAGTGCCCGTGTTGTCACGTGTTGCTGTGCGCGGCGAGATCGGTTTCAGGAGCTGTCAGTGGGCTCATCTGAGAGATGACAGTGAATGCTAGCAAGCTCATATTTTTTGGTGAATTGTGGTGATTCACAATGTATTTTTAGAGCGACCTGAATTTGGCCAATTTGGAAAAACTTTGTTTTTGAGGTCTCGCCGTCCGTAACTCAGCAGGACGTCTTCTACAATTCATCAAAAAATGTGCAACTGCAAGGTTGTGGGGGTGACCTGCGGTGTGCCAAAGGGTTCTCGCTAAAAATGTCGTGGAGAAGATTATCGGCGATATATACGGCGCGCCATCCGCGACCAAACGCCCCCCCGAAACATCCCCAATCACCACTCGCTCGCGGCGAGGCGTCAACAGCTGCGCAAACGAGGGCAAGCAGGGACAGGCAGAAGGAAAGCGAAAGGACTCTGCAAAGACGCAAAGACACCTTTCACTTTGCACACTCCACGAGTAAGTACCAGGCACCCTGTCCCGCGAAAGATGAAGACTTGTCCGCCGCTGCAGAACAGTAAAAGTCTCGCGTAAGGTAATGTGCGGCCGTGGTGTCGTCGCAACTGTAGTATACAAGCCAGTTAGCGACGTCCTCGCCATCAAGCTCAGCATCGTCTGTGTTTGCCTCGACGACGGTGCCCTGCAGCCACCCTGCCCCATCCCAGTAGCACATGAGGCTCCGGTCGGTGAGGTCCTCGCCGTCTTCGGGCGGTGAGCATTGCGGACGTAGACACGCAGCCGCAGCCGTGAGAAGCATTGGGCTCCGCCGCCGCGTGGTCGCGAGAGGAGGAGGCGCCTGAACAGTGGGCGTGTGCATCTGCCTCTGCTCCCCGTCCGCCGTTCATACACCTGGTAGACGCTGGATGGCAAAGCTCGGTGCACATCGTCCCCGCTGCCCGGCAGGGGCAGGCACGTTGGCACGCCGCGGTACAAGTGCACGCTCCTACAGCACCTTTCCCCTCTGCTGCTGAGGAACAACGAGCCTTGCGGTGGTGTCTCCCTTGCCTTTCCAAACGGGCGGCCAACCTTTGCTCGAGGTCGTGCACCCCCCCCAGGGTTTGCTGCCGCAGCAGGTCTTGCCTTCTTCGGCCGTCCGCGAGGTCGAGGCGCTGGCGGGCTGTCCTCTGCCATGGGAGGCTCACGATCCGAGAGCTCAGGTGCATCTCCCTCATCATCATCGGTCCCACACCCTGACCGTGAGTCGCTGCAGCCCTCTGCGCTTGCGCTGCGTCGCATCGCTCGTGGGAGAAAGAGAGAGGGCGGGGAGGTGGGGGGGGGGGCAAAAAAAAAGTTGCACCTACCACCTTAACTACTTTATTTACCGGGGGGGACTTTTTGCCTGATCGCCAACAGGATCCAGTGCTACGGCGCTACGGCCCGCCGTACAATGATTGGTTCGACGGCCAAGTGATGAAAGTGGGAACCAACAAGTGGGAAGTAACATGTGCAGTTGATGGCTCGGTCTCCACGATCACGGACATCAACCTGCAACCTGCTCCGGAAATCCATAAACGTAGTGAGTAGTGAGTAATGAAGCCGCCGTAATGGCAATGCCAGAGTCAAAGAAGGTTTCAAATACTTGAACGGTCACCTTACAGAAAACTGCACGTGGCGGTCGTCGCATACCTCCGCATGGAGTACATCAAGGCGGTCGTGTACCATGACCATGAACCATGACCATGAAGAGTATCCTGTATCCCATGGTGGAAGTGTGAACTGTGGCGGTCAGCTGCACTACTCTGGATTCAGGAGAAGGAGGCCGTCTTAAATCTAAATCACGCATCACGGAGGCAGTCGCCGAGGATGCAGGAGCAGGAGAAAGGATGACAAAGAAGGTGAAGCGCCACGCTGGTGTTTGAGCGTGACACAAAATGATTTCATTACTAGTACACAAATTAAACCATTACCATTATAAATTAACCATTGTAACCATGGACCATGGACATTTGACATTTGATGATTTGATGGCTCAACCGAGTCTGTCCTCTGTCCCATATTCGACGGAACGTGACCTCATCAAATACACGGGAGCCACCCGGATCGTCACGCCGATCGGGCAGTAGGGGTAGGCCAGGATGAGGATGTCCACAAATTCTCGCCCAAATTTCCCTCAAAAATATCCAAGAACTATCCAAGATTCAAGCGCCAGCCCAAATATCTGAAAAAAGTCAAACTGTTGTTACAAGTGCTCCTCGCACTTGCCCTCCATGAAGAGCGAAGAGCGCCTGAAGGCCTCAGAGAGCTCTCTTCACAGGGTGAAGGGGTGGTCAGTAATGATACGTAAAGTACGTACTCCTACGAATCAGAGGAGCGAACGACGCGAAGGGTCGCTGCAGCAGCGGCCCCAATACGTCAAAGACACTGCTGAACGCAACAGCTGTCTGCCTTGCCCCCGCCCCCCCTCCCCCTCGCTCCCCTTTGAAATGTGCTGCGCGGGAGGTTTGGGTCCGCGCTGCGTGGCAGACGAAGAAGTTCGAACTTCTACGTGCTTCTTCTGATTCGGCAAGATGCGGAGGCACCGAGGGATCCGGCCGGCCGCGGGGGGAGGGGAAGGGGCGGGGCGGGGAGAGAGCTAAAGCCTCGCCGCCCCAAGCTGTTTCGAGAGGGCGCACCACCGGACCTCTGCCAGCGCGCCATGACTCTCTCTCCCAGCCCAGATCTGATCCGGGTGCTCTATCGTAGCCTGCTTCGATCTGTCCTGCGCACTGAGCGCAGAGCCCGCCCCGAGCAGTGGGCGGTCATTAGCCACTGCCAACGCGCTCTAGTCAAGCGACACTGCGAGGGCAATGTCTCGACAGATATGGCTGAGGCACTCAACCAGAGGCTTCCACCATCCCAGCTGGTGCAACGCGCCTTTCGGGTCGAAAGTGGTGCCATGGGCGACGTCGATTTTGCTTTCCGCGCGCTGCGATGCTCCGGGCAGATTGCCACCTGGCTCGAAGAGAACAACGCTCTCCACGCCTCGATGCGCGGACTGAGCGCGCGGGAGGCGCCGGCACAGCCGCCAGCGAGCTTTGTCGCTGAACAGATGATACTTAAGAGGGTGTGAAGCCGTGAGTCGCACTCCCAGCTCCATGTCCATTTCCCACTCGCGAACACCCAGCTCAGGGTGAGTGTTCAAGTGGGCACAACTTGATGTGAGTGCTGTATTTGGTTCATGAAGACTGAAGCTTCGAACGGGGCTTCTTGGTCTTCTGTTACGTGCAGACTGCCAAGGATTTCCAGCGTCTTGCATCTATTTGCGCCTTAGCCTATGGCTTGTGAGCGCCAGCGGGCCGCGATCGCTTGCAGTTTGTTGCTTTCCGGCTTGTGGCATGTGTGCCTCAAGGAATGGGCACGTCGTACACTAAGTGCATACGTACTCAAACCCACACAGCGACTGGCTCTGACTTGCTCAGGTCATACATCTCGCTTGTATTATGGTCATTTGGCGAAACAGCGTCGCTGCTAGACGACTCTGGTGGGCGAGACCACCCGCGGACGCGGAAGCGGCCTCTATCCTCTAGCTTATTGTGGTGAGGCGTGTAAAGTTGAAAGTTACCATCCGTCACAAGAATTCCAAATCATCTCGCCACACGCGCGGCCGTGAGATTCTGTTTAGGACCCCGAAACCAGACGCCGCCTTTACTATCCCCTACATGGCGGAAGACTGCGCGCAATATCTAGAACACCTCCCGGAGGAATTCACCCACGAAGGACGAAGGGCGCAAAATATCGAGGACGCCCCTCCCTGCTCCCTGCTTCCTTGGGTCGTGCGATAGAGTCGTCCGACACTCAGTACACATTTTAGTTAACGCGAAACCACGACCGGAACCAGACGCCGAGCATGCGCCGAAAATGTAAGGGCGGAGCACGAAGACACAGCAAGAGAGCAGCCGCCGTAAAGAGATAAAGGCGTTGGAAGTACCCCGTACCGTATCCCGTATACCAATTACCAAGTAGTCAGAAATCTTTGTGGAACCATTTATTTGCAGCTCCACGTGAAGCAATTAATGACTCACACCTTGCTAGCATAGACCCAACAGGACCACTGAGCGCTACTATGGTCCTCCCTGTATTTTGGGCTTGCTATAGTGATAGTGATGGGGAAGAACAGTACACCTAAACGTCCGTTTTCCATGAATTCACTAAAATTTTCACAAACAGCAAATAGGGGCTGAAAATTGAAAATTGTGTGAAATTTCACATTTCTGACGTCATAAAGTGGACATAGGCGAGGGTCATAAAAATATTCTTGAAGGCGTCCGCTAAGCGACTAGAGACACTCCCTTTACCTTTACCGGGTCACCGCCGCCATCGCCCTAGCCCCTACCGCACTCCGCACTCCCCTTTCCGCTCTCCCAATCATTCCTTTTTCTTCGGTTTTTCGGGTTGTTGGCCTATGGGCACTACTTTGAGTCTAGCGCCGGGGGAGCGGTGGGGCGGGCCTGTTGATTGTTGATGTGTTCTTAGGTGGCGGCATGACACGGGTCGCCGCGTTGTGGGGGGGCCGCCAATCGGCTTCCCCTACCTATATCTATGGGTATGTGGGTTTTTAGGGCCGCTTCGCTTAGTTAGAGGTTGCGACCTAACTAAGGGTTGCTTGTTTTCTTGGCAACACCCCCATAAGGATGGTATAGGTATAAGTTTTGCTTGCAGCCCCCCCCCCCCTTCTCCCCCCTCTTCCCCCCCCCCTATCCCCCAAAACCGAAACGACGGAGGATGTGAAGGGTGAAGGGTTCACTTGAAACTCCCAGCTTGAAACCTAAAAACTCGAACGCGAAATGCGATTTTTTTGTTTTTGTATACGGATGATGTTGAAGACTACGGTCATTGACGTTAAAACGACCCACGGACCCACGGGCAGATTCACACATGCACAGACTCACAGCTCACAGGGCACCTAAGACTAAGACGCTCGACCCAGTGGATTGGGGCCCTACTATGCATTCCCTACTACTTTGCCGCAGAGATCTACCCGCGAGCGACGAAATCACGCTTGGGGGCTTGTATGAGGCGGCTTAAAGGGGCGCGCGGTAGCTCGCCCCTAGTACGTAGGTGTTTGCTGCAGTCATGCGCGAGTCGTGGATATGCGGGGTAGTCTAACATGGCTAGTGGCAGTAGCGGTACTAACTCTCACTAGAAAATTAAAAATAAAGTTAGTTGCGCAACTAGCGTTGAAGCTTTAAGAAGTGCAAGTCTAGCTGTTGGCGCCCTACACGCATCCCTCCGGACGAATTTGGGCTATTGAATCATGCCCCCAATGCTCCCGTCAGCATTCACCACATGGCGCTCCGCATCGCCGTCGTCCACATCGCCCGCCTCTATTCGATCGAGGGGATTGGGCTCCTGTGTCTCCTCGTCATCGTCTAAATCCAAAAATTCCGCATCTTCCCCCCAACTTGGATCTACATCGAGAGACAAGGAATCCTCCTCCTCATCTGAGAACATACCGCGGACATACTCTTCCTCTTCCTCCGCCATTTTTCGCCGTCGCCGAAGTTCAGCCTCGCGCTTCTCCTCAGATACTGATGACCCGCTCCCAGCAACACGCTTTCCCGTAGACCCGCCCTTCGGAGAGGCTTGGCCTCCTGTGACCCTTCCGCTTCGTTGCTGGGCGTCATCGCGTTTAGCTCGCACCGATGCCTCGTGCCGACGCCTCCTCTCTGTCTGCACATCTTTGAAGGTCGGAGCACTACTAGACGCAGGCTTGGACGACCCCTTGCTCGCACGCGTCCCTCCTTTTCTGCTAGCTCCACCGTCGTTCGTGCCCTTGGAGGCACTCTGTTTTCGCCACGCAATCGTGGGAGGCTTGCGCAAGGCTGTCAGCTCCAGTTTCCCATCGACATGTTGCATCAAAAAATCTCTGAGGGACTCAGATGAAAAGACCCCTTTATGCGCCTTGGCACCAAGGGTGTGACTCTTTGCGCCCTTATCACTAGCAATGGCCGAGGACCGCAATGCAAGAAGCTGGGGAGCATCGCGCGTGACGTCGGGCAACTTTCGCGCAAGTGAGAAGTCGTATCGCGCCATATTTAGGGTCAACTGCATGACAAAGGGTGTATGCACATGAGTAGGAGTAGTTTAAAGCAAGGACTAGTCACAGGCTTCCGTGGAAGGGCGACGGGCAAGAAAACAGTCGGTGCCTGAGTCTCCGATACGAGGACCCAGTGGGAAGTAGACGCTACATATGCAGAGTGTGGAGGAGCGCATGCGGGCAAGAGACCCACAAAGTGAATCGTCCGAAATTCGGGCAAGATGGACTTCAATGCTCGCTTATCGTCGAGCTTGAGGTCGCCGTGGTAGAGGACGACAGCACAAAAGCGGCTCTTATCAACACACACATCGTGCAGCTGCTCCGTCTTCGTCACAGGCCACAGCTTGTGTTCTGCTCGCTCTTTGACAAAGTTAACTAGAGCAGAGGCTTGCTGCCGAACCGAAGGGAAAAGCGATGCCGAGAGACCCGCCTTTGTGAGGTGCGTCTGCGTGAGTTGCACCGGCGGAAGCCCATTTGCGACAAGGGCTATCAACGGCATCACGGTGTCATCCAGTCTGCATCGCGCACAGGAAATGTGAAGATTGGTCCATGCCAGTGTCACCAGGAAACTTCCACATACTTAGCACGAGTCAAAACGTCTTGGTGTCTAGGCGCAGCGATCTGCAGCTCTCGCTCACCGGAAGCGCTCGAGCGTATTCTTTCCCGAGGGCAGCCTCTTTTTACAATCGAGAATCGCCACGTTCACCTCATCGGGCATCGCGCTCAGCGCGGTCTGCACCACTGCATGAGCATGTTCAGCCGGTGACGAGTCGGCGCGCGAGGCGGCAGTGATGTCGATGGCGCTGACGCACTGGATGAGCCATGGGTCGCCGGAGAAAAAGACGCTCCTGAGCTCCTCCGAGCTGCCGCGCAGCGCCACCACCGAGCGCTGCCCGAGCGCGAGGGGCAGCAGGGCGAGGGCCAGCGCGAGCTCGGCGCGCGGGAGGCGCGCCATCCTTCTTGGCCAAAACGATTCTCTTGGAGCGATCGATCGATCCGGTTTTCATACTCTATGTCTCTAGTCTAGAGAAGAGTAGAGTAGAGCTCATATGGCTGGTGTAGGAGTAGGTAGACTTGCTGGGGACAAGGTGTGAATGCCAACACGCCAACACCAACACCCACCTACGACGATGAAAGGCGCTCACGATCCGCTTGGTACTCCTAGTGTGAGAGTCGAGGAGCCAACCAAGATGTGCGCACGCCGCCGTCGAAGGTCCGTTCGTCTCATATATGTTAGAAAAACATCTGAAGATTCTGGGCTACACACCTATTGGACGCTCGGTACCTATTACCGCCCCGCTGTCAATGCCCTCGTCTCCCTTCCCTCCACCACCTCCTCTTCCCCCCCTCTTTCCTTTTTCTTGGGTTTCCGGGGTGCGGCCCGGGTGCACTACCGTGGGCCCGGTTCGGAATGCGGAATGCGGGGTCCGGGCAGACCTTCTGGCTTTTGGTTGGTGTTTCTTTGTCATTCACATTCATCTTTTCAGTCTGCGGATTTAGGTTGTCTGTCCTAGGAGTATCGCGGTCCTCTGAGTCGTCATGGGTGCATAGGTGGTTCTTGCGTGTGCACGTGATGTGCTATAAAGAAATATTCTAGAAGATGACTACTACGTTGCTATCCGCTCCCCCTTCCGCTGGGGTCCACACCTCTGACATCGCCTTCATTCACCCCACCCTCACTCCCCTTCCCGCTTCCCCCCTCTGCCATCACCAATTACACGCCTCGCCCCAGAAGATCGCACACACAGAAAATCAAAGACAGACTCTTCTTCGCTTACCCTGAATGAAGCGACCACCCGGCCCCGACAGCCGACAGCTTAAAAACTCTATACACTATCCTATACTATACATAATAGCGTGGAAATACAACTAAGTTTATACTTGTTTGACCCATGGGGGGGCACGAGCCCCCCCCCCTCTCTCCACTCCTCCCCTGGCATGGGGGAGGAACCACCCATCCTCCTGGCGTGCCTGATGGCTTGCCAGGATGAGACTGCCCTACTGACTGCTGACCCACTCTCTACCTCACAGGCACGCCTGATTCGCTCGTCCTGGCCAGTCGTGGCCAGCCCATTGCTCCAACCCCCCCTCCCCCCTTGGTCGACAAGCAGATAGGTGCAAAAAAAAACGTCTGAAGATTCAGGGCTACACACCTACTAGTCACGGGGCTCCCCTTCGCTATCTACACCGCCCTTATGCCCTTATCTTCCCTCCCTCCACCTCTTCCCCTGCCCCCCTTCTTTCCTTTTTCTTCGGTTTCCGGGGTCCGGCCTCGGTGCTCTACCTGAGGCCTGGTTCAGAGTGTGGGGTCCGGGCAGGCCTTTTGGATTTGTCGTTGTCGTCGTGTGTGTCTGTCTGGTTACTTGTTGTTTGTTTGGGTTATGTCTAGGTTCCATTGTCGCTGTCAGCCACTTTGTTTGGTGTGACGGTGTTTCAATTTCCTTTGTTCCCTTGTCCCGTGGTCCCCTCGACAGCGTGTGCGATCCCCAGCTTGGAGGCTAGTTCCACTAGCTCCGCGCTGGGCTTTAGTCCGCCTTTGTCGTTTCAGTCGAAAACGGGTCTCAAGTCATTCATGTCTATCCTTTTCTTAGGCCGTCTTCCCATGCCCGCCTGGGCGGTTCTCGCCGAGTCGGTTTCTTGTGCGAAGAGGGGTGCTTTGCTTAGTATGGTGTATCTCTCTATTATTCTTATTAGTATTGATTCTTCCGAGAATTTTATGCCGTCGTAGTGTATCCTATAGAAATCCGTGATTATGTATCTCCACGCTAGTAGGTAGCACCCTGTGGAGACGCTCGCATGAGATGTACGCCCCCCTTGCCGCGGTGGACTCGCTCGGCAGGAGCGCCCTCATGAGCTCGACCCGGTGTCCTGGGACCGAGCTTTTTTGTATTTGATGTTGCTGGGCCTTGTGGGTTCAATCTTTACGGGAGCTGAACCCGAACCGATAAGCGGCCTTTTGTTTTCAATCTTTACTTGGGGAGCTGAACCCGAATCGACACCTTTCAGCAATTCTTGGAGGTGGGGAGTTAATTCCGAATCGACATGAGCTTTGATTGTACGAAGCAGATCATCACGACTCATATATATTGATGATAGTTTTCGCAGTGAATTTATTGCTCAAGAGAGTGTGTATCATATAAACCAGTGTGAATGATTTATCAGCCTCGCAAATGGCATGTAAGGTGTCTTTAATGTTCGTATTGTGCTTGAAATCGAATGAACTGAATAAGGACTTACATTCGAAAGTGTACGTCCACAAATTTGGGTTCGACTCAAGCAGCCTCCTCAGGGAGTTGTTGCTCCCCCCCGGGTTGACCCCAACCGGCGGCGGCGGACTGATGCTGTCCAATGCTTCCGCAATAACCTGCATGGCAGATTTAGATGTGCCATATGGCGGAAAGAGAGGTGTGATGAATTTTTTAAAGTTATCGTCCATCTTTGTTATGATCCATTGCAATCGCTTGCGTACTACATCATCAGCCGCCATTTCATTTATAGACATGGTTGAGCACTATGAGGTGGGTGCCTTTGCTCAAATACTATAAGATTTTTTTGTACCGACGCATCGCGTATTTGGAAACGAGGGGTACCAAATGAAGGCAAACGACCTGCTGCATGCTGGCTGCTGCCAGCATGCAGGCTGTTGTGCCTCCGTTCTCGGGGGTGAGCGGGCGCGGTCCGCTGGCTCCTGCGCCCACCTGGTCGGGCGTCGGGCGGGTCGTCTTGGCGTGGTCGCTTCGGCGACAGTGGCGTGTCCATGAACGCTTCGTCCATGGCGGCGAGGGCGGGAGGCGGCGCGCGCTCCATGACCCTATCAGTTTACTGATAGTTGACAAGCAGATAGGTGCAGCGTGGGGGCCCCAGAGGCTCAGGAGCGCCAGCGAGGGAGAGACGGGGGAGGCCAGGGCTCAGCCCCAGCCTCCTCTGCCCCCTGAGCTGGCCTCCAGGAGCCTCCAGGGGTCGCCATAGGGCAGCTGGAGGCCTGCCGCAGGCGCGCCATCGCGCGTGCCGCAGGAGAGGGGAGAGAGCGCGCGGAGAAGGGGGTGGGCGGAGCGAGAGCTCCGCCCACCGAAAAATTGGTAGTAAGTCCCGCTCCTGTTTACAGAATAAGTCGGGACAGAGTCGGCCGCCCACTCGGAGACACAGCAGGAGGAAGGGGGGGAAAGATCACCGGGGGGGGGGGGGCGCGGGCCACCGGACCATATCTAAGCCCTTCACCCCTATCCCCCTAGTAGTGTACGGGGGGAGCCGCCTGATGGCGGGGGGAGAAGGGCCGGGGGAGTGGGGGTGTAGAAAGTATGCTACGTGTAGGTAGCGGTTCCATGCGCCGCGAGTGCAAGTGCGGTAAAAATATTATGATGTTTTGTATTATCTGGGGAGAGTCTAGAGTCTATATCGGCGCCGGAGCCGTTGCTGAGGCGTGAGTGCTGCCCCCTGTTTGCCAAGTGGCAGCGCAGAGATGGTGGGCGGGTGCGCCTCTCGCCCTCCATCGGGGGGGTCTAAAGATTGGGGGGGAAGGGGGGGGGAGGGGCGCCATGACGACCAGTTACCCTATAATTCTTAACGATACTTGTTCTTCCTCTAGTACTTACTTAGTTGCGGCCTCTTCGCAGCCATTATGTATCCAAGACGTCTCTAGCCAAGCGAGACAATGGCCATTGCCACGCGTTGCAAGTATTGATGAATGAGATAGATCACAACCGCTGAGGCATACAAAGCCGCGTGGCCACGATACGCCTACTCCTCGAGACTCCGTGCTGCTCGTTAAAGAAGCGTTGCAACTCCCGAGTCATCGGCCTCCCTGAGCAACGCCGATCTTTGCGACGCGCGAAAGTTTCGTGCCATGGCTTGCCTTCTTATAGCAATGTCGAGTGCGGTCGGGACAGCACGGCTGCTCTCGAAAAAAGGCGCGATAGGCTCATCTTCAGCCGCGTACATTCTCTGCTCAGGTATTGACGCTCCATGGCCGCTCGAGTCTGCGCATAGGTCAATTTCGTCCGCAGCTTCGAGATTGCTGAGGGCGTCCCGGAGCATACCACAATAGGTGTGCCGCCACTCTTGTTCTATGGCTGCAACTCGCACCCGCTGCTCCGCCATAGGTACTGTCGCAGCTTCAAGATTGTGCATCCCATTCTTGTGCATCAAAACCTGGAGAACGGCCTCGCGTAAGCGAATACCGGCGGGCTGGTACCGTCTTGCCAGACACTTGCTACCGTTTGCATGGCCAACTTCAATTGAGGCCGTCTCGAGTAATCCCAGCTTGACACATGCCGCAACCGCATCCCCATTAGACGCCAGAAAGTTTCCAACATCAATCTCAACAGAATCACAGTTGCTCGCTTCTTCATCAACGAAAAAGCCGTATTGCTCCAGCATAAATGCCTTCGAAGCTGTTGCATAGCAAAAGGTTACCTCTGCACCTACTGGCAAGTCCGCCGCTGCTCGAATTATATATTCATCGCTCTCGTCGTCTATCATGAAGGTCACGGCCGAGGTGGCGTCGTGATTCAACAGGTCGCACCCAGGCACTAGGGCTGTGAAGCGTCTCCCATTGCTTGTTGCAGCAACCATTGCACGTGATGTAACTGCAGCCACTGCCCACGCAAGACTGCCGTACGAAGGGGCTGCTCTGCTCACACGTGTACTCGGAGGTCCACGATGCCAAAGTCGGTGAATGTTTTCACTCAAGCGCTGAACAGATGCTCGTCTCGCACGGCATCGCGCTTTCAGTGGAGGGGAAGCTAAAAGTTCAAGATGTTCATCACTCCATATCCATGCTGGACCTGGCACAAATATAGATGGCAACAGACGGGTGCACTTGCGGGTTGCCTGGCACGCGTGTCTGCCGGTCTCATCAGCTCCTCCGTCACATCTCTCCAGCAGGGCGCATGCCATAGCCTCGTGCTCATGAAGCCCGACAGCATCGTTCACAGCAGAGATTCGCTCAGAGGCCCAAGCAATCTCAGGTGTCGCAAGAGCCAGCCGCTTGGGAACGCGCAGCAGAGTCTCGCCGTTAGCCACGGCAGCAGTAGTGAAGACGCCACGTCCCGCTGTTGGGCTGACATTGATGGACAGCGACCCCACAGTCGCCCCAAGGGAAGA
This sequence comes from Isochrysis galbana, assembly GCA_018136815.1. Classification (NCBI taxonomy): domain Eukaryota; phylum Haptophyta; order Isochrysidales; family Isochrysidaceae; genus Isochrysis; species Isochrysis galbana. Next base: position 6,416,264 of record CM030934.1, read on the forward strand.
GAGCAGGCGAAATGCCCCGTCTGCTGGCATCGTATCCTGTCCGTAGAGTCGGCCGATCTCCGAGTCTCCGGGACGCCTTCAATATGTTTCTCTCTCAGAGTTTCTTGTTCGTGCTGGTATAATATTAGTGATGCGAGACCGTAGACTTCATCGGCAATCGGCAACGCAGCCCGCTGAGATGCATTGCTGCAGTAGGCCCCTGTGAGAGGGGGTTGTGTTGACGGGTCGGGCCTGCACCCCATGTTGTCGCATGAGGCCGGTACCTCGACGGTGTAGGGGCCCAGCCCGAAGGCTTTCCCTATGGGAGGCGTCTCTCTGGCGCAGTGGACCCCTTTGGGGCCGGCCGCAGGCCGCAGGCCGCAGGTGGCTGTGGGGCTGGATTGGTGGATGTGGCCATGGTGGCCATGTTGGCCATGGTGGCGTGCGGCTTGTGGGTGGTGGCACGGGCCGTGGCTCGTGCGCACCTGATTGATCTTGGGTGCAGCGCGCGCGCGCTTTGGCGGCGCGGCCGTGGTCTCGGCCCGATCGGCCGGCTCGGCGAGGGTGGCGGTAGGAGAGGAGGGGAGCGACGCGCGCTCCATGACCCTATCTTTTTAAAGATAGTTGAATAGTTCTGAGCAATAGCAATAGCTCATAAATAGTAGATATAAATATAAATAACAGCTTAGGGCTCACTTAGGGCAAGGGCCTATGTCGCTGCGTCAGCTGGTTAGCTAACGCCATCCATGGTTGGAGCTGGCACTAATATCAGTAGCTTGTGTAAAATCGGACTTGGACTTGTGTGACTTGTGGTGGTAGAGGTAGAGAGCAGTAGAGAGTAGAGAGTAGCTAGAGAGTACGAGTCACGCTTGGCGCTTGGTGCACACGTGCCCACTAGGTGCTAGGTGCTAGTTGTCGAGTAGGTTCTCTGGATTGTGCTGTTGTGGGTGCTGTGCTCATGCCAAATGCCAAATATAAAATATGTAATATGTAATATGTGGATGTGGCAGTGGCAGAGCTGACTGACGGGCCCCAAGAGGTGAGTTAGTGCCCGGAGGGGAGGGCACGAGGCGCCTCGATTCATCCGCTATTGTCCTCTATGATAACAATAGGACTATTGCAATAGATATTCGACAGGTTTGATAGCACATAGCCATAAGCATATCTACTACATGGGCACGCACTCATCACTCACCCCACATCCAGCCACCAATCTTCGATCAGTCAGCCGGTCAACGAGCTGGGCTCCTGTACCACTTGGGCAACGATTGCGCATTCAAATACACCCTGAAACAAAGATCAGCTTCTAGTCTCGACATCTCTCCTCCACTCGGGATTCGCATCGGCACAGAGAAAAAGCGAGACGGAATGTCGAACGACCAAATAAGACCGTTGCGACTGCGCACATGGAGGTCTCAGACGCCTTGGCCCCGCGAGACTGAGTTATGATAAGCTGTGTGAGTTGCGCAGTAAGTTGATCATCCGTCCGGGCAACAATGGTCATCTCCCTCACATCAAGAGATCCTGCCAGATGCTTTGAGATCTTTCAGCATGTCGCCAGGTTTTCGCGCTGCTGGACCATTCGGGTTCTTGCGTAGATTAACTTCGCGCCCGGGTAAGGGCCTGCCAGATTTGTCATATCCCTTCATGTCTTGCATGGACTTCCGCGCCTCAGCCATCTGCGTCTGCTTCGTGACAAGCTTGGCCTTCCGCAAAGCCTCCCTCGCAAAGTCGACACCATCAGAGATGACTTCCGTCCCTTTCTTCGTCAATTCTTCATACGCACTGCAGGTTGCCTGCTTCTCGTCCAATTCATTTTTAATCTTGGCCTGCGGCAACAATGAACCGAAGCGGCTGAGTGCTCCGCGTACCTGGACTAGCAGGGATGCAACAGTGCAGTGTTGGGCCCGTGCCCTTATCACCTGCAGTGGCCGGATCCGCGCGATGGTCTCGTCTATAGCTCGGCACTGCTTGTGCAATTCGTCAGCTTCCTTCTTGTGCCGTGCGTACTGCTCGCGCATACGTCTCACTACCTGATCGAGCACAACCACAATAATGTTGAGTGCCTCCGGCTTCGCGCGATTCCCGCCGCTGTAGAAGCGATCGATGAGCGACATGCCCTCCTTGAGGGTGGTGGTCACCTCACCAGCACTTGGCCCGCCGAAGTCGCGCGTCCCATTCAAACCTTTTGTCGCTCCCATCTGCTCCGCGCCAGCCGAGGCTGCCGTGCTGCGCAGAGCCATCTCCGCCTCCATCGCCGCCGCCGCTCCACTCTCTCTCTACCAGAAACGAAACCGCCAGATAAAAATCGACGGCCACACAAGAAAACCAAAAACATCGGGCAAGAATGTTCGGTTTAACAGTAACCGGCGTTCGCACTAAGGAGTAAGGAGTCCTTCTTTTGTTCCGGACTTCGTTCTTTCGCTGTCGCGCGCTCCTTTCAAGGAACCACGACAGCGATTGAGCCCTCTCCTCTCCTAGGAGGGCAGGCCACGCACGGCACCTTCGCCCGCGCCCCACCAGCGCCGAAGTGTCGTTCCGTCGTCAATTATGGGATATCAACATCAATCGAATGGAGCCATCAAATGTCCATAGTTATTTATACAACAATATTCACATAGGACCCTATTGTCGATGTTTAACCTACCAAGCGCGCTTTCAGACTGCAAGTTGGGTTGGGCTAATTTTGGCATTCAGTCCCTTGCCCATGGCTCGCAGGCTCGCAGGGTGCAATAATCACAGCCGCGTGTCAGTCCCTTGCCCAACCTTCATCCTTCCCGTGTCTTTTTCCTGACGAACTGTGTAACATGTGCCCAAAGGCTCACAGTTACATAAACCGTTTAATAGTCTCACCGCACACGCGGCCGTGGACCCTCTACTTTCTACTCACGTAGGAAAACTTTCTACACCCCCACTCCCCCGGCCCTTCTTTCTCCCCCCGCCATAAGGCGACTCCCCCCGTGCACTACTAGGGGGATAGGGGTGAAGGGCTTAGATATGGTCCGGTGGCCCGCGCCTCCCCCCGGTGATCATTCCCCCCCTTCCTCCTGTGTCTCCGAGTGGGCGGCGGTCTCAGCCCCGACTTATCCTGTAAACAGGTGCGGGGACTTACCTATTTTCCGGTGAGCGGAGCTCTCGCTCCGCCCACCCCCTTCTCCGCGCTCTCTCTCCCCTCTCCTGCAGGCACGCGCGATGGCGCGCCTGCGGCAGGCCTGCAGCTGCCCCTGGCGCCCCCTGGAGGCCCCGAGGCCCCTGGAGGCCAGCTCTGGGGGCAGAGGAGGCTGGGGCTGGGCCCTGGCCTCTCCTATCTCTCCCTCGCTGGCGCTCCTGAGCCTCTGGGGCCCCCAATCTGCACCTGTCTGCCTGTCGACCAGGGGGGGAGGGGGGGTTGGAGCGATGGGCTGGTCACGAGGGGCCAGGATGGGCGAATGGGGCGAGCCTGTGGGGAAGGGAGTGGGTCAGTAGGGCAGTGGCCTCCTGGCAAGCCATCAGGCATGCCAGGAGGATGGGTGGTTCCTCCCCCATGGCAGGGGAGGAGTGGAGAGAGGGGGGGGGCTCGTGCCCCCCCATGGGTCAACCAAGTATAAACTTAGTTGAAGGCTCACAGTTACATACACAGGCAACCAGGTGCACGCCGTGCGTGCGTATGGCGCGATGTGCATCGGGTCCCCTGCGGGGACGCCGTGCGTGCGCATGTCAACTTGTTTCTCTGTCTGCGGTCTGCGGTTAAGGTGCGGGACTTCTACCGTCCCCGCTCTGACACTTGTGAGTTCTAATAACCCCCCCCCTCCTCCGCGCCAAAGGCGCGGGGCTTCTACCGTCCCCATTGTGACTAACCCCCCCCCCCCCCCCCAAGGGCACTCCGTGCGACTAAGCCTTACTAAGCCATGCATTTCAGTCACACTGACACTGGGGGTATCCTCCCTATTATTTTACTCATCTATGAAACGAACGGGATCGACAAAGTCACGCGCCATCCATGCAAGCGCACGCCCTCTTCACACCGCCTCACGCACGCGGGTCCCTTCACACTATGCGCGCGTCGGCCGCATTGCTCGCCCACATGCCCTGCAGTTTTTTCGCAACCTTCGCGTCCAGATCGCTGCTTTTCGCCCAGCGCACGGCCTCAACGTCCGAGTGAAGTGCAAGTGTCTCCTTGCATTCCTGTGCAGCATGAGGCGTGCGTGCGTGAGGTATGGAGGCGGACTTGGGTGCGTGCAGGGAATGGGCGGGCAGCGCCCTTTCTCCGATCGAGGAGGCCACCACCACCACCGTCGAGGACTCCGGGCCTGTGGAGGAAGGAGGAGGAGAGAAGAACGAGACCTGTGCGTCGGACGCTCCAGGCCTTCTTCTTCTTCTTCTTCCGCCATCCTCACCACTACTTCTTCCTTCCTTACTGCCCTCAGACCCTATGCGGGTCAGTACAATTCGTCATATCGATATCATGGCCCACGTGATGGGACGCGCCGCGCGGGAATTCCCGAACGCAAGCGGGGAGCACGAGTAGGAGGGCGAAACCTACGAGGGAAGGAAGAAGGGGATGCGATCTTCCCCCCGCGCCGAGCACCGCTGCTGCCCGTGATCTCCCCCTACCCACAACATCAGGAACATAAAAATGTTTACACTAAACACTAAAGACAGCCGAGTAAGCATGCACACCCTCAAAGGTGGGGGACATTCGATGGGCACATGGCCTTGGCGGAGCACCCCTGCATGCAAACCTAACCCCCTCCGAAGGAAGCCAAAGCAAGACTCTCACTTTCCATGAGGGAAAATCTCCTAGGGCGATGGCGAATTTTTCTACAATTCATCACGATCCCAGGACGAAACACCATTGGGTTCCACCTTGGAATCAATACTTGACACGGCATCTACCGACCGAGTCGCTTTCAACACGAAGCGGCCAGTTTTGACGTCGAATCGTTCAAATGCAGACGCTGTTAAGGGATGCTGGATGGGCTCTGAAGGCGTGTCTAGCAGCAACAGCTCTTGGGGCACATATGCAATGAGCCCTCCAGGCCTATCTCGAACGTCTGGCAACACATAGTAGAATGGTTGCTGTCTCCCAAATTTAAGCTTGTCGACGTGCATGGCAGCTATCCACGCCTCACTTTGCTCGCATCGCTTATCCGCCTGCGTTAGGAAATCATGGAACGTACTTCGATCAGGCGAACGCTTAGCTATCTGACTCTCCCAGGGCTCAGGTCGCTCGAAGTCTAAAATGATTGAATGAGGTTGGCCATGTCGGCAAATCAAGAACGGTGTGTGTGTGTGCGGTTGGGGTAGGATTTGGGGGCGAGGATGGGGGTGGGGATGGGAGGTTTGGGCATATGCAGGCTTTCGGAATCATTCGATTAGGCACCTTGAGAATGACGCCGCGATAATTGTACTTGCGATGCAGAAAACACTGCCCCACCTCAAATGCGATGTCGCGTGGAGGACCGAGACCAGCTGCTGTGGGCGGGAAAAGCCCCGTCTTTGGTCCCCGAGCGGAAGCGGCGCTCATTCCTGTACCCTGAGCACCGCGCGATACTTCATCCATATTCGTATGGCGGTCCGGGGAAGCTGGCGGTGGCAAGCCCTTGGGTGTCGCGGGCAGCGGGAGACCTGCTGAATCAATAGGCTCGCACTTGATTGGCATTGCATCCGTCTTCTTCGTCTCGCCTTCGAAGGCGGGATGCTTGCAATGGAGAGACGAACGAAACTGGATGATGTATTTGCACGTGCTCACCTCTTCGATGGAGGCGATGTGCGAGGGCTCGTCCGGCCTACCGCAAAAGATTCGGACTTCCGTCTCACGAGGTTTTCCCGTCATGTCGCAAGATGTGCCATTTCCGTAGCTCATTCTGAAGTAGCGTTGCTTGGACGCGACCTCCTCTGCTATCTCACCGCGCAAATCAGCCATTTGAGCCAGCGATGGCCCAGATGCCTTAGAAACGTATGACTCCGTCTCCATGTCGTACATGGGCTCCTTAACATCGCGGCCTTTGCCGTCGAGTGGCTCGCGCCAATATGTCCCTAAGGTGTAATCCTGCGTGATCTCTCCGCTTCCAATGGACTTTGGCAGTTTGGCAGGAGAACGCAGTGCTGACGCTTCCGTTCCCTGCCCGCTAGCTTGGCCAGGTTTGATGACGGGCTGAGTGCGCTCCTGATGAAACTGCCGTATGGATCGCGAGAAGCAGAGTTCATAAGTCCACCAACCCTGCAGCAAGAGTAGTGACGAGGCAGAGGATTGAATGTGAGGCCCTGTTGATAGTCCACATACATTCTTGTGGTGGATAGGTACTGCGGCTGCTGGCTGCAGAAATTCTGTAGGCTATTGCGTTTTACTGATCGGGCAGTTTGGGCGGACCTCAAGTCGGTAGAAGCAAGTTCCTATGATGGAGCTCAAGTAGTTTCCCAAGTGAGGTGGCGGCGTACGCAAATCCTCATCCTCTGATTTGGAGGCGGTCGGCTCGTTGGGCAGGTAGCACCGATACCTCTTGCCTCCCTTCTTGGTCATCACCACCGTACGAGCATCCGTCTACACACACCGAGACCGGGGACAGGCGGTGGAGCGAATGAGAGGGGGCGGGGGGAGGGGGAGGGAGGGAGGGAGGGAGGGAAGGGGGGGGGGGGGGGGGGGAGAGAGGAGAGAGAGAGAGAGGGAACAGGCAAGAGGGAAGTGAGGCCAGCGACAGGCACTTCGAGCCTTTTCTGGGCGAGCGTGACGGACCGGCTGTGCTCCCATCGGGTATATGGCACCCGTCATCAGTTGCATTACATATGCCGGCCCATCGACCACGCCCGGCGCTGCGGCGCTCGCGGCGAGGAGCACCGCTAGCAGCGCGACGCATCTCATCGTGCCGCCCGCGCCCGAGGAGGGGGGCTTCTTCTCTCTAAGGTCCAAAAGATGGAAAGAAAAAAGAGATGGCGATGACGTAGGAGTAGGAGTAGGAGTAGATTCTAGCCATTATTTAGATATATATTTAGATCATTTAAGTTCCAAGAAAACAATAAAAGTCCTGCGTCTTGTCTTGCTCGTGATGGTGGCGAGGCTGGGCTGGCGCGCTCTGTCGAGAGGGCATGGCGCCGGACGAGCCTTGGAGATCGGGCCGCTCACGCGAGGGATCCACAGCCTGCCGTCTGTTGTATCTGGCTCGCCGCCAACGGCGAGCGTCACGCACGCCACGCGCGAGGACGCCCTCGCCCAGCTCTCGCCTGTTGAGCGAATAAGAGAAATGCGCCATTTCTGGATGGGGCTCGGCATCACAGACCAACTCGCCAAGAAGATGGCGAGGCAGAGCGCCGAATTTGGCAGGGTGTGGAGCAACCCGCCAGCGTTGCTCCACAGACTAAATGCTATGCAGACAGCCATCCCGATGCTGAACCTGGCAACTATTCTTGACCAAACTCCTGGCCTGCTTCTGTACCGCCCCGAGCGGCTGTGCGAGAAATTGACCGAGCTTTCGACGCTACTCCCAGGAGCCGATGTGCTCAAGATGGTATCGGTTGCTCCAGACGTGCTCCAACGGGACATGTCGAAGGTAGCTGCTCGGATCAGCTCGCTGCGAGCCCTTTCGCGAGGTGACGTCTCCGAGCTCATCGCTGAGCATCCGCAACTGCTACGAATGAATGAGTTTGCGCTGTGCGATCGCGTAGCAGTCTTAACACGCGCCTATGGTGCTGTCTTGTTACAGCGCATCCCGCGGGCTCGTCTGGCTGCGCTGTTGCAGTTCTCTTCCAATCGTCTTAAACGGCTTGAGTACCTTAGTGCAATCTATCCAGGAGTCCGTGGACGAGTTTCGGACATGAAGTTGCTGCGCATGTCGACCGTCAATTTCCAGAAGGGCTTCAAACCACGCCGTATGACACCGCAACGATTGACTGCTGCAAAGAGCACACGGTCGCTAGGGCCTAGACAGCCCATTTACAAGGTTCCGGCTGGCGCGAACGTCTTCAGGCTTGGCGAACGCCATCTCAAAGAATGGCGGGAAAATATCGCACATGAGAGGCAGCTCATGCTTGAGAGTGGTAGCGGCTCGTCTCACGCCATCTTTCCAAGAAGGAACCAGGGCCGTAGGCCCACTGAACGGCATCCGGATTTCGCGCGGAGCAGTGGCCCTGTGCCTATAGTGGCATCTTCATCGTTGCCCGTTGACTAGCCCAAGCCAAAGGTATGCCGTGATTGTGACGTGGAAGAGCGAGGATTCGGTCTAGGAAGTTGTGGTATGTTATATGCTGTCATATGCCGCACGTTTGAGCTTATCGAGTTAGGTGGGTAGTAAGCAGTGTGGTTGTGTGTGGGTGGGCAGCATGCGACGATCCTGATGCGGAAAGCGGGCAACATGAGACATTGAACTATGCCCGAGTGCGAACGCGAGAATGGCAGCCCATCCCGGTGGGCGGTTGGTCTCTTTCTTGGCTCTCTGTCACTCGTCAAGGGTCCCTTCTTGTCCTTGTCCGGGCCAAAGCCCAACTAACTTCATAGTCAGTTGCCATGGAGCGCGCCGGCGCTCCCCACCCTCCTCTCCTTCGGCCCCCCGCCGAGGGCGGCACCCCAGTGCCCATGGAGCAGCCGCTGTCGAAGCAACCGCGTCCGCCGTCCGGGGCCGAACAGGTGCGTGCGACTCCGGTCGCGCCACGCGGCCCGTGGCTCCGGCCACACCACACAAGACAGCCATGTTAGCCCCCCCCCGGAAGACTGCAGGCTGCAAACCACAACCACAACACACGAACGACAGGCTCACACAGCACACAACCGATCTAGGCCTGAGCGAAAATATGTAGTAGTACTTATTTTTCTACATATTTGGGTGGGCTTTCGGCGAATACATATTTTTACATATTTACTACTTATTTGGGAGCGCGAGCCGCCGTGCCGCCCCGTGCGGCAGGGGGGGACAGCGAGGCAGGAGGCAGGGGGCAGGGGGCGTGCGATGGCCCCAGGTGAGCAGCCTGGCTGCGCTGCTAGCCCCATTTGTGGTGCGACGCGCGCGGAAGCATGGCCACTCACCAGGCTCCCTTCCCCTCGCCACGCAGGTTCGCGCTATTCCAAGCGGCTGACAGCATCGCGCGCAAGCAGCAATGGGGCCCAAGAAGATGACGTTGATGCGCACGCTGGAAGGGCGGCTGGGACAGAGGGCGATGGCGAGGGTCGCGCAAAGAAATGGTTCTGCACCACCTTATCCGTTATCTGTGCGTTTCCGAGAGCGCCGCTCCTCCTCCGCTCGAGAGATGCCCTCGTCAATCTTCAGCCCGCGTGCGCGCCACCACGGGTAGATCCGTTGGAAGAAAAAAAAATCTTCTTAAAAATTCCGCTACGTGCACGGCGTGAGGCAGTTTGCTAGTGTACCTCCCTGCTACCCAACCTTAACCCCTAGTAACCCCCTTTCACCTTCCCCAGTTCCCTCTTTAGCGGAGAAGCTGGTTCCAGGGAGGCCGCGCGCGCTGCTTCGGCCGGGAGCTGGAGAGAAGGGGGTGGGAGACTGTGGCTCGTCTCTTGGTCTAATTCTGATTCGGACTCTTCTCATTGGTATAACGTGAGATCTTGATTTATGTTCCGATGTGATTCCTATTAAGGGATCTGGCTACCCTAGGTGATGTTCCGTATATCCAGGCCTCTCGCCGCCTGCAAGAGGTCCCCTGATGCTTCTAGGTTGAAATCCTTGTCTATAGTGTATAGAGGGCTTATAATTTTCCGAATGTGTTTGTTGCTCGGGGCGTTTAGCCCCATGTTCTCGCGTTGTTTTTTTAACCTCTGGAAGAACCCGACCTTCGCCGTTACTAATAAGTGGTATCTCGTAAAGATCGCTCTTAAGATAGTCCTGACGGACCTACCGTCCGCGTTGCCATATTGAATGTTGTAAAAGTCCGTGAGGATGTATCTCCACGCTAGGATACCTCAGTACCCCGAGGAGGGATGCGGTCTGTCTACCTGGTAGCAAAAGAGACGCTGTGCTAATTCAGAGCCCGGCCTTAGATTCATCCCCAGAAGTCCTTCTATGAATTCGAAAATGGGCTCCGTCGCGATGCACGTGGCTATGTGGGTAGAGCTCTCGGGGGCTATGCCGCAAAAGCGGCATGTCGGATCGTCGGCGAACCGGTTCGCCGTAGCTATTCTCCTATGCAGGACGTGTTTGAAGTGCATATATGAGTCTCTTGGCGTTAAAAAGTTGTATTTGTATAGCTGAGATACTTGTTTCCATTTCCCGGAGAGGTCCGGCAATCGTTTTTCCCACCTCAATGTGGATTTTTGCTTCTTTGTTTTCCTCATTGCAAGAAATGCTTTAGTCAGCGCCTTGACGTTAACATCCTCCAGGGATTTATGCGCGTCTTTGCATGCGTATTCTAGCTTGTGGAATCGGGTACGCCATCTCGGCCGGGCCGTCGTATGCTCGGCCCCATTTCAGCGGAGTGTATAAGTCGTCCGGTGTTGGCTGTGGGTTGGCCCTCTCATGGATATGGGGCTGTTGAGGAAGAGCATGCAAAAGAAGAAGTCGACGTCGAGCAGGGTGATGGGCTTGGAGAGCATGTACGCCTCGATGCCGCAAGCCAGCAACCAGCCCTTGTATTTGTTGCTGTTCCTCACGAGCTCCTCGCGGAACGCCTTCGTCAGGAACTTCTCGAACCACCTGAAGGGGTGAGCCGAAGCAGACAACCCCACAGCTGCACTGGGAGTGAAGGCTGTTTCGGCACCGGCATACTCGGGCCGGCTGATCTTTGACGGGTCGACGGCCTCCCACTTCCACTCCTTCTTCTTCTTCTTGTCCGCCTGCGTCGCGCGGCGCCGCCCTCCGACCAGTGCTCCTTCTCGCGACCCGCTCGCACCTCCCCCTCCTGCCTCAGGGAGCATGTTCTTGAGGAGAAAGGACACATCGACGGGCACGCACTCGTCCAAAGCCACGCACAAGGCCGACGCGTGCTCGGCCTTGCTTCGACCGTGGGGTGCTGCCAGCCCTCGTGCACGCAGGTGGAATTGCAGGTCGGTCTTCTTCATCTTGGCCACTTCACAAGCTCTCATGTCCTCCATGGCCATGGCGCGGTGCAACACCTCTGCAGGCACCACCGGGGGGGGATGAGCTGTCTCCTCTCCCTCAACGTCGTCGCATTCAGGATGCAACCCCCCTTCCTGCTGCAGCCCTTCCTCTGCCTCGCCGCCATCGTCTCCTTCGCTAGTAGCGCCCTCGTCGCCTGCCTCCTCGCCCCCCTCACTCGCCGACCCATTCTCCTTAGAACTCGATTCGTCGTCCGAGTCGGCGGCCGTGAGGAGGCAGTCCGCCTCGTCGTCGGACGGGAGCTGCACCCGCTCTTGGTCGTCCAAGTCGCAGTCATACTCCCCTCCCCACTCCCCCAAGTGCGCCATCGCGCGCGCGGGGCCGCGGGGCGGGGCGGGGGGCGGGGGGCGGGGGGGGGGGGGGGGGGGGGGGGACGCCTCGACAGCAAAAAATTACGTCGCCTTTTCATCGGGTTTTGAGTCCAATATTTCTTGTGGACGCCCCTTCCCCCCGAAGCCCTCGTGTAAAACCGCTGTGGAGAAGCACCTGTTTAGGTGCTTCGCCCCGGCAGTAAGGAGTTAAAAGCCCGACCGGGTGCGCAGGCGGGGCGTCCGGCATAGCAGCCCTTGCCCCCCCCCCCCGCCTCTCATCTCTGCCGCTCGCCTCTCCCCCCCCCCCCTTCTGCGAGCTCTCTCTCACGTAGATTTCTCTCTTTCTTAACACCTCCTGCCCTTCTCGGCCCTTTCTCTCTCTCTCTCTCTCCCCTCCCCCTCCGCTCGCTCCCGCCCTTCAGGGCGATGCGGCAGCGCGCCGTGCTGTTCGGCACGCTCGCCTCTCTGGCGAGGCAAGGGGGCGCGGAGCTGGGGTCGGGCGCGGAGGAGCTGTACAGCCGCATCGGTCAGAGTCACCACTCGCCGCCCCGCGAGCTCTTCCTTGCCACAGAGACGTCTGCTGCCGTGCTGCCAAGCGCAGACCACCTGAGACTTGCCCTCCCTCTCCCTCCTCTTTTTCCCAGGGCTCGAAACGAATGGGACGGATAGATCGTCTGGTGTACCTCTTCGCAGCGGCGCTTGGCCCTCCATGAGCCTCGAGCGGGCTGGGATGTGGGACGATCTGGCCAGCGGCGAGGATCCTGCTGAGCAGGGCAGCGGCGAGGCTGGCAGCGGCGAGGCACTTTGGCCGAAATCCCGACCGGCGCCAGCGGCGATGGAGTCGATGCACCGCACCTCGGACTCATCCACTGCGCAGCCCGCTACGCCCGAGAAGCCGCAGTGCACGGCTACTGCTGGGCTAATGCACTGTTGGAAGAGTGGCTGTGTTGCGTACTGCTTCTCTGAGATTTCCGGAGCGCTCCTCATGCTCTTCATTGCTGGGATGTCGGCGCATACATTCGGCAATCTACTCGCAGGGTTTGGCTTTCCAGCGATCACCATCTTCCTCTTCTTCGGCATCGTTCTGGGACCATATGGCACAAACGTGGTGGGAAAGGATGACTCGCGGAAGCTGACTTGGTGCGATGCTCTCATGCTTTTTTTCGCGTCACGTCGCCTGGATGTTGCCAAAGGGCTCGTGCTGCCGCAAGGTTAGCAGGTGACGTCCACACCCATGCCTACCCTCCAGGTTCAATGATGTTGCTCTCGGATTCATTGGATTGTCCGCCGGCGGCAAGTTGAACCTGAACGATGTGCGCGAAAATATCGGAACTGCAATGCGGCTTCTGCTCTCTCTTGTCCTTGTCACGTACGTTGGGTCCATATCTGCCACGCTTCTATTCGGTCCCACGTTTCTTCCTTTTCTGCGCGAAGTGGACTTTCCTCAGCGGCTATCAGCTGCCCTGCTCATCGCATGCTTGGCGGTGGCACGCTCACCCTCGTCCGCTATTGCACTCATCGAAGAGCTCAATGCTCACGGCCCTTTCACGACAACCATCCTAACGGTCACAGTGCTGATTGACGTGGTGGTCGTCATGCTATTTGCTATGACCCAGCTTTTTGTAAGCCTGCTCATGAGCGAGGGAGGCTCCGGGTCTCATGAGAGTGGCGCAGAGCTGCTCAGTCACTTCCTGCAGCAGACCATAACGTCTGTCATCTTAGGAGTTCTCATTGGCTTCGCCTTGCCGTGGATATATTCGTGTGAAATGCCGGCGGACAGATCCAACCGCGTGGGGCGATCGGGTAGCGCTGTGGTGATCTTGGCAGTGTTGTACGGTGGCGTGAGCACCCTCGTGGTGCTGCTTCAGCGGCTCGTCTTTTTGGCTTCGTCGTGGGCTCTCTTCCTTGACGAGAAATACGAGGAAGAGTCATCGGGATGGTCAATCCAAAACCCATTGATATGCTGCATGGTGGCAGGCTTCATCACGTGCAACTTCACTAGTGCGGGCCACGCGTTTCACACGTCCGTCCACGATCTTTCAGGGCCAATCTACCTCCTTTTTTTCACCTTCACCGGGATGAACCTTGATATGGGGGTGCTGTGGCGGAACCGCTCCGCATGCGTGCTGCTATTTGGCTCGCGAACGCTCTGCATTGTTGCCGCTTCTAAGCTTGGTGGGCACCTGAGTCGTCAGCCACCGGAGTACACCGATCGCTATTGGATGACTCTCCTCACCCAAGCGGGCGTGACTCTTGGCCTAGCGCAGGCCGTTGCCCCGCACTTCGCGTGGGGTCCAGACTTCTCTGCATGCATCGTCGCTCTCGTCGTGTGCAACCAAGTCGTTGGCCCACCACTATTCAAAATGGCAATCAAATTGGTCCAGGAAGACAATGAGGGCTACGACCCGAAGCAAGCGGGCGGACCGCGCTTTCGAAATCTTGGCAACGTCAGGCAGCTGGGAAGGCCCAAGCCTCGTGGTGCGCTTTGCATCATCTCGAAGGGCGAACAGGCGAGTGCCAGACGCATCGGCTTGTGGCCCTATCTGGTGTTTGCTTGCACAACGCCAAGACACATGTTCATGCATCCCCGCCTCCCACAACCGTCCGCACCTGAACTGTCGCTCTCAATGATCAATGCTTGTGTCGCCACGACCTCCCATCTCAACTAGGTTGGGGAGGCAGTGACTCATCGGCTACGAGAGCTCAAGTGGGAGGTTCTCGTGGCTGACGAGAGCTTCGCGGTGACAACAAATGCAGCCGAGTCAAAACTCCTTGAGCGTCGATCACGCCAGCACATCATCGCACTGCCAGATAAGTTGCAGCGCGAGATGCTCGCACGTGGTGGCGCAGCCGGCATCGCTCTCAAGCCGTGGGAGAAATTGGTCCCTCACCGGTCATTGCCGACGATGCCCAAGATAGCCTCAGAGGGCTTGCTCAGCAATGCGATTGGGAAGCCCCCTACCAGCGTGTCTATCGACCTCGGCGGCGAGTCGCTGGCCTCTCTAGTCGAGAGCCTGCCTTCGGGTGTGGGTCCCTGTCTGCGCTTGCCTCCTGCAGTGAGCGCATCATCCGAGTCAAGTGTCGCAGAAGGCGTCGCAACGCCGGCGGCGGGGCCGAGCGTATCCACGGCACTCGAGGGGTTGCAGACCCCTGCGAACGAACCCTCGCAGCCACCTCCGGCGACAACACAACCGCCAAGCCGTCCACAGCTCCCAGACTATTCACGGGCCAGCAAGGCTGGAGCACGACGTTACGCTTCTATGGGTACGAACAAATTTCCCGCATCCAGTTTTGGTGGGAATCTGGCAAGTGAACTGGGCGAGACGGTTAGGCAGCAAGATGCACAGATCTACGCGCAAACGATGCGTTTGCTCTGGCTGGCGGCTGGCATGAAGAATCTGGACGTTATCATCGTCATTCTGAAGACGGACCGCGAGGTACTCGATGTATGCAGGATGATCAGCGAAATGATGCCTATGATAGAACAATCTCGCAAGCGCACTTGGTCAGACCCTCCCCAGCTCGTGGTTTCCTTGCAAGACGAGAACCTCCTCAATCTTTTGCCCAACACACCCAAGCCACTCGTTATTGGACCCGCTATGGCCGTGCCTCGGCTCATCTGCGAGGTATGCTGCGCTCGTGGAATAGGCTCTTTCATTTCAAGGCACAGATTCCCAGGCTTAGCCTCAGTCAATCTAGGTCTTCTGCCTCTGCAGCGCCATCTCGGCATTTGCCCCTTGTACACCAAGCTCCCTCCAATGTTGAGAATGTAGCATCTTCGTCACACGCAGCGGAATCCACTCACCTTAGCTTCTTGAAAAGCCGCCTTCATATCTGGCCTCTTTCACGTAAGTCCCATGACACCGCTGGCCTGTTTAGGTACTTCACCCAACCGCGCATTACACCGGTACCTTTGAGTCATCGCCGCTGGACAATCCGGACGCAATGAGTGACGTCTCCGACGAAACAGGTCGCTCAAGAGAACACCGCTCGATCAATTCGTCGCTCCGCAGCTCGATCAATTCGTCGCCTCGTAGAAGAGGAGCCTCGCCGAGCACATCCAAGTCTTCGACCGCGGACGCCACAGGTGCTGAGGCGGCCCCCACCGAATCTCCCGTGCCATCCCATATGGGTACGTGGACCGAGGGTCTGATGAGGAGAGCAAAAGTTGGCCTTGCACCTCCACCCATCTCTACGAACCGGACACTCTCAGAAGGTGAACAAGAAGGAGGGCTCGACGGCGGGCTCCCGACATCGGAAGCTCTTCCTAAGGCAAACACCCCCGCGGGGTCTGCCTTGACGCCCCGTGCGGAGATAGGAGCTGCAGGCGGTGGGAGTGAAACTCCAAGCACCGGTGGGGCATGCACCCCACGTGCGGTAGCATGCAGCCCACGAGAGGTGCCTGCGGCACTTGTTCGCGCGAGAAGTGCAAGACGTGAAGGACCCGATAGTCCTAGCCGGTCAGGCTCCCGCTTCGAAATGGAGCTTTTATAGCGAAATCGAACCCGACCGCTCTGAGGCGATACCTATCGCGTCATAGTCACTTAGTCGCCCTATCCCCCGCCTTTGACATGCCGCGGATCTTTTGCAAGGTTTCCACGTCCATCTATATGACTTGCACAGGCTAGACTTCGCATGATGCCACCCGCCAGGTACCATGCCTTCGTGTTGACGCGCCTCTGCAGCAGCTGGGGGCTTGGAAACAGTGCCGTTACCGTACCGTGCTTTGTTCTCAATTTTCCTCCTACAAGGCCACTTCTTCCAAGCAAGCAAGCCATCCACAATTGTATCTATGCTTAAGTCTTAACCATGCTATCCTTACGTCTCCAGACATCTCTGTGCTTTTCCGACTTCATTCCGTCTTTTCGGTTGGCCTTTGTGTCGATACACGGTGTCGCCTGTGTTTTGTGCTCTAACTTGAAACTTCTCTATGTGTTGCATGGATCCATAATATACACCTTATGATATTCTCACCGCACACGCGGCCGTGGACCCACTAACACTAATTTCACGAAGCAAATTTTCTATACCCCCCCCCCCCCCCGCCATCAGGCGACTCCCCCCGTGCACCACTAGGGGGATACGGGTGAAGGCCGATCAAGTAAACCCGAATCTGTTGCTGTTGTGATTTGACATGGATGGATCATTTATTGTTAATTCAATCATTTCACATTTCGTGTAGATATCTGAGGCCAACTCTTTGAACTTGTCCCCTGCTGCATTGCGCAGTTCATGGCTTTGTGCAGTCCCCGGCTTCCGATCTCAAGCTCCCAAACATCATGAATTCTGAATACGCACGTCTCTCAGGCAATGTGTGACGACTCCAATGAGGCACAAGACTGGCGGGACCGAGTCCTCGAGGCGATTTAGCACATAAGTTGATGAGCTGCCGCGTGACTCTCAAGACCATGAGATCGTGCTCCGTTGCGAACGATGTGAATGCACTAGTGATTGCATTGGCGCTCAGTTGGGGAGGCACAGGCCATGACGCTTTGATGAGTCGATTCGAGTTCCAGACGAGCTTGCGCTCGGTCTAGTTGTCCTTCTCAATGATGAGGGGCCCGACGTTGTCACCGGTGGCCTCATTGTGCTTGACATGTGCGCCGTTGCACATGGGAAACGTGTCCGATTTCCAGCAGCGGCACATCACGGCCTTCTTGCCCTTCATCTCGGACACTTTGAGCTCATTGACCACCTTCGGGTTCTCTTTGTCGATGCTCTCGTTGATGACGGACATGCGCACGGCGGTAGCGCGACCAGCAGGCGCAATGCCAAGCTGGAGGCCCGAGGCAACAGCGGCTGAGGCACAGAAGAGTCCGAGCACGCGCATGCTTGTTGGTCGACGGCGGATGTGGCTCGCTCGCTCGGCGTCTGGCTGAAGCTCGGCCTGCGAGGTCAGAGGTCCGTCAAGAGACACAAGTATATTCAAACAGGTAACTAAGATACTGATTTGTATCCATCTTCCATGAAGTGTTCACACGGATTTGCGAAGATACGCGCGCTAAAAAAAAACTCGTCTTGGTGAAAATCTCTGAAGGTGAGAGTGAATACTATCCTAGAACCACATGGGCCAAGACTATCGTCGGGCCTCAAGTCTCACAAGCTCACAAGTGCTTGAGGAGTCCAGCATTTGCATCTTGCATGGCGCTCATGGCAATGAGTGTGTAGGGTGGGGAGGTATAATCAGGTTCATAGATTTTTGTGCCTTGGATTATAATGCGGTCAAGTGTGTCGTGGCTTGGCGTGTTGGTGCATGGCTAGTGGCAGTAGCGGCACTAATATTCAGTTGTTTTAGTATTTAAATCGTTCCGGTTTAACAGTTTATCAACTACTACTACCTACTACTCTCTACTCTATCCCTATCGCCATCTACAGTCTTTATTAGCGTAGAATACTCTATGGGCCGACATTCGACATCGACAATCGACGAACGGCAAACAGGCCTAACGGTTACCGAAACCTCATAAACACTGAAGGTTGGTACCGCTACTGCCACTAGCCTGGCACCAACACGACGTAAACCGCAGCGCACTTGCCCGTATAGTTGGAATGCCTTGAATCTGGAATCATGATCGTGAATTACAATTACATGTTCTACAACCCCCGTGGCCCGTGCTTGGCGGTGGCGGCTCTCAACAAACATCAAATATGGCCCTTCAAACCTCCCCCTCACACGAACTCGCCCCCCCTTTCCCCCCCCCGTTTCCTACAAGTACAATGGGGGTGAAACGCCAGTAGCATTGGGCGGAAATACCGGCGGGGGCGACGCCCTTGTGAACGTTCCGGTAGGAAGTAGGCAAGCGTGGTTGACCGCCCACAGCTTCGCGTCAGACCGTAAATTTCAGCATGGTTTGTAGATACCTGCCGTTGCCATGCGCCCCCAGTCTTGCTTGGTAGCCGGCGTATGGGCGCTCACCCAGGTCGCGTGGCAGTCACCATCCGCCAAGCACCAAGCGGGTGTGCGATATTGGCGGATGAGCGAATGATATAATGCAAGGGATAGCCAGAGTTTCCATGAAGTAGGGCAAGGTGAGATGTGGTATGCTCTAACGCTTCTTTCATCTGCCCACACAATACGTGTGATTCCACCTCAGCGCCTCTAGCAACTATTGGTCAACCCGTTCAGGTAATGGAGGCCCCATGCTTCGTGGCCTCAACAAAAAGGATCTCTCCCTCCGAAAGCTTGGTGGAAGGGGTGTACCTCTCATGCGCTCGCGTGATTGGCTTGGTAGTACTGCGTTGCGGCGCCTTGACGTCCATCTCTATAGGACGTTGCCAAACAGACTTGTTTGTCTTTGCGCAATGGTAGAACGTGCGTCCGTTCCGAGCAGTATGCATAGTCCACATACTATTAGCGTCCGGCTGGGCCTCATCCATCTGCGTGCAAACCACGCTCTCAACCCAACACGTAGTGACCCGAACGATCCGGACTGTGAAACCATACTCAAGGAGAGAGGCTAGGAATAGCCTCGTGTTCCCATAGCTTCTGACCGGCAGCATTATGCACGCGAGAGCTCCCGTCGTTTTGGCGCGGGCCGCTAATACCGCTGGAAGCTGCCGAGCATGTGAACTTGAGTATATGACGTCACTGGCAAGTAGTAGACTGAACTGCTCTTCCTCAGGGAGCCCAGGCGTCTCTAGCAGGCCGTCTGATGCCGCCACCTCGATTTGTTGCTTCTCCTTCACGCTTTGCTCAGTCGAGAAAATCTCGCCTTCTTCCGGCGCCATCACGTCATCCCAATCCAGCAGTGCCACTTGCACATCTTTGGCGCGCAAGCTCGTTGCATTGTGAGCGTCCCCAGCCGTCACCGTGCCTGCTGTGTCGATCGATTCAGATTCTCTACTGGCACCTTCCACTACCATGAACAACTGAGCACTCTGACGAACAGTGGCAAGCAGCCGTGGCAAGCAGTCCGTGATTCGGACGCGGCATGCTCCCAGTGCAGCAGCAGTAAGCCCAGGAAGCCCTAGCCCTGATCCGAGCTCAATGACACTGGCCCGATGCATGTCTAGTTCCTGATAGTTAGCCGCCAGCCAGCAAGCGAGTAGCAGAGCGCAGGGCCATACTCGCCATCCGGTCCCACCGGCAACGTACTCGCACTCAGCAACAAACACCTCGATTGGGCTGCTCTGCCTCGAGGTGCGGAAGCGGTAGGTGCACTGCCTAAGCGCCCGAACTTTGGCATTGCACGGATAGAAGAATCGGCCTGGAGTGCGACTGCATCGTAGCAAGAATGCGGCCGTCGCCGGCGCATCGATGACCCTCGGAGCGGACGATGCCATGCGATCATGCGACGGCGGCGCTGCCGACCTCGACAATCGAATTAGGGAGGATGTTTGGCCCCAACCCATGGGGACCCAGTGATTGATAGCAATATCGTGTAGACCAAGGGGAACATCATTGAGCTAGCGCGCTCACACAACGACGACGGTGACGACGGTACGTTCCCCTCCCTTCACTCGGAGTAGATCTGACACGTATACTACAAAATGCCCTCGCTCAGAGGTCAGAGTCAAACACTCCCCCACAGCGTGACTTAACGCTGGTTAGGACAGATCTTTTCATTTAGCAGGGAACAACGATGACGAAGAAATGTAGTTTTGTCGAGACATTTGGTGAATATGTCAGCGGTCATCTGGGAAGTCGAGATCCATTTCGGGGCTGAAATATGATGTAGAAATTGCTCTCGAGCGTAAAGCAACCAGCGAACATAATGACGGGTGCGAGCGGTGACCCCTGGGTTTTTGATTGAATCGCGCGTGGCCGAGTTATCAGTGAATATGTGGATCGGGAGTTGCTGTGGATGTCCTAGAAACTCGAATAGGTGCAATGAGAATTGCAAGTTCCGAGCAGCTAAGGCATAAACAGCTGTTTCGGCTTCGGCCGATGATTGGGCGACTAACTTGAGTTTCTTGGACTGAAATGAGATTGAGGCCCCCCCATACTTGAGTACGTATCCGGCAAACGGCTTCGGGAGAGAGCCCCAGGATGAGTCAGCATAAACTTCAAGTGACGAATTCGAGCCATCGTAAGTTATTCCAAGCCATTTTGAGTATTGGAGGTAACTAACGATACCAAGAGCCGAGTCATAGTTCTGAGGCGAAGGATCCTGCATGAATTGACATAGGAAGGAAACGTAGAAGGCGATGTCAGGTCGAGTGATGGTGACCCATAGCAAAGAGCCCATAAGTTGGAGATAAGATTTGGATCGCATTCGAGATCTATCCATGTCACACTTGGCACCGGTTAGCTTATGAAATTCGTCTATCTTCGAAGAACAGATCGGGGTAGCAAATAGTTTGCTAGTTCGCTCACTCAGGAAGGCGTTAGCAATCTCTTCGATATACTTGGTCTGACGGAGCGTCATGTGACGGTTGGCACGGTCTCGGATAATCTCGAAGCCCAAGAAACGTGATGGTTCTCCAACAATGCTTACATTGAATCGCTTGGAATATTGGGCGATGAATGAGTCAACCAACTCCTTCCGGCCTGTCGGGAACCTCACTAGCATGTTGTCCACATAGAGAGCAAGGTAAATTGTAGAGCCATCCTCGTACGATCGTTTAAAGAAATTCGGTTCGACAGCGGATTGCTCAAAGCCGATTTTGGTGAGTGTGGCTGTGTTGGTGATCATGTATTGATAACCAGCTTGTTTGGTTCCTTCTAGTGGCGCGAGGAGGAGACATGCTGCGTAGTTGGGATCTTCAAATCCAGTGGGCTGAACTATGTAGAGTGGATTCCCATCCATATCGGCGGATGAGAAAGCTTTCACTGTGTCGATTTCCAAGAGATCATCATCTGCTTCATTTGTCAGTGCTAGGAAGATCCTGGAGCTTTCGTGTCGTAGAGTGCCGCAAAAGGTTTCTGTAAAGTCAACTCCTGGTACTTGGCTGTAGCCACAGGCCACCCATCTAGCCTTGAACCTCTCCACTGACCCGTCCGAGTTGTACTTGACTTTGAACACCCATTTTCCCTTCATTGGCTTTCTCCCAGCTGGAATTTCATCGGCTTTCACAAGTTTCCAGGCTTTGTTGGTCTCATACTTGCCCTTCACATCTTCCTGCATCGCTTCTCTCCACTTCTCGCCGTACACAGGGTCGCTGATGGCCTCTCTGAAGGTGCGAGGCTCTGGAATGGGGCCAGCAGGTGTTGCTGCCATGAGGGCTTGGGAGATGTTGGGTGCCACAGGTGTGGTGGACTCCCCCACGACCGAGGCGGTCGCACGCGTAGAAGACACCGCAGGAGGCGGCACTACCGGCGGAGCCGGCACCGGCGGCGGCGGGACGCGCTCATGCTGCGTGAGGCGGCGAACGGGGGTGGGGAGGGAGGCAGCATCGGAGGCGCGACGGACAAGGCTGCCTGAGGCCGCAGACGCAGACGGTGTCGGGCGGGAGATTCCCGCGAAAGACGTGAAAGAAGATTCGTCGAAACTAACGTCAACAGCCGTGGTGATTCGACGTAAGGAGGGCACGAATACGAAGTACCCTCGGCGGCGAGGGTCCCACCCCAGGTGGACTGCCGGACAGCGACGGGAGGCCAGTTTGTCACTGGGCTCACCAACATGTACCCAACAATCGCATAACATGACGCGGAAACGTGAAAGAGGCGCAGGGGGGCGGCGCGGATCAGCCTTTTGCCATGGAACTTCTGGTGGCGAGAACGAGAACGAAGGCAAAGAATTATGGATTGCAGCAGCTTGCGACATAAGAAACGGCCAGAGGGTGGAGAAAAAGGTGTCACAGCCAGCATGTGCGAGCATGACTCTCATGCTGCGGAGAAGTACGCCCCATGCTCTTTCAGCGACACCATTTGTTTGCGGCGCGTCTGCAATAGAAAATGAGCGGCGGATGCCTAGCTGCGAGCAAAATGCATCAATGGCAGACGCCGTGAATTCTGTGCCATTATCTGTGTGCCATTGGTCAACCACGCCGGGAATGGATGTTTTTGTGAGGAGATAGGAGTGATCTCCGACAAATGTTTGGGCTGCAATCAACACATCGGCGGAAGATTTTGATTTCAAGAAGTAGACCGATGCGAAACGGGAGAACATGTCGACGAAGATTATCGCAAACCGCAGACCGGATGGTGATGGGGGGAAAGGACCACAAGTGTCGGACACAATTCTTTCTCCAAAGTGGGCATAAGTCCGAGAACGAGGCGTTGCTGTTTTGTGGGGCGACCGACGTTGATTGGCGGCGCACGCTGTGCAAGCTAGTTTGTGTGCCGAGGCGTGCGCGTCTTTCTTTCCTCTAGATAGCATCGCGGAGCGTATGCGGTGGACATTGAAGTGGCCTAACCTCGCATGCCACAAAGACGGAGTCGCATCATCCGTTCCATTTTCTTCCAAGCTAGTCGCAGCTAGCGCTGTATCGAAGTTGAGAACATAATGATGGCCCGAGGCCGCCATGTGAGCAACCTCCCCTCCAGGTAGCTGTAGGTAGCACTCTTTGTTGAGAAAGGTCGAGATGTTATCATTCTCGTATCCGGCCCTACAACTGAAGAGTCTAGCCGCTAGGCTAGGGACAACTCTCACACCAGTGAGACGGACCGGTACTCGTCGTTGCGCATATGTATTCTCGCCTAATTTTAGGCGCGCATCAACAACAATTGTCATGTCTCCAATCTTGGAGACAGGTACTCGGCGGCCATCACCGATGACGATGAAGGTTTGAGGGTCGTCATCGGTTACTCGATCCAGCTCAAGCTCGTTGGAGATACAGTGTTTAGTAGCACCACAATCGATGATGAAATCCAATTTCTTAGGTGTAGGCGAATGAGAGAAAAGAGCCGTGTGAGTGTCGGATACGCGGAGCTGTTCGTGACCCCGACGAAAGATAACAATGAAGAATGAGACAAATGTGGTCCAAATGTGATATAGATTGCTCCACAGGCATGGGCGTGAGGCATCTTCAAGCTCAGACGGAGGGTTGAATGGCGGGCTTGTAGGGATAGCGGAAAAAGCAGTGTCATCAACGATGTCACTCCACTCTTCTCCAGCGGTGAAGTTGGCGGTCTCAGCGTGTGTATTCCCTCCGCCTTCGCAACGCGGCGATTTGTCGGTGGTAGAAGCTGCGTTCGCATCGTCGGATAATACGTATGCAGATGAGTTTTTCCCTCTTCCTCCTTTGCCGAAAGCGGAACTTTTGCCTTTTCCTCGGTTTCCTTTGGTGCGTGAGCCGGCATGAGACTGCAAAGCAGCTATCCAGTCATGTATAGTGACGGAGTGATCTGCGGGGGTTGGACAGATGTTGGCCTGATGCCCAGATCCCTGACAGCGATAGCACCTAGCCGATTTCAGTGCTTGGGATGCACTTAGCAGCGCTCGTTGTGGTTGTGGTTGGTTGTTAGGCGGAGCCGTCGTCGATTTCGCTAGAAGCGCGGAATCGTTTGCGTAGGATGCATCTGGGCGGGCCCCACCACCTGTTGCACGCCTACCACTTTCCTTGGGAATGGTGATGGCGCCTTGGTTGAATTTGATCCTCCATAATGGTTGTAGGTCTGCTTTCAGCTTCAAGATATCTCGCTGATTGTTGGTCCAAAATTTGCGTTTCGACGGGGCAGCGGCAATTTCCTCTTGGCAAGTGTGCGCTAGGGATTCTGAAATGTCTGGTGTGATGCATGAGAGTACCTTAATTACAAGTTGGTCTTTTGATTTTTGTCGATTCGAAGGGCGTTTGGCGTTCAAACTATGGAGGTGGGTGATCAAGTTGGAGATTGAATGCTCGTTGATGCCCACTGTCAAAAGTGAAACATTGTCCCATTGAGAATCATGTTCCATAAGGGTCAGATCATCTACCTCTTGATGGCATTGATCATGTAAGAGTTGATACGCTTTGGCTCCGTCGTGCGGGGCTTGTGATGTCAACATTTCCCGAAGATCGGAATTAGAGATGTGCTCCATGAGATATGAGAAGAGTATACGCTTTCTCTTGGTGTGGTCCATTAGCTGTTGCCTAGCTCCGGCCCTCACTGTTCCATCAGCGTTGTAGAACTGATACATAGGGACCCCTCCGAAGACAGACCGATCAGTATCTGGATTTTGTTCCAGGTATCCACCAATATCCAGACCTAACATGCAAGTGGTTAGGTCGGAGTCTCCAATGTAGTCTCTTGAGAAAGCATTGCCAAAGTCTCGGCAGAATATCTCGAAGGGGCGGCCCGGAGTGCCGTCGAACGGTCGGCAGCGATACTTGCGCGAGTCGAAGTCTTCAAGGGTGTCTTCCCCCATCATGAAGACATATTCAAGCTTTTGATCTTGTGGTTGAGCTTGTTGGATGTGATGGATTGTGGCCATTGGGATCGATGAGGAAGCGGGAGGGTGATTAGCATCGAGCTCGCCTCGACGGTGTTTCAGGGACGGCGCCACAGGGCGGCGGAAGGACTTGAGGTTGAAGGATTGTTCAGATGTCCTTGTGGTGGGCATGCTCAAAACTTTTGGAAAGTTCACCAAAAAGAAACCAAGCTTGCGATGACGGTGAGATTCGATCCATGCACCTTCAGCGGTGAGCGAGCGGTGCGGACGCACGTACCACTGTGCCGCAGGCAGGCGAGTATTTCGGGAACGGCAGATGTGGCATTTGTATAACAGAGTTTGTTGAGTCCCAACACCGTGTACCAGAGAATGTTTTGGGATGGCTTTGAAGTCTGATTTTTCCGAGAATTCGACGCGGCTGCCGCGCATCGGATGTGACAGTGCTTGTTGGCCTTGCTGCGAAGCATAAGGCCCGATGTCCGCTCCCTTGAGCGGAGTCAGTGGTTGGAACAACTCAATTGTCTTGAAGAGTTGTTCGGTTTCTGTCTTTGGTCCAACCTTGTGTTGGGTGTAGACATCTTGGGAGCGTGCGCTCAGTCGCGTGCGAGAGAGGTGTGAACCCCTCTCGGCGGGGGTACCATGTTTGGCCCCAACCCATGGGGACCCAGTGATTGATAGCAATATCGTGTAGACCAAGGGGAACATCATTGAGCTAGCGCGCTCACACAACGACGACGGTGACGACGGTACGTTCCCCTCCCTTCACTCGGAGTAGATCTGACACGTATACTACAAAATGCCCTCGCTCAGAGGTCAGAGTCAAACAGAGGACTCCTGTAGGGAGTACTAGTACTGTTTGATCCATGTCGTATTCCATACGCTGACAGACTTTTACTTTAACCTGTGGGTTATTTTTAGGCCTCAAGGTCTCGTCGATTGGTATACCGCCTCTTCTCTTACTTTCTCTCGATGTCATCAACGTTCCGTGACTGTCTTTTGTCTTCTCTCCGTGTCTCGGTCATAGCTCCCCAGCGAGGTCTGTCCTCGTTGTGCCGACCCTTCCGTCGCATGTCTGCGCGTTGCTGAATTGCCCTGGTGCCGACGCTTGGCCGTCCGTCCAGGTGTGGTTAGTTTTCGCCCTGTTTGGCTTAGTGTGTGTGGTTCTGTGGCCTCTAACTTTTTGGGGTTGGCGTTGTAGTCCCTCGTGTCTACCTCGGTCCTAAGAAGCTCTCATTCTGATTCTCTCTCGACCCCTAGCTCGCTAGCTAGCCTCGTCCCTACTCTCGGACGCCACGCGTCACCATCCTTCGGCCTTCCGTCCACCTCGTCGCTCACAGCACTCGATGACAGACACTGTCAGACCCGACTCCTACTATGACCTTTCAGACATCTTCCCGCAAGCAACAATCAACGAACATTCTACGGCCGCGTCAGCTGCCGGCTCGGTCGAACGGCCCTCTGCCTACGAGCCTGTATTCATCGCGTGTTCGACAAGCACAAATTCTGCCTTGGCGCCTACGACCGCGCCCTCTCACAACCCCGCTCCCCCTCTGTCCATGGGAGCAGCGGGAACCTCTTGTGTCCCACAAGGGATCCACTTCGTCGGATCCGGCGGCTCCCCTGAGCCTCCACAAGACCCCTCGAACACGGCGGCGCCATCCGCCGCCCCATCAGACGAGTCGCCGCTCGCAGATTCATTCAGCGAGCGAGCCGAGTTCACCTTCCTCGGGACCTCGGGCTACCCAAAGCTCGACCCCCATGCCCACCCGCTCGAAGACAGTGCGTGGGAACACGTGAGCGAGGCTCCCTCCGCCGCTGACCTCTTGGCCGGTCGCCTCGCCTACATGCAGTCCGCGATCGAAGCTCAACAACTTCGAGACGAGAAGCGCGAGGAATGCTGCTACTGCAGGCATCCTCCACTCTCCACGGCGGCCCGCACCTCCTTCACGCTCTCATCGCAGAGAGGGCACATCCAGTGCTCTTCCTCCATCATCTTTCCGCCTAGCCCGACCTGCCGCCTCACCAACACCACGTGCAGCGGTTCGTTCGGGCGGCTCTGCTCCTGCGGCGCCGGGGAGACAGCCGGGGCTTTCCGGAGGCTCGCCACAAGCCTCAAGCTCAAGACTCATGCATTGCCCAGACCGCCAGGGTCATACCTCATGCCCCACCCACATCACCCTCCTCACGGCCCGGGTGAGGCACCCCCCCTTTACCGCCGCCCTCCGCGCTGGCAAGGCAAGGGGCAAGGGGTGCGACATTCGCACAGGAGGAGGAAAACACCCTAAATGAAGCCCGGACACCTCTCACTCACTGCTCACTGCATTGTTTTACACATCCACGTTATTTATTTGATAAAGCGAAGCGCCGAAATCGGGGCTTCAGCTTTCTGACCTATTTTGGTCCCAAAACATGCTTAGTTTGTCGATAAATGTGGTACTGAGGCTATAGCATTGTGTCTCGGTCTCGGCAACCCCCCTGGCCTCAGCCACCAGCAGGTGGCCCGCGCTTGAAGCTACCAAGAGAAAATCTAAAAAAAGCCGACTGGAAGCGCCAATTTCGGCGCTGCGGCAGTAAGGAGTTAAAAACTGCTTTCAGCGCCACGAGAAAACGACGAGCCCCTGTCTCAGCCGACGCATCTTCCAAATACACGGCCATAATTTATCTAATAATCGGGGCACAAACTGAGATGGCTAGCCCGCCCCCCTTCCTACTTCTACGAGCTATTCCCCTCTTCTCTCTCTTCTCTCTCTCTCTCTCTCTCTCTCTCTCTCTCTCTCTCTCTCTCCCCGCCCCCCTCCCCCCCCCCTCCCCCCCCCCCCCCCCCCCCCGTCAATGTTTGGCGTGAAGCGCGACCCCTCCGCCGAGTCGTCGTACAGCTCCCTGACCTCTCTCGTGGAGCTTGGCCAGGTCACCGCAGTCGAGTCAGCTTTGCGTGCGCTCCGCCACCCCTCCGCGCCCCTCAATCTCGCCGGCCGCCCCCCCATCCTCCACAAGGCTGCCGCCACCGAACACAGAACACCGATCCTCTCACTCCTTCTCTCCTTCAAGGCAGACGTCGAGCTGGCAGATGGGGCGGGAACGCGCGCGCTACACGTGGCAGCGCGCTCCGACACCGCGGGTGCGATCGAACTACTGCTCGGCGCGGGAGCGCACGTGGATGCGCAGAGGACGAGCGGCGCGAGCGCAATCTACCTGGCGGCGCAGAGCAACGCCTGCCGCTCGCTATCAACGCTGCTGGGCGCGGGCGCCAAGGTAGACCTTCCGAAGGAGGGTGGCTTCACGCCGCTCATGGTGGCAGCGATGCGCAACCACGCCGGCGCTGTCGCGATGCTGCTTCATGGGGGCGCGCAGCCCGACCGCGCATACGATGTCGCCGACCGGTGGACCGCGCTCATGCTTGCTGCATACTTCGGCCATCTTGAGGTGCTGAAGGAGCTCTGCGAGGGTGGGGCGAGCCTGCGGCTTACCGACCCGGCTGGCCGCACCGCGCTCGACATCGCGCGTGCCGCAGGCAACGATGCAGCCGCTGCTCTGCTCGCTGAACGTGAGGAAGAGGAGGCGCATGCGAGTGAAGCTGCCGCGCGTGAGAGCCTCCTCCAAGAACTACAGTGGCTGGCGCCCGAGCAGGGCTCGCTCGAGATGGACCCGTCCAGCCTCGATCGGCTGCGCGCTCTCATCGATGGTGCAGCGAAATCACCCGACCCTGGCGGCGGTGTGCACGCTGCCGTCTCGCGGCTACATGCGCACTGCACAATCATCGCGAGTACACTGCTGCCTGCGAGCAAGATGGCATCGGAAGTCTCTAAGTATGATGCGGACACCGCCCGCCTGGAGGAGCAAGTCTCGGAGGCACGTGCATCTTATGACACCGCCGTGCAGGCAGTGCGCGAAGCTTCCGCCGACAGCATTGCCGACGCGGCGGCAGCGCGCGAACGTGCGCGCCACGCCTATGTGCGCGCTCTCGGCACCTTGCACGCTAGGTACGACGAGCGCCAAATGCGCGCCGACAAGCTGGTGGCACTGCGGTCGAGGCTTCAAACTGAGGTAGAGGACCTCGGTGCCGGCTCCGGCGATTCGACCGGAGCCAAGTCACCTGTGAGCATGCAGGAGGCGCTGGGCAGCGCGGTGCCCGTCCTGCGCTGTGCGCTCGACCGCATTGGCTCCGCACATGCAGAGACCGTCGCCGCGATGGCGGCGCTCGAGCGTGCACTCCAGCAGGAGCACGAGGCTGTCGAGGCACTCGAACGCCCTCTCGCCGAGGCCGTTGAAGCCTGCGCAGCCGCATCGCAGGAGAGCATGCACGAGCTGCTGGCGGGCGACCCCAAGGCTGAGATGAAACATCTCAGTGTGCTAACCGCCTCAGTCGTCTCGCAGGCGCGTGCCTCACGCATTGCGGCGAGCGTGCCTGGCTGCGGTGAGATGGCCGGACACATGTCCCGCCGCCTGCTGGGCCAGTCGTGCCAGATACGCGTTTTTGGCCAGCGACGCCATCGCCGGGGCTTCTCACCGGATGCCCACCTAATACGCCTTGCGGCGCAAATCATCAACTAGGCGATAGGCGGGTGTGCCATTGCTACAAACTCATTGCCCGCTCTCACCCAACCCTCCAACACTGCGCAGGAACGCCAGCTGGAGCACGGCGCCTCGGTGCTCGCAGAGGCCTCGCACGCCATCAGTGTCCTCAAGGCCCTCGGCGATCGGCGCATGCAGGTGCGTTTTGGATTCCCCTGGTGGTGATGAGGACACGGAACTGCACTGCGGTCGTTGTCGCGGCGGTCGCGACGGCAAGCTACACTCAAGGGGACCGACTGGAGCCGCCGCCAAACGCCTTTCTCGGGCTACTTGTCCGCCTTGTGCTCTTTGCCAACGCCCTCCCTTGAACCAATCCCCCGACGCCCGACAGCTTGAAGACCGGATCGACGAGCTCAGGTTGGAAGAGTCCAAGGCTGTTCGGCGTAACGACACGGCTGAGGCAGCTCGCGTCGGAGCCAGGCGTATCGAAGCGCTGGAGGCGCTCGACTCCCTGGGGGCCGAGGCGGCAGCCGCTCGTGTCGCCCTGTTTGACCCGGTACTCATGCAGCTTTTTCCCGAAGTGGCGCGGTCGGGGGCCCTCAGTGCGGGCCAAGACTCCATCACCACCGAGCCGTCGGCAGGCACAAGTTGGGCCGGTCTGAACAGCGTATTGCTTGAGGGCGTGCGGCGCTCCCACTTCGAGCTCGGCGAGGAGGTGGCCAGCGGCGTTGGCTGGCGCACACTCGCAGTGCACCCCGTTGGGCAGGCGGCGGGTGCGGCGCTTCCGTCGCTGGTCGATGGCGAGCTAGCTCTTACAGAACTCCAAATGGGTCGGTCGGTCACCTTCGAGTCTACCCATGCCAAACTTGCCGCGTTGCACTCGCCTCTGCTTCCCCCTTGCTCCATATTCTTCGATGCCGACATCCCACCTATCACGTTTGCGATCTCCACCGCCCCTCGCGCGCCCTCACTGCGCGGATGGCTCTCGGCGACTAGGGCTGCAGGCGTCGGCACAGCACGCGATGTCCTAGGAGATTTAAGTGTGCGAATGGCCCCCGTGTTGAGCGCCCTCGCCACGCTCCACCGTTTGGGCATTTCCCACGGCAGCCTCGCGCCAGAGGCTGTCATCACCGATGGTGACGGTCGCGTGCTGTACCTCTCCCGCATCGGATTTCCCAACGCTGCCGCTGGGGGCGGGCCCTACGTGTCGCCGGAGCTCCTTCACGACCCAGCCGCGGCTCTCTTGTGGCCGCTTGCGGCTGACGCTTGGGCGGTTGGTGTGATGATGGTCGAAGCGCTCAGCGGCGAGACGCCGCGGTGGAATGCCCAAATGAGGCGCCTCGAGGCTTCGACGAGCGGGCAGCCTCTGGAACCTCCGCCCGGACCTCGACCCGAGTGCGCACTTGCTCCCAGCCCGCAGTATTGCTTGCCTGCCCGTACGATGCGTACCTCACAGCGACGTGCCGCACGCCGGTCGTGCTTGGTTCCACACCTTCCGCGTGTTTAAGCACCCCCATCACTCTCCTCGCTCTGCTAGCAGGCCTGAGCTTCTTGATCTTACTTGGGATCTCATCAGCTCGCTCACCGACCCCGACCCCGCGAAACGGGCCACACCAATCCTCGCTCTCGCGCATCCGTTCTTTGTGAAGGTGCACCCACATGCGAAGGTGCATCCACAGGATGGCCTCATCAGTTTCGCAGCCGATGCGGCCGCCGCAGCAATACTCGCGATACGCGCGGCTGAAGACGGGATGGCTGAAGGCGACAGAGCCGATGCCCACACAGGCAATGATTGTTGTATTTGTGTGCGTGCGCGAGGCGGAGGAGCAAAGGCGCTGGCAGAGGACATGCTGCAAGCGGCGCCTCGCATGAACTCCGTGACTGAGCTCTCCTTTGTGGACGAGAATGGGACTCGTCGCCCCGCCGGTCAACTGCTCGACCGATTTTTCGAGACGGTAGGGGAGGCGCCCGCCGCACTCTTGTGCATGGTCGAGCCGGGCTGTGCGATGCTGCCGGTGAGTGGGGAACTCTCCGCCAGCGATGAGGCGCGGTTCGAAGCACTTGGCCGCATCCTTGGCTACGCTGCACTCCGACGTGCGCATGTGCGACTCCCTCTCTCGCTCCCCCTGTTCGTCTACTTGACTACGTCAACCGGCAAAGACCCAACCCCACAATGCGCCAGCGAGGCAATCGCTCTCCTTGCCAGCGTCGCGCCCGCCACCGCGCATCGGCTGCGCCGCATTCTCGCCAAGCGTTGGGGCCTTACACCAGCCCCGCTGCCTCCTGCTCTTGCCGCCTGCTTTGGCGACCCCGCACACCCAGCCTCCCATCAGCCTCCTACGGGCGTGCAGCCCACCCTCGTCGCTCCACTGGCGGCATTGAAGCCTGTTGTCGTTCCACGCGCCATCTCGGACGCGACCAAGGAAGCGCGCGTCGTTGCCGCTGTTGGTGCACTACTCTTCGACAGCCGTGCGAGCTCGCTGGGTGCCTTGCGACGCGGCATGGATTCGTTTCTCGGCGGCAAATTGCTGGAGGAATTATCTGCTGAAGCCCTCGCGTTGCGCTTAGTTGGTTCGGAACCTCTGCCACCCATGCAGCTGACACCACAACCGCGTGTTCCTTGCTCATTTACCTTTCACGGGCCCGACTGGGATGAGCCCACTTTCTTGTCCACCTATAAGACATGGCTTGGGACGTACGCCAATAAGTTGGCAGCAGCGGCAAGCCACCCCGTCATCCACATCGGCGCGCCGTCCACCTACGCGCGGCTTCTCCTCCGCCTCTTTGGATGCATGACAGGCTCTCCACTTGTGTCGCGAGGGCCCATCTGCGTGCTACCGGGATCCTCCGATCGAGCAGAGCTTGTCATCGATGCGGGCCAGCTCTTCCTGCCTGCCGCTTCGTCGCAAGATGAGTTCAACGAGAGGATGGACAAATCTATCTGACGTCCACCATGCGACTGTGCCACGAGCCGTTCGCCGTGCCGTCACTCGATTTGGCGACTTCGTAGGGTAGTGTGCCCACCACTTTCGTCTTGGGAAGGATGGGGTGTGCATGCATGCAGCATGTGTGTCCGTATAGGCGATTTGAATTAAATAACTTTAAAAACTTCTTAATTTTCTCACCACGCGCGCGGCCCTGCAATAGCTATCTCGCAGCCACGCCCTCTTCATTCTTCACTCCCTCCTCCTGCCTTGCGGCTCAACCTACTTTTACAAGTGACAAGTGGGGATCGATGGGGGCCTCCCGCGCCCCCCTCACTCCATCGCAAACACTCCGTGGGTGGGCTTGCACAATCAACCTAAGGCCCTGCCTTTTGGCTCTTGCCATGGCCTATACTTCGGATTGCTTGGGTGGTCTCTTCCTAACCTATTGTCATAACAGAGGATAATGGGCCTCTCCCCTCTCCCCCCTCGTTACGCGCGCTCACACGCTCTACCCGTAAATAAAGAATTTGCGGTCGCGCGTCGCGCCCGCGGGGCCACGATATCTATCTATTCATCGGCTTGCCCAGAAATCACACTCCAATCCGGCGCCCAACCAAGGGCTAGTGCACCTGGGCCGGACCCCTGAAACCGAAGAAAAAGGGACGAGGGACGAGGGGGGGTAGGTGAAGAGTGCGAGGGAAGGGACGTAAGAGCGATGTCGGTGGAGAGGTGGAGGTTACCTGGTAGCTATAGTAGGTGTCATTCCCGAATCTTCAGATGTTTCCCCCCCTCTTTGTAGGTCTAACGACTAACGATCTCTAACTATCCATCACACTAGCTAGGGCCGCGCTAGGAGCGTCTCGCCGCCCCATCGCCCCATCGCCCCCCGTTCGCCGTTTGTCCGTTTGTCCCCAGTCTAAAATCCCAAATGGATTTGCCCGACCCAATCCAGAATATCATTCACCCGACTCCCGGCAGGGAAGAGGGCCAAAGCGCCGCGCTAGCCGCCGGTGCGCCGCCGGCGACGGAGTGGGAGTGGCTCAGAGCCCTCCGCTACGCTCGACTCGACATGGTCTTTGCGGGAGGTCGCTGCGGTTGCGTGGCGTCCGCCATGTCATGATCGGCCGGCGCGGCGAGGTGGGAGGGAGAGGGGAGCGACGCGCGCTCCATGACCCTATCGTTTTAACGATAGTTGCTCATCATCTCTTACTTACCATTTTCGCGTGTGCAATTTCGCGAGAAGATAGAGATGAAGGCATGCGGCATGCATAGTGCGGCGTACGTATGCTGTCGTTTTCACTAAACGACCGATACGTCGTTCCCCACACCTCAAAAGCGAAGCCAATGCACAAAAAGACGAGCAATAAGCACGGAGCACAGGAAGAACCAAGACAATAAAAGCAAGCATGGAAATCTAGGAGGCCGAACGGGGCATCGAAGAGCTAGTCATGGCCAAGGAGAGGCCTGATCAGGGCGCACCATCTTTGGATCACCCAGCTGTGAGCTCGCACTCACAGCATTCATAGCGGGTGACAATGAAAACATTACAGTATGCGAATCCCAGGAGTAAGCCATTCCGACTGGACCCCTCCAGACGATCTTAAAGGCCGCTAAAGACGTGTAAGCTGCCCTTGAAGGTCCTTGGTAAGTACACGTGCATGCGTAGAGGTCAACGACTAGAGATCAACGACTCGAAGAAGCATGAAGGCAGGGCTGGCGAATCGCCTTGAGACAACGTCACGCCAGCAATTCGAGAAATGCTGGCTACACAATAGCAATATTGGAATACCCTCCTTTGGCCCAGTGCGCACGGGGCTAATTTGGAAAGGTAGGGAATCACGGGGTTTCGGCAGCCTCTGCATCCGCGCTGCCTTCGGGCACCGGAGAAGGACCCAAAGTGAGCTTAGCTGGCTGAAGCTTGCCTTGCCTCACCGATCTCTCGATAACAGTACCACCCGGTGTATGGGTCGGGGTGTTCTGGCCGCCTTGAGACGGCTGAACGGCTTTGTTCGACCGGCGCCAGAGG
Organism: Isochrysis galbana; assembly: GCA_018136815.1. NCBI lineage: Eukaryota > Haptophyta > Isochrysidales > Isochrysidaceae > Isochrysis > Isochrysis galbana. The sequence continues at coordinate 6,450,308 of CM030934.1, forward strand.
TCGTAGGCAGCGTGCACGACGTCAGAGAGTGCTTGGCCCGTCTCTAGGCGAACATCATTCTTCAAGTACAGCCAAAGCGTTCGCTCCTGGTCCTCTTCGGGCACGTTGAGCTTTGACATATTTTCGCGTTTGTACCAATGCACCTTGTCCTGCAACTCCCCTTCCTCCTTGGGATTGTAGAACCCGACGCCCCATAGAGGATCATACACTTTCCACCACTTGCCGTAATGATCGCGCATTGTGCGCTCCTAATATGGGGAGAGGCGAGGTGGCATGGCATCTCGAGACGAGAGTTCCTTGGGTTCGTGGGCGAGCTAATGGAGGGCCTACCACACCGGATCCCGCGCATTGTAGCCAGCGTTCGCCACGCGAAAGGGTCGCATCGGTCGCACTCACCTTTCCATGTGTAATGATGACGAGATGCACTGCCACCTCATGACTGTGCTTGTACACGTGCTCCTTCAGATCCTCCTTGACGTGTTCCAAGATGTCTGCCTTGAAATCCTCCGCACTCTTGTGCAGCAAGAGTGGAACTCCTGGATACTCCTCATCTGTCTGCCCATCTTCCCTTCCTCCCGTGTGCTCGCGCGAGGTGCACTTGGCGCCGCAGTTGAAGCAGAACTTCGCATGAACAGGAGTAGGCTCGCGGCACTTGCGGTTCGGGCAAAGCGGCAGGTGACAAATCTTGAAAGCACCTCCAATCTGCTTGTAAAAATTACGATTAAGGATCCGCGCATAGAGCTCACGAGCTGGCTTCATCTCCGGGTCAAGAGAGAGCCAAATTGGTTCAATGATGGAATCCGTCAATTGAGCAAAGGAGATCGGGTCCAAGGCAGCATCAGCGAGCGTAGTGGGCTCGCCGTTGTCCCCGCGGAACTTGAAGTCGCATGCCAACTTCAAGACGTCCGTAATCATCAATTCCGCAACATTGGCCGTGTGGTGCTGATAGACAGTTTGGTGAAGTTTGGCGCGCATGTTGTGGATCTCGACAATGTCACGGATCACTTTCATCTCGAAACAAATCTGTGAGAACCAGCACTCCAATGTGCGTTGGTAAGAAGCATGGCGCCAGCAACGATGCCTTGCAAGTACCAGGTTCTATCAGATCGTGGGTCTCCAGCGTGTGAAATCCGGGACACAAGTTGACCAGGTGATCACACACGCAAAACGCAAACAATGCCGGGCGATGCACACCTGGCTGTGCGGCCCGTGACCTTTCTTATCTTTTGCGGTGATCACGCGCGTAACCTCGAACAGGCGCGAGATCTCAAAGATCTTATCCGACCCTTTGAGCAAGTGATCGCGGTGGGCTCGTGGTTTGAGGGCGTCACCAATGGCACACACACACAGGCAACTCAACCACCAAATTGCAAGCCTCTACCATCCGCAGGCCGTCTCAATCATTCGGAAGCAACCATACGCCGAATCGAGGGCTAGCGCACCAAGACACGCCATGGAGTCTCTCAGCAAGTAGTCGAGTTTGTCAACGTCGAGCCCATTTCGCGAATTGGACACAATATCAAACATGAACCGTTTCGTAGGGTCCCGCCCCGTCCCCAGTGGCCATGGCTCATCTGGCTTCAGGCCACGAATGAGCTCCTTCACTAGCACCCGGTGTTCATCAGTAGTGACACCTACCGTGATACAGCATTGGGGTGGGAGGCAATATTGAACGGAGTTCAGACGATTTGCATTTGCGGAAGGAAAGGGCACGGCACAAATCGAGTGTTTTCACCTGTGCCCGCCGCAAAGTACTTCTCCAGCGGAATGCCATTGGAGTCAATCAAAAGATCAAGCAGCTGCATGGACATGTCCTCATGGCTCCAAAATTGCAGCTGTCGTGCTCGGTGTAGAGCACGCTCCCGCTCCGATCCGTCCTCCATGGCGTTGGCGGCTTGTTCATCACAGTCGCCTCGCCACTTGACAAAGTGCTCAAACATGTGCGAGAAAGGGCCGTGACCCAGGTCGTGCACGAGTCCTACATGTGATGTTGCGATGGGCATGCCTCAGGCGCTACATTCACAGTAGGGCTCCTTGGAGGAGGAGGGGGCACACACCAGCTAGTCGAACGCAAAGCACATCGTCGTCAGTGATGTTGAGCTCAGGTTGTTGAACCCGTAAGTGAGTCATGAGCAAGCCAGCAAGATGAGATACACCTGACAAGCAATTAGTAAAGGGCGGGGCGTCAATCCAGATGGACACTCGACCACACTGAGCAAGATCGCCCATGCACACATTACTTGCCACTGCCCACCTATCGAGTGTTCTTTGCGCGAATGCTTTGCAGACGGATAGACAAAGTTGCAAGCGCCGAGCTGCTGGATTCGATCAAGCCGTTGGAACTGTGGGGTGTCAATCACGGCAACCAGCAGAGGATCCAGCACTATTGTTCCGTGGACGCGATCGTGGATGCTCTTGCCCTTCTTGAGGGATGTGGGCTGCGTACAGAGCGGCTGCTGCACGAGCCCATCATGGCTTCCTTGGGGACGCATGGGTGGCGTGCTAGCGAGGGGAGCGGGCGGGCGAGGGTTGTCAGTCTGCGACATGAGCACATCGTTGTCCTCCGCCCCTACGAACTGCGTCAGCATCTCCTCCTCCTCTCTTTCTTCCGAGTCCGGGCTGAGCTCGAACACCCGGCTTGCCGGAGCCGGCTCGTCTGGCCTGCCGCGCTTGCGGCCGGGCGTCGACGGCTCCATGACGGGGCAAGTGACACAGAATGAGCAGAGCGAGCGGGCGCGCAGCGCGAGCGACAGTGGAGAAGAGAAGCGGGAGAGAGGCGAGTTGGGAGGGGGGCGGAGGAGGGGCGGAGAGAGAGAGGGGGCAGGAGGGAGAAGAGGAGGGCGGGGGGGGAGGGGGGGGGGCGGGGGGAGAGGGCGTGTCTCCTCGAAGCGCGCGAAACTGAGAGAGGGAGCTCCCAAACTTGAAATAGAAATAGACTAGAGTAAATGGAGTTGCTACTGAAAGATTGACATTGGTCTGTCTAATGTCTAAGTATCTATCAAACGGGCTCTTTGGTCGTCTTCATGTATGTGCAGGTGCGCATAGAACTGAGCTGTTCATACTTGGAGATACTACGGAACGCAAAGGTACAGGAGGCCGTTTGCCTAGATGGGAGATACAGGATACTATATTTGGGGGAGGGGCCAGATACAGCTGTATCTACTGTATCTGGGGGAGCCCCAGACCAGGATACACACCACTTCTAGGCTTAAAATGGCGATTTTACCATTATAACTGTGCTTCTACTGTTCAAATAGGCGTTTTGCGGGTACGCCGTACGCCCGTACCCCTCCCCCCCCCCCCTACGCCCCCACCCCACCCCACCCCACCCCCCTAGCGCCGCTGGACATGGCTCCCAACCCCAATCCCACCAGGGCCTCACGCTTCGGGGCTGCGCGGCCTCCTGCGCGCGCGCCGCGCCTCCTACGCGCCCCGCGTAACGCGTAACCCCCCCCCCCCCGGTATTTGGACTGTATTTGTATCTAGCACCGTATCTGGCCGTATTATCTGGGAGTTGACCCAGATACAGCCGTATCTACTGTATCTGGGGGGCCGATGGTCCGTATCTCCCATGTAGGAGAGCAAGAGCAAGAGCAAGAGTGAGAATAATAAGATTGAATATGAATAAGATTGAATAAGTATGGGGCAAGAAAGCTCGGGAAGCTTCTCATTCCTGTTTTCTTAGTGCTGTAGAAGGTAGAAGCTTTTCAGTCAAGTAGGGGTACAGTATGATCACAGGCGGTGGGACCGTGCACCCATACTGTACCCGGTAGCCGGTAGACACAACGAACACGGCGGTCCCACAGCACTAAGGATAAACAACCAGCCCAGACAGACAAGAAAACTCTGACAGAGAGAGGAGAAAGAAGAGGAACGGAAGGGATCCGGCGGGGAGCGCGAGCGGCGGCACGGTCGCTGCAGGGCGAGACTACCCCGGCGAGAGCGCGACGCCTGCCGCCCAACCGCTACGGGAAGACGGCGGGGGACCCCCCGAGGGGGCCGAGTGGATGGCCCACCGCCCGTGATCATTGCCCTGAACTCAATCGTTCGCAAAGGGGGGTTGAGAAGAGGCAGCAGTTTGTTCTGATCGCTGCGTGCCTTCCAAACTACGCTTCTCCGGCTGCTAATGACCACCTTGCAGCGGGGAGCGCTGGTGGGCGAGGAGGAGGGTGCGCGTGGGAGGGCAAATGCTACGGCGGGCCGCTCCATGTACACCACACCTTGGCCAAGGGGGCCCGAGGCGATAGCGGCTGAGCGTGTGCTTGACGAGCTGCTCACTGGGCTCCACAGCCAGCGAATGCAGCGAGTGCTTCGAGACCACAGCTCGTGGGAGCTGCCAGACTCGCCCGCAACTCAGCCGGAGCGCGCCCGTCGCGCGCCCGGGCCAGTCGCCCACGCTGGCGCCGGGCGGCCGCCGACGGGTGCCACCCATCACCGGCGGGCAAGACCTGCTGATCAACGCCAACGCAAGAGCGCTGCATCAGCGCATGCCGTCCAGTCGGGCGCTGCTGTCCAGAGCTTGGAGCCCTCGCTCCGAGAGCTCATTTTGGAGGAGGAGATTTTATCGCTGCGCCAGGAGCTGGCAGAGAAGGAGGAGACCCATAGGCTTCAGAAAGAGCAGCTAACAGGCACCATCCTTGAGCTTCGCGCAGTGCTAGACGACGAGCGGGCGAAGAACGCTCATGATGGAGAGCCGCTCTCGGTCAAAGCCGGGCTAGCTCGGCTAGCATTACCTGAGGATCAGTCGGCTACTTCCCTGATCCAATGGTGCCCGCTCGTAGACACCTTGCTGGAGACCTGCCTCCTAGAAGTGGAGAAGCTCGCCCAACAAGTTGAGCTGCTCCGCGGCATTGGGCAATGCGGAGGAGGCGTGCCTCATGCTCGACCCCGACCAGTCTCAGTGGTCTCGCCAGAAGAGGAGTCACCCGGCATTTCGAGGCCCGACACCAATCTGTATGCGGAGGCGCAATCAGTGGCTCCGCCTTCGCCTCACGATGACGGCAGCCTCGGCGGAGGCCCAGCTCATCTGATGAGAGGCCCGCCCGCGTGTTGTGTGAGCGGCTCTTCGCCGCCGCCAGCCCATCCTAACGCACTAGGAGCAGTAAACCGATCCTCGGCAGTTGGTGAGGTCGCTACTTCTCCGCAGTGCACCCCATCTCGCATGAGATCCATGAGTAACGGTAACCGTGGCCGTCGAGCGGAAGCCCCTCGATCGCGACCAATGCTTCGTCGTTGCCTCTCGAGCGATGCTTCGGTGCCTCATGGGGATCTCAAGTTTGGAGGTCTGAGGGGCGCCGACTTCGCGCTCGACAGCCGCTCGGGATCGCTACCTTTGCACGAAGAGCCAGGGGCTGGTGCAGTGGAGGCTCATCCTAGATCGATTGTGTCTAGTACCCCGTGCGGCAGGGCTGGCGATGCCTTCACCACTCCGGCAGCCGTGCTCCTTTCTCCGACCGCACGGTTATTCGGCACGGTGGCGTCAGTGCTAAAGGAAGAAGAAATCGCAGACGGATTCCAAGCTCTCGAGCAGGAGATGGACATCCTCATCGGTGCCATGCGAAACGAATCGCGCCGGGATAAACAAGCTAAGATGCGCGATTAGCTCGCAAGCCCAACGCGAAGATTCTTCCTCGGAGCTGCAGGCTTTAGGTGACATAGCGTAAATGTCACCGGAATCCAGCCTTGAAAGGCCCTCTAGCGCACGCGACAAGCTGGGCGACTTGTCATTGCGCTCAATTTTGGAAGCATTTCCGCTGTCCGTCTCTCAGCTAGGAATTGGGGTGATACCCATGCCAACAGTATGCCAACAACTGTGTGGACGCCATTGGAAGCACATGAACTCATTGAATGCGCAAGTGCAGGAAGGTAGAGTAAGTATTAGTGCAATAGTGGCAAAAAAATGAAGATTCTGGGCTAACACCTGCTAGTTCTAGGTTCTTCTCAACCTACTCCGAACAACCAAAAACACGGCCAGGCAGACACACACGACAAAAACAAAAAATCAAGAGGTGTGGCTGGCGGAGTGGAGTGGCTGTGGCTGTAGCTGAGGGTTGTGATTCAAAGAATTGTTGAGGCATAGGACGGGGCCCTCCAGGGGCGACCGTGCTCACGGAGGGCTGAGCACAGGGAGCACTGGGGCTGGAGGGAGGCATGGCACCGGCGGGAACACCGCTCACACGAGCATGGGGCGACGGCGGTCGTGAGAGCTCGCCCAGAGCCTCTGGGAGTGCGGCCATGAGCGCGACTCTCGGAAACTCTGGGACAAGAGAAAACGCGGGAAACGCACGGGGGCGCGCACAAGGAAAGAAAGGGGGCGCACACATGAGAAAACAAGGGAGGGGGATCGAGAGCGATCACCCCTATCCTAACACACGGGGGAAGAGAGGAAGATCGGGATCGGAGGATCCCGATCGGACGGAGAGGGTGCAACCCGAAGGGAGACACGCGAAGGCGGGAAAACAAAGAGAGAGCGGCTCTCTTTGGGAAACCTAAAGGGCGGCTCTCCCCCTAACCACAACACCCCCCCCGATGGAGCACCCAAGAAGGGGGCGGTAGTTTTATTGTAAAGAAAAGACCTCCATACTCCTTGTGGTTTTATTGTAAAGATAGGATGACTATCGCGAGTAGTTTTATTGTAAAGAGTGCGCCTCACGACTATTGCGAGTAGTTTTGTAGACCTGTCCGCGCGCAACTACAATATTGATCAGAATCCTAAGGAGGAGTGCTGTAGTCGAGTTTTATGTTTTATTTTAAGCGCGCACAGTACTACGCCTCCCGAACCCGAGGAAAGTTCGGTTCTTCCAGACAACCCATTATATATATGTTAGCCCCCATAGGCCATAGGCCGTAGGCTCCCAGCTACCGGTAGCTCTCGGGGGGTAAGAGTAGCCCCCGGGAGCTCCTGGGGGGAGCAAAACCCCCCGCAAGGTACCAAATCTGCCGGAAGCTCCCGGGGGGGCTTCCAAAACCCCCGGGAGCTCCCGGTAGATAGCATTAGCATGCGGAAGATGCCGTAACCGGCCCTATTGGTAGCTCCCGGGGGGTTCTGAATTCTGAGTTCTGAGCTCCTTGTGGGAGCTACCCTTAGGGCCGTAGGGCCGCTTTGTCAGAGCAAGGCTGATCTCACTCTTGGAGATTGCCTGCGAGGGCGCGCCGGCAGCTAGCGCGGAACGCGGTTCTTGTGGGGAGCTCATGGAGCTTTCCTCGGGGGTGACTACGGGCATGGTGATCGACGCACGACGCACGACGCACGCACGGAGCACGGTGGGCGCGGAAGTGCGGAAGGAGGCTTGTGGGAGGTGGTGGCAGGCGACTGGGGGTGGCTCAGGCGCGTGCTTGACTTGTATTGACTCGTTGACTCGGGGTATAGACTCGGGAACTCGGGGGGACTCGCTTGGGAACACGGTGGGACTCGCTTGGGAACACGGTGGGACTCGACGAAGTTGCTACAAAACCCACTCACAAGAAACCAAAAACCAAAGTCCTTGGGCTCAGAAAACTAACGTAAACACTCCGCAATCATACGATAAACAAACCCCTCCCCGCGCGGCGAAGGCTGAAGTCGCGATCGCTCGTCATGCGCGAAGATATACGGAAAGAGAGCGCATAACTACGCCACCGAAGGGTTCGAACTATCGTTAAAGTGGAACTCGTCCGCTGAAGCCAACGCGGAGGGTCGAGGAGAGATCCAAACTCGCGCGGGGGGAGAAGGCGATGTGCGGAGAGACCTTCTAGACAAGCGACGAGCAAGGGGCGACGAAACAAGACGCGAGACGCGAGGCGCGAGGCGCGTGCCATTCGTTCTTCCTTTCTTTCATCGAAACCGCGACGAAACTAACATTAAACGTCGGTGCCCCCTCCGCGAGGATCGCGAAGAAGAACGGACGAGATGGAGGCAATCATCGAAGGAACCGCGAGAGGAATCGAAGCGAGGGGGGGAACAACGACGGCCGGAGGAAACGAACCGCGCGCGGGGGAGAAGAGAACCTCGCGCGGGGGGGGATTAATATAACGGCCGGAGGCGACGGACGGCACGCCGAGGGAAAGAACCTGCCGCGGGGGGGGCGAGGGACCGAGGGCACGGCGGGACAGCGTGGGAGGGCGCGAGGCCGATCTCGGAGCGAGATCGCGTCCTTTCCCTCGCGGAGCGCGGAGAGACCCCCCACGAGATATCTTGGGACCGGAGAATGTTTTGGACGAATCTTCTTGCCGTCGGCCGAGGAGAGGCGGACGGAGAGAGAGAGAGAGAGAGAGAGTCTCGCAGAGCGACTGCAGAACGAGAAGTCGAAGTCATGCCGGTTTATTACCTTAAACGAGCCAACAATTATAGTAACAGCAAAAACAAAATTCGAATCGCAAATTTCGAGACCAAAACCTGCAAACCTGGACTTGAGACCATGAGGAATCCGAATCTGTGTGTCTTGTGCGTCAGTGGCAACACGGGGAACTGTTCAATTGTAATTGTGAGCGCGTACCTTACACGAATATTCATGCCTACAACCTTCAGATGGGTAGGAATACAACACCCCCCGACTTAAATCGAGACGTCTCCCGATGTCGAGCCAAGAGAGTTCATTTAACCATACGAGACGAGAGACCTAGAGGAGGAGGATTAACCCATGGATCCAAAGCGAGCACAAAATCGGCAGCTTAGCGCGGCGGCCCCCGATTTCGTACGTCACGTCCTACCACGTTCTCCCTTTTACAGGAGTTTTGCTCGGGCAGTTGCGCTGGGTCAGGCGCTGACGCGACGCTAATCATCCACTTCCGGTCGACTTAGCGCTACGATTGTGAACGAGAACGGGTACGATTTGAAGGCAGATCAGGAGGAATACGCTTGGGCTCTTGAATTGGACGTGGTATAACTTGATTGGATTGGGAACTTGAGCTTGGACTTGAAGAGGAGTCTACAGCGGAGTGAGCTTGGGGTTGAACCGGACGGCGGTCGAAAGTGGTGTCGTACGACTCAACTAGATCAGCACAACGCCGAAGCAACTCAATTCGAGACTCCCAAGTAGCTTCAGAACGAGGATAGCCGCGCCATTTGACGAGATACTTGAATGAAACTCCATCGCCCTTGCGATCGAGTAACTCTTCGACCAAGTACTCATCTTCAGCGAGCGGAGACGAATCGGTGACGGTAAAGTACGGACGAAGATTGGAAATGTGAACTTCATCCTTGACTTGACGATTTTCGAGATCGCGTAGACGGTAGCGAGTAGCCGAGATGGCTTCTTCTACTCGGTAAGGACCGGAGTAGAGGTATTGAAGTTTGTTGGCGTGGCCAGGGATTCGACGACAAACTCTGTCTCCTTGTTTGAAGGTAACACCGAGTTTAGACTTTTGAGAGGCGGAGCGCATCGATTCACGTTGGGCTTCTTGAGTACTTTCGAGGGCGGAACGCCACGACTCGAGAAGCTTCTTATTGAGCTCGGTGGCGTAAGTGACGGCATCGGACGGAGGCCTAGATGGAAGCAACTCAAGAACAGGAGCAGGGTCAGCAAGTTGAGCTGGAAGACGAAGCTCCCGACCAAACAAGATAGCCGCGGGTGACTTGGGTACGACGCGACCGGCGGTCGCTCGCATAGACATGAGAAGAAACGGAAGGTGATCGACCCAATGGGCGCCGCCTTCATTGGAGACTCGAGTCATCGTGAGGCGAGTTTGTTGAGCTCTTTCCACTAGCCCTACGCCTTCGTGGCGATAGGCTTCAGTAGTGCTCAAGTCCGTGCCGGTCGCTTTGAGAATTAGGTCCACTAATCGAGAGCAAAGATTCGAGCCGGCGTCGGTTCGAAGTTGGCGAGGGACTCCATAACGAGATACGATGAGACGCATGAAGACGTCTAGACATTTCGCGGACGAGGGGTTACCGTTGCAAGGCTCAGCTTCAATCCAACGAGAGAGAGAATCGACGAAAACAATCAGCTTGTCAAAACCGGAGCGGCCGGATACGAAATCGTGAGTGGGCGCCATCGAAAGAATATCGCAATAGACGACGTCGAAAGGATAAGATCCGATGGAAAGACCGGATGGATGGGCGAGCGGTCGCGGTAACGGTTTGCCAAGAGTGCATTCGTGGCACTCTCGAACGTATTCCGATACAGAGGCGGACATGCCAGGCCAGTACACTCGAGTACGAAGTAGGGTAGACATCCTTGTCGCACCTGGGTGACCAAGGTGGTCATGGTAGGCGCGGAGGTACGTGTCACGAAGGGACTCCGGAATGTATAAACGAAGAGGAGCCTCTTCCGCCTCTGAGGAGCGGTAGTAGAGTAGGCCATCGCGAAGGAGGAATCGGGAACTTTTCTTCGACGACGAGCTAGAGTCAATCGAAGAGGAAGCTTTCGGAAGGATCGACTCGACTTCAGAAAGGATCGAGCTGGCGAGATCGTCGGTAGAGAGCGCTTGACGTAATTCGTCGGCATGAGGCACGCCCACATCGAGATACGAGGAGGTAATCGACTCCGAAGATTCCGATGCTTGACGAGCGAGCCTATCGCTTGCTTGTTGGCGGCGAGCGGTGAGGGTGGATGAAGTAACCGCGGCGGCGACTATGTCGTGAATTTCAGAAGAATCGAAAGAATGGGCGTCACTCTCCTCGAGATGGAGAGGATCGTGATCAGGCTCGAGAGCAACTAAGCGGGATAAGCCGTCGGCGTCCCAGTGAGTGACTCCAGGTTTGTGCACGACGTCGAATCTATATTCGGCTAGCTTTAGGACCCATCGCATGAGGCGCGAGGCTGGACCACCGGTGACTTGATCTTTCATCGTGTGAAGCCAGCGCAAAGCTGAATGGTCTACGACGAGGGTGAAGTGGCGACCCCAAAGATAAGGCCTCCAATTTCGGATCGATTCTAGCGCTGCTAGAAGTTCGATTTCAGTGACTGTCCAATGGCGCTCAGCCGGACTCAAGCTACGACCGTAGTATGCAACGACGCGCTCTCTCCCTTCGTCGTCTTTTTGGGCGAGGACGCCGGCGATGCCGAGCTTGCTAGCACCGTCGGTTTTAACGAGGAAAGGACGGTCGTCTCGAGGAGGTGCAAGTAGATCTTCGATAGCCTGTCGACAGGCTTCTGTTTGCGACTCGACCGGGACGTCGCACCCTTTCCGCGTGAGAGCGGTTAACGGCGCCGCACGGATCGCAAAACGACGGATGAAACGGCGGTAGTAGGAGCACAATCCAAGGAACGAACGGACGGCTTCGATCGAGTTGATTTGGGTTGGGTCGATTTTCGAGACAGCTTCCACTTTCTTGGGATCCATCCGAAGACCTTCACGCGAAACAACGTGGCCGAGATATTCAGCCGAGGTGGCAAAGAAAACGCATTTCGACATCTTGCAAGTGAGGCCCGCCCAGATGAGACGTTCCAAGACAAGATCAAGACGGTGTAACATTTGTTGGAATGACGACTCTTCCCTGGCCTGCAGCGAGTCACCGACACCTGTCGACCAGGCGCCGACATCATCCAAGTATGGCATACAAATCTCCCATGCCAGCCCACCGAGAACGGCGTCCATGAGGCGGCACATATACGAGGGACCGGATTGAACACCGAAAGGCAAGTAATTGAACTCGTACTTGCCGCGATGAGTAGTGAACGCGGTGATATGTTTATCGGATTCTTTGATCGGTATACCCCAGAAACCAGATGCCAGGTCCAGGGTGCAAAGGAATAGAGAATCGAGGTTGCCTTGACCGGACGACAATCGGTCGATGGCTTCTACCGTGAGGGGAAGAGGGCTGTCTTCTAGACGAAGCTTGGAGTTGACGTCGCGATAGTCTACGCAGAAACGTACGGAGCCATCCTTCTTAGTGACTAACACGACTCGAGAGGCCCACGACGAATTTGATTTCCTAATGATGCCCGCGGACTCCATCTTGCAAACTTCGTCCTCTATGATCTTCTCACCCTCTCGTCCAACTCTAGACGGTGCGTGACGGTGAGCTTCGGCTCCGGGGTTGAGCGGTAGCTCTACCTCCATCACGTGAGTGTGATTCGGGTTAGTCGGGTCAATTGCGAAAGCAGCGATACGTCGGGCCAGTAGACGACGAACTTGTTCACGTTGGGGCATCGAGAGACGGCCCTCGGGGTCGATCTTGGCTGCCTCGAGGAGCTTGCGTTGGTCCTCGTTGAGCGACTCAATCACATCCGGCGAGTTATTGTCACCGACGCGGTGATAAGTTCCAGCGTGAATCTTGAATCGAACCTGTAGCGAAGCTACAGGATGGAACGACGGAAGGTGTAGTGGTTTGGGGTCAGTATTGGCCACCGTAACCGCGATGGTGTGGTCGGATTTCGGCCTCTCTACTTGAGGGATGACGAGCGGAGAGCTGTCAATAGTCTCGCGTGTAGGGAGTCGGTCCACGAGCATGGCGCAGTCTTCGTGTTCTCGAAGAGCTAGCGGAATTCGGACGTGAAACGTCGCCCGATGATAGGCCGGGATCGTGATAGGTTCATGGGTATATAGGAGGTACTCGGAGCCACAAGACGCCGGCGCTTTGGCGGCAAACTCATCGGCCGTGTTGAAGAGCGGCTCGGAGACTAGCTGGTTGTCGTTTTCGGCGGCTTGCGGCCCTCGGAAGAAGTCAGTCGTGATTGGGTTCGCGGAGGTCGGACAGACCTGTGCACAAGTCATGCTGACAGGGACCACCGCTATCGGTGACGTCGAGACGCGAAAGATCGGCGGAGCGTCGGGGCTTGGACTGCCGTCAACCTCAAGAGGAGCCACCGTGGATGGAGCACCGAGGGTGATAGAGCCGTCCGTGCTGTCGGAGGCGAGCTGAATCGAAGCGGCGTGCGTAGCTAAGAAGTCGTTCCCGAGCAGCAGCATCGGGTTGCCTTCAATCACCATGAACGTATGACGAAAGAGAAATCCACCGACGGAGAAAACGATCCGAGCCTTGCCTCGCGTGATAAGAGGTAGGCCGTCTGGGCCATGGAGCGGTGTCACTACGGCTTGCGGCAGCCGCTCGACGCATGCGTCGTTGGGTAGGCTGGACAAGAGGGAAGTGGTCACGACCGACGGGCCAGCTCCGGTGTCAGCGAGGGTGCTGTTGACCGTGAGAGCGGAGTCGGCCAAGATTACTCCTTCTTTGCCGGTAGCCTCGCCGGAGCGGCAGACCATCAGGTCTCGAACATATAGGCAATGCCTTGGGTAGGCAGATGGTAGGGTATCCACAATGCTCTCCGGTCGGTGCGTGGTCACGTGTGCGATGGTGTCGGACGGGGACGGGGTTGGTCGACAGCGTGGTTGCTCGGGTGAATTCGTCGTCAAAGTAGTCGTCGTCTCTTCGGGTACTCCGACTGCCGCTATCGTGGCAGAGGGCCTAGAGGCGTCGTCCTCGTTGGTAGCGGTACAGGGTGATAGCTTGGGACTAGTGTAGCCCAGGCCTCTCTTGTCGGTGGGGTGCCTCGGGTGGTCGGACATCTTTTCCCAATCTTTCTCGAGACGGGCTTGGGCTTCTGTCTTGGGTCTTCGAACTAATGAGGCTAGCTCTTCGGCGCGGATGCCTTTGGCTTCCACGAACTCGATCGGCGCTCGGACGGCAGCGGCGAGGTCGGATTCCTCGTCGGCGCTTCGTCCGGCTAGAGCTTGCGCTCTTATTTCGTCAGCGGTTTCGAGCGTGACGTTGGACCATTTCTGGTCCCCGTTCACTCCGAATGATTGCCATTGTTGGCGCCGCTTCCGGAGAGTCGTCGGCGTCGTCGGACGCGGCGAGCTCGCGCGTGCCGGAGGCGGGGCGGTCCATGGAGAGAATGGGTCGTGGAGAGTAGACTCGGAGGCGTGGAGTGGCGTGTCGTTGTCGTGGTTATCGTGGGTTTCTTTTTGGTCTTCGTGGTTGTCTGACTCGGGAGTAGCTGGACGGGAAACAACGGGGTCGGAAGAAACTTCACTAGTTTCCCTCCCCCTCTCATAACGATGAAGAGCCGACCACGGCTCGTAGGCGGTAGCCTCGGTCGAGCTAAGTGAAGGCCGGTCCAATAGGCTGCACCGCGCGCAAGTGAGTAGCTCTAACGCGGACAATTTCTTCGTCGACGTCTGGTCTCGCTGTTGACTCAAATGTCGAAGAAGAACAGGCATCCAATGGATCGCCATCGCTCCAGCGACACCGACGTAGGTGCGGCTGCGAAGAGCGCCACGGTGCGGTGAAGGAGAGAGGTTAGCCATGGCCGACTCACGGCCATCCACGACGCAAGTTGGCTGGAGGGGCGGCAGCCCTTTGGTGAGGTACAACCCGGTGGCTTTCTGGTGTCCAGTGCCGTGCTCCCAGGGTTGGACGAATTGGGTCGGGGTCAACCCCCCGACTAAACGGCGAGCTTCCGCATGCATCCGAGGGTTCTCAACCGCTACAAACGGAGGAGTGGCGGAGGCCATTGACTTGAAGACGCGGGCGGCCGACTCAAGAGCGGCACGACGTCCGGGTTCTTGGGAGAGCCATTGACTGCTGACGGCGGAGAGGTACGTGCAAGGCGGGTGGGCGATGACTAGGTCCCAACCTAGGTTTTGGACATGAAGCGCGTCGCCTTGGAAGTGGGGCACGTAATCGATCTCGGAAGGATACAAATCGCACGTAGCTACATCAGCACCGGCGAGTAGGAACATGGAGGAGACGACGCCGCTCGTCTCGCCAACGACGAGAACGCGTGGTGCGTGACAGCCAGACGTCAGCCCGTCTTGGACTCGTTGATTCATCTTCGTGAGCTCAGCGCAAAGCTCATCGAAGTGCCTGGGTAGCGCGGCGGCAGGCGAGGCTAGGGTGCCATTGCGAGGCCGGCGAAGCTCTTGGGCTGCCTCCGTGAGGTGCCGAGGTAATACCACCGCAGAGCCGCTCGCTCGTGCACGAAGAGAGGCGAGAGCGTGGAGAGCGGGTGACGGGGTATCATCACGGGTGCCGACATCGGAGTTGTTTTGAGAGGAATCGAAGGACTGGATCGCGGACGCATTGATCGCTGCCACGCGCATGATGGCGGTGGTAGTGGTATCGAGAGGCAGGCAGTGCTTGGGGGCTGCAACAGGTGGCCGCGGCGACGTAGGACGAATGGAAGTAGACTCGGATATCGACGACGTGGAGACGGGCTCAGAGGACGGGATTGACGAAGAAACTCGGAGAAGTGGGGTGTCGGATTGCGGCGACGGACGCCGCGGCCGCGAGACCACCGGTGAGAGACATGAAGGACATGGCTTAGAGACTCGGTTGGACTGGCTCAATGGGCGTAGAAGCTCGGTTTGGGAGGCGGCCGTTCCTCGACGTGCAAGGGAGTTGTGGTCACTCTCCATGGTCACTTCGGGAGAGGAATCGGGCCAGGCATCGACTTCGTTGCAATCTGTCGTCGGCGGGGTCGGCGCCGGCGAAAGAAGGGACGTGGCTGTCGTAGAAGCCGGCTGCGGGGAAGGCTGAGGCCAGGGTGGTGGCTCTGCGGCAGCGGCTGGCGTGGGTGGTGGCCGAAGAGGTTCTGCAATGCGAAGCATTCTTCGGAGGACTTGGCTCGGGCTAGCGGGTGGATGGACCGCTGAAATTACGGTGGATTCAGACTCGAATTCGGAAGACTCGGCAACTTGAGAGGGGCTAGGAGACGGCTGTGCCAGCTCCTCCATGACTCTCGGTTGATGAGGTGGCGTGGGAACGCCGGTGGTCGACCGCGGACTCCGCGGTGACGTTAATTTGTACTCGGACTCGGACTCGTCGTTTCTGTCGTGCTGGACACTGAAAACAGGGCTCACTTTCGAAATGGGAACGGACGGTGCCGGCCCAAAGGTGAAGCCCCCTGGCGTCGCAACCGTCGGTGAGGACGAAGCTGAAGCTTGTGATGACAATAGGGGCACGGTGGCCAGCACCGGTTGGCTCGGTGCGGCCGAAATCTCGGACTCGGTGACGGGCTTGATTACGCGGGCTCGGGATGCACTGTCTTGTGCGATTGGACTCGGACTCGGAACGGAAACGGAAGGGATCGGCTCGGCGGCGTGCAGCTTGCTGGAGTGGCAGGCCGGCTGCGGCGAGACTCGAAACGGTGGCTGGGATAAGGACACAGTGGCTGTCGTCGAGGGCTTCGGCGTCAGCTTGTGTTTGGACTCGATACGCGGTGGCTCGTGAAACGGGGCTCGGGTATGGTTGGAATTCTGGACGTGACCGGAGATTCCAAATGACTCAGACTCGGGGCGTGGAGGACCGAAGGTGAACACTCCCTCGGAAGGAGTGGTCGTCGGAGGCTCAGTGGGTGGCTGGAGCTCCGTTAATCCTGCGGTCGACCGCGTGGTAGGGCTCGGTGACATTGTAAACTCGGACTCGGACTCGGACTCGGATGGCTCAGAACGGGGTTTGCTCAAAACAGGCTTGGACTCGGACTCGAAAGAAAGTGGGGAAGAACCGGAGAACTGCGCCTCCATCGTCGTAGCGATGGAGACTGGTGATACCGGTGATGACTGGACTGGGCTCAGACTCGTAGATGGGCGCGCGGTGGCGTAAGACGAAGAGGGCAATTCTGAACGTGACTTGGACTCGGACTCGTACTCGGGAGACGTTTTGTGGCTCGGACATGCGAAATTTGATTTGAGAGATTGAAGGTTGGATTGGGCCTGCGGCGGCTGGATTTTCGCAGACCGTGAGGTCTTGGACTGTTGATGCTTGGGGAGTGGCGTAGGATAGCGGTTGAGCGGCTTGAGTTGATAGAGAGGCGGTGACGGTTGACTTGGTTTTGAGGACTCGTGCGTGATATCGAGAATCAGGATGGAATCATCGGCATTGGGAGAAATAGGGGCAATCGGCGAGGAGGCAGGAGAAAGAGGGGGATGGAGGTGGCAGGGCTTGTCTGGAACCTGGGGAATCTTGGGGTACCGGTTGGTGGCCGTAGAAGTACTCGGCCGTAGCGTAATACGATCTTTTGGTGGGTGGCGTTCAGGCCCACTACCCTGGACTGGTAGCGGGGTAACAGCGCGGACGTGGGCCCCGCCGGCGACCTACTGGGCCGGACGGAGAACAACCATCGTGCGGAGGCGGCGGTGGACTTCTGGGTCGTTACCACACTCGCCACTGCCGCCTTCGCAGAGAAAACGAATGTATGGTTGGCAAACGACGGGGTTATGAGCTCCGTCGCCCGTGCCATACTTCCACAGGTCTGCCTCGGGCGTACCAGATGGAGCCCGGGGACGAAAGGCGCAGTACGCGCAGCCGTTGGCGTCGGTCCACTCCTTGACGTCGCGGTCTAAGTCGTCGAGACGCGGCGCCGTCATGGTGGCATCCGAGGGACGGCAGCGCGTGAGCGCAGCGCGAAGGGCCGGGTGACCCGCGTAACGAGAAATTTGCCAGAAACGGGCTCGTGCTCGAGACCAGCTAGCTGGATCCCATTCCGAGAGGCCCGAATCGGCCGGAAGCCCAAGGCCGTTCGGAGGGGGATCACATTGGCGACGAGAAGACGTGCTTTTGCCGAGAGGACGGTCAAGAAGTGCGTCCGGTAACGGAGACGATGCGGAGTAATTCGTAGGCGGAGGCGGAGCCCGACGATTGTCAGCGCCAGTCGCCTTGCGGTTCGAGTTGTTGTTTTGCGATTTTAATGCCTCGGCCACCGCTGCTTGGACGGCGGCGACCATCGAAGCCGTAGTGTCCGCGGGGTTAGAGGCAGCCTTAGCAACCTTGGCGGTCTTGGTGGACTTGGAAGTAGTCGCCGGCGGCGTCACGGCGGCGACCGCGACCGACGTCTGTTGTTGGCTAGCACGGGCTTGTTCGTACGGGCTCAGGTAGCGCTGGCAGAGGTTGACGCACGAAAGGGCCGAGCGAGGGAGCTCGTGGTTCTCGACGCGGAAGCGAGTCTTTGCAAGACACTCGCCAAACTTGGTCGCGTTATCCACGCCGCGAGCCGCGTCGACCTTGTCGTTCCGAATGATGGACTCGAATCGTTGATTGATATCGTGCGACATGTTTGGGTGGTCCCAGACCGTCGTGGCATCCACCTTCGCGTCACCCATCTTGCGGACGTACGCGCGCACCAAATTCTTGGATAACTCTAAGAGATCGGAGCCGGCTTCACGGGCTACGAGGCGGTCCCACTACTCGACGAAGTTGCTACAAAACCCACTCACAAGAAACCAAAAACCAAAGTCCTTGGGCTCAGAAAACTAACGTAAACACTCCGGAATCATACGATAAACAAACCCCTCCCCGCGCGGCGAAGGCTGAAGTCGCGATCGCTCGTCATGCGCGAAGATATACGGAAAGAGAGCGCATAACTACGCCACCGAAGGGTTCGAACTATCGTTAAAGTGGAACTCGTCCGCTGAAGCCAACGCGGAGGGTCGAGGAGAGATCCAAACTCGCGCGGGGGGAGAAGGCGATGTGCGGAGAGACCTTCTAGACAAGCGACGAGCAAGGGGCGACGAAACAAGACGCGAGACGCGAGGCGCGTGCCATTCGTTCTTCCTTTCTTTCATCGAAACCGCGACGAAACTAACATTAAACGTCGGTGCCCCCTCCGCGAGGATCGCGAAGAAGAACGGACGAGATGGAGGCAATCATCGAAGGAACCGCGAGAGGAATCGAAGCGAGGGGGGGAACAACGACGGCCGGAGGAAACGAACCGCGCGCGGGGGAGAAGAGAACCTCGCGCGGGGGGGGATTAATATAACGGCCGGAGGCGACGGACGGCACGCCGAGGGAAAGAACCTGCCGCGGGGGGGGCGAGGGACCGAGGGCACGGCGGGACAGCGTGGGAGGGCGCGAGGCCGATCTCGGAGCGAGATCGCGTCCTTTCCCTCGCGGAGCGCGGAGAGACCCCCACGAGATATCTTGGGACCGGAGAATGTTTTGGACGAATCTTCTTGCCGTCGGCCGAGGAGAGGCGGACGGAGAGAGAGAGAGAGAGAGAGTCTCGCAGAGCGACTGCAGAACGAGAAGTCGAAGTCATGCCGGTTTATTACCTTAAACGAGCCAACAATTATAGTAACAGCAAAAACAAAATTCGAATCGCAAATTTCGAGACCAAAACCTGCAAACCTGGACTTGAGACCATGAGGAATCCGAATCTGTGTGTCTTGTGCGTCAGTGGCAACACGGGGAACTGTTCAATTGTAATTGTGAGCGCGTACCTTACACGAATTTCATGCCTACAACCTTCAGATGGGCAGGAATACAACACGCTTACGGCATCTTTCACATTCCCCCCCCCCTCCCCCCTCCTCCAGCGATTCTTCTGCCGACAGCGACGTGTCTTTACCCTTCGTAGTACGTAGTACTGAGTAGTACAGTAGTACTGACTAATAGCTAAAGTGAGCAATGGTGCAATGGTGCATTGGTCCCTGTTCGGTGCTGTCGGCGTTCCCCGTACGTGTACGTTCCCGCCACTGGTCTCGTCGCGGCACTCTCACGCCGCCCGCCCTGCCGAGGTGGCACGGTGGCACGGCGTGGGCGGCTTCGACGAGGAGAGGGGTGGCAGAGTCGGCACTGGAGGGGGGACAAATATCGAGGGGAGGGGGCAATGCGCAGTGCCCCTCGGTATCACTCTCACTCGGACACCTGGCTCTTCAGGCATGGCGATGGCGGAACTCCGTGTCTGAAACGTTATGTCCAATTAGCTAGTGGGGTTGGCTAGGATATAACATTATACATTATTATTAATGAGGAAACTTGAAATACATGTATGAGGTTAGTCGCCAAGACGGTTTTCATTCTCCACCATGCCTAAACGTGACAAGATACGGTTGCCGCCCTGTGCCTGTGCAAAGTACTCTGCATGACGGCATTTTACAATCTCATCGAGGATGTTGATACAGGCGTGACTCGATAGTGACGATTCTGCAATAGGCTTTGCTTGGCTGCAACGAAGATTACTTGGTGTGGCATCCAGATGATAGTGTGCTCCTATTGACCTTGACACTGCAAGTAGATGCGCCCTGCGACAGGACCATAATGGTGATGGTGAACTTACAGTGCTGTCACAATATGTGGAACTGTGTGGCTCCTCGATATCCGGCAGTGAAGTTGTCGTGAAGGCGTCCTCGACACTCGCACTGGGCGAAGCGCCAATAGGGGCAACGTATCTAGTCGTAGGAAATGACGATACGGTCGACAAGAGATCAGAGAGTGAGTGTGAGTTGATCGATGCCGGTGGCGTCTCGCCGCAAGCAGTAAGAGCCTCAGCAAACTCAATACGAGCCAGCAGTCTAGCCGGATTGGAAACGGCGTTATGCACGTGGTGTCGTTCCAGTCTCGGCCTGCTCATGTCTGATTGGATCGACTTGCGTGCTGCAAATCTACCTGCCGCTCCCAACTTGGCGTCAGCACGGATGCGGCGATGCGCTGGGCAGATCTCGACGTCGACATCATGGCCATCCATTGTGAACTCGTGTACAGAAAATTTATCAGGCGCCCGTAACCTCTTTCCCCAGTCTGGAATGGCTCTGGAGGGCGCCTCTCTTGATGTGTGGCCAGGCAGCGGCCAGAGCGAGGCACCCTTTCTCAGCGGCACGAGAGGCACGAGTGCTGCTGAGAGGTGAGTTGCACGCTGTCCTGCCGAGACAGAAGAGGCGATGGGAGGGGGGAAGGGGGAGAGGAAGAAGGAGAGGGAGAGGGAAAGGAGGGAGAGGGAGAGGGGGAGAGGGAGAAAGGGAAAGAGGGGGGGGAGCAGAGGAGGCGAGAGAGGGCGAGAGGAGTGAATGTGAACTCGCCTTCCTTTGATAGTTGTGAATCGTTTTGTGTATGTGTTACCCCCCAGAAGCCAACACACCCCCCGATAGCTGTCGGGGGCCCCCGACCTGGGGGGTAGGTAACATGTACATTGCTCCTTTGATAGTTTTGATTGTCTTAAAATGGGTCTGTAGTAGTCCGGAACATGTGAAGAAGTTGAGAAGAGACGAGTGGTAAAGTAGCGCAGCAGCGCGGACCCACCGACCGTGACTCTCACATCGGGTGCGACCCAAAAATAAACGTTCGAAACGGGAAGCAGGAAACAGGAAACGGTGGTGAGTCATGTAAAGAAGTAAAGTGAGTGAGTAGTAATATAAATCTCTCTCTCTCTCTCTCTCTCTCTCTCTCTCTCTCTCTCTCTCTCTCTCTCTCTCTCTCTCTCTCTCTCTCTCTTCTCTCTCTCTCTCTCTCTCTCTCTCTCTCTCTCTCTCTTCCTCTCTCTCTCTCTCTCTCTCTCTCTCTCTCTCTCTCTCTCTCTCTCTCTCTTTCTCTCTCTCTCTCTCTCTCTCTCTCTCTCTCTCTCTCTCTTCCTCTCTTCCTCTCCTCTCTTCCTCTCTTCCTCTCCCCCCTCCTTCCCCCCCCCATCTGCGTCACATAAACGCTGTTCCTGGCTCCTCACGCTGCCCCCCACCGCCGCCCCTCCCGCGCTCCTCCCCTCTCGCTCGCCCCGTCCCCTCCCCTCTCCCTCTCCCTCCTTCCCGCCCACTTTCTTGTTAGCGACAGCGAGGAGATGGGCAAGGACAAGGCAGGCTTCCTCACGCCGAAGGCGATCGCGAACCGAATCAAGGCCAAGGGGCTGCAGAAGCTCAGATGGTGCGGCCTCCCTCCGCCCCTGCCCACGCCAGCTCACAGACCGCACTGAGCTCAGTCTGCCTTGCCGTCGCTTCCGCAGGTACTGCCAGATGTGCAACAAGCAATGCCGTGATGAGAACGGCTTCAAGGTGAGGCGTCAACACAGGCGGGACACTGCTTCTCCCAGTTGAACCAGCCCTGATGTCGACTTCACAAGGATGTGGCAAGCTGAGCCCTTGGTTATCTCCCCTCCCTTCTCCTGAAGCGACAACGCTGATACTGGGCGATGCTCTCAACTGGCCCTTCATATCCTTGGTGCCTTGCAGTGTCATTGCATGTCCGAGTCGCACCAGCGCCAAATGGCCATGTTCTCCGAGAATTCGGATCGGTACATGGATACTTTCAGCAAGACATTCGAGGAGGGCATGATGGAGATCATATCGCGCAAGGCTCGTTCGCAGCGCATCGCTGCGAACGTGATTTATCGTGAGTATATTTCGGACCGAAATCACTGCCACATGAATTCCACGATCTGGGAGACGCTCACCGATTTCGTCATGTATCTCGGCCGAACGGGTAAGTGTGAGGTTGACGAGACCGAGAAGGGCTGGTTCGTGACGTACATTGATCGTGACCCTGAAAAGCTTAAAAGGATGGAGGAGCGTGCAAAGCGCGAGCGCACTGAGCTCGATTCAGAGGAGCGTCACGAGCGCGATCTCATGAAACAAGCGAAGATCGCGCGTGAAGCACTGGGCGAGGAAGCGTTGGCTCCCGCAGCAACTGAGCTGCGACGCGACGATCCTGAGCAAAAAGTGAGCCTTTCGATTGGCGGCACTTTCGGTGCAAAGGCAAAGGTCAAGACGTCTGCACCAAGCTGCTCCATGTTTGCGGGCGTAGAGGACGAGGAGACAGGCGAAAAATCGTCCGCGGACTCTAGCGGAAAGGGCGGGGCCAAAGGCACAAGCGGGGGTGGTAGCTTGAGCAAAACTAAAGCGCCCACAAGGGCGATCGAGTCCCTGATCGCCGAGGAGACAAAAAGAAAGGACATTGCTGTTCGGAAAGACTACTGGCTTCAACCTGATCTAGTGGTGAAGGTGCTGAACAAGCAGCTCAAGGAGGGCAAGTACTACAAACAGAAGGGCACCGTTGAAAAGGTGAGGGCTGGCAGAGGGTCTTTGCTTGAAGCTGGAACCTTGTAAACGAAAATCTTTCTCTGGGTCCGTGAGTCTAATCTCACGAATCTGCAAAGGACCTTGCGCACTTTCCTGGATGGTTGCGACCCCCATTCGGCTGTAGGTCATCGATCGCTACACAGCTCGCGTTCGCATGCATGCGTCCGGTGATCTCATTCAACTCGACCAAGACGAGTGCGTGGCTCCTTTGAAAAATCTTGCGAATGGCTCGGGCGGTGTTCGTGCTCTTACGTGCTCCATAATGCACTTCTCCGTGCAAATGCCATACGATCCCCGATGCGGCCATGTGCATGGCTGATTTGCCGTCGCACATCCGTCCTGCTGCCCCTTGCTCACGGCGATGGATCGCAGCCTTACTACTCTGACGACTGACGTCTCATGTTACTCTTGCCGCAGGCTTGAGACCGTTATCCCGAAGGAAGGTTCGCGCGTATTGATCGTCAATGGAGCATACCGTGGATCAATGGCGCAGTTGGTGTCCATCAACATGGATGATTTTTGCGTCGCTGTTAAGATTAGTGACGGAGTGCATGCTGGACGCACGGTAGAGCGAGTGGAGTATGAGGATGTCTGCAAGCTCGATATTCATTGAGCGGTCGGCCGTGAAGGTCGCGTTCCGTCGAAAGAGGACCATATGATTTTCTGTTTAGTAATTCAATTAAAAGTTTACGTTAATGTTGGTATATTTGCTATTTGAAGTAAAATCTTGATTTCAACTAGATGCAGGTGCGAAAATATAAATTATGGTTTCAATTATAGTACTACAACTTTTTTATAGTATGTGCTACTTATTTACAGCAAAAAGTTGTGTTGGAAGCTGTGGTGGTGTGGGTGGAGCTGTGGATCAAAAGAGGGAATTGTATGGACAAGGGGAGTGGGGAGGGACGAGGAGGAGCTGGGGGGCATCGGGTACGGGGCACGCGTATGAACAGCGCTCGAGCGCTTGAGCGGAGGGCGCGTTGGCGGCCACCGTCAGCCGTCAGCGCAGTGTCGAGATTTGCAAGGGGTTTCGATCGTCGAGTTCGCCGGTGGCTTGGTCGACTTTGATCTTGCGCGTGGTTACGACGGGCGAGATCGGGATGCCTTGGCTGCGCGGAACGGAGATGGGGACGAGGCGATTTCCGGTGAACGCGAACGCGAGGATGCTGTGGAGGGCCTTCTCGTCGGCCGCCAACCAGGCATCGCGCTAGGGAGAGGCGAGAACTTCACGGGCGGTGGCAGGTACTGAGAAGCGGGCGGGGCCGGATGGAGTGACGACGTCGACTACCTCCTGCGTGGCCTTGAGGCACGATGGTTCGAGCGGGTCCGGGGACAGAGGGAGGTGGGGCGGAGGGGAGAGCCTGGCACGCCCTTACAAACCTGCCCACCTCCTTCACTCCCTCCTCCCTCGCCACCCCCTTGCCACAGCGCAACGATCATGCCCATATGCCCATGCTGGCACGCCACCATCAAGGCGGTCATACGCTGCTTGTTGGTGACATTCAGCCCCGCTCCGGCCTGGATGAGCGCCGAAACGCACACATCATGCCCATTCTGGCACGCCATCATCAAGGCTGTCCAACCGTCCACTTCAGAGGCATCCAAGGAGGCATCTGCCTCGATGAGTTCACGCACACATTGGTCATGGTCGAGCTCACACGCCATCATCAAAGCAGTGCAGTCATTCAAGTTTGTGGCATCCACCCTCGCATTCGCACAGAGCAGTGCATGAGCACACAGATCAGCTAAGGCGCGCCGCTGACCGCTGAGCGCAAGGAGCAGTGCAGGCTGAGGAGCATCCCGTCTCGAGCGAGAAGGGGATCCTACAATGAGAGACATGTGGACATGTGGACAGTGATTTCAACGAGATATCGACGCGCGACCCTGCCCGAATCGAGTGACTGGCGTGAAACCACGTGTGTGCTTCCATGTTGTATTCAGGCCTTTGGGCATGAATATTTCGGCTTTCGGCATGAGTATCGAACCCTCCGCGCTATCTGCGGCGAGTTGAATCGAGGCGGCGTGTGAAGCCAAGAAATCGTTGCCCAAGAGAAGCATCGGATTACCCTCGATGACGGTGAAGACGTGGCGAAAGGGGCGGCCGCCTACGGAAAAGATGATTCGAGCCTTGCCTCGTGTAATGAGAGGTACATACATATGCCCGTCATTGGCCTTCCCCGTTCTCCCGATGAGCCCGTTCCGGGCTCCCCGGATGCCCGGATGAACCGTGCGCCGCGCTAGCCGCCGGTGCGCCTTCGCGACTCGTTTCCAAAGAGGAAACGAGCTTCGCTCCGACATTCCACATATGTGAAGTGTCAAGTAAACTCCAAGTGCCAACGGAAGTTGCTAGCAGGGATGGGGATATAAAAATAATTAATGTTATGTCCTAGCCAACCCCACTAGCTAATAATTGGACACAACTTTTCCGTCCCGGAATCCCGCCATGCCTGACGAGCCAGGTGTCCGAGTGCTACCCGGGGGAGGGGGCACTGCCCCCTCCCCTCGATATTTGTCCTCCCCTCCTCCCCCCAGTGCACGCACCGACCCCGCGCGCCCCAGCACGTCCTCTCCTCCTCCCTCCTCCTCGAGTCCACGCTGGGGGAAAACCCCTTTCGGGTAAAAACAACGCAGGGGGGGGGGGGGCACTCGTGAATGGGAGCCCAGAAGCGCTAATCTCTCTCGCCGAGGCGAGTGGCCGCGGCGAGCCGCGGCCCTTCCCTCCTGGTTCTGGTGCCCCCGTCTTCTCTTACCTAAACGGGGCGAGAAGACACGTAAACGCCGGAGGGGAGAGCTGGCACTCCCCCCTCCCCTCCCTCTTCCCACTTCCTCCTCTCTTCCCTGCGGCTCTGGCCCATGGCGCGCGCCTGCGGCCCCTCTTCAGGTCCCCAGGAGGCCTGCAGGGGCATGGGAGCGCAGCTCAGGGGACGGGTGAGGCTGGGGCATTGCCCTGGCCCCTCCTGCCTCTCCCTCGCTGGCTCTCGAGCCCCTGCCGGTCGACTGGAGCTGGCTGGGGGCTCCTGATGAGGGGGGCCCAGGGGGAGGAGGGGTTGGTCAGAGCGAGAAGCAGGCCAACGCGGGCCGGGGCGTGCGTTCTGTGCCTGACTCTCAGGGAGAGTCTGGGCAGTCTGGGTGAGTCCCCCCTGCATGCCAAGAGCGGCAGCGCAGGGGGGTGGATGGTTCTCGCCCCCCATGAGGGGAGTCGAGGGAGTGGGGGGGGCGCGAGGCCCCCCTCCATGGCGACCAATCATAAGATTAGTGGCAGCAGGGATGGGGATAAGTGAACGCTTCTGGTCTACTCCGAAAGAGGTGTTGGACGAGGGGGTACGACGCGCGCGCGGCAAAGTGGATGCGGAGGTGGTATAAAATACTACTAGAAGCAAACGACCTCGCGCCTACTGGCTACTGGTTACTGGGGGCGGTCTGGGTCCGGGTGCAAGGTGCCATAAGTGCCATAAGTGCTCAGCACATGCCAAGTGGCATGGCATGAGTTGAGCTGACGGGCCCCCCACAGGGGAGTTAGTGCCCGATGGGGAGGGCACGAGGCGCCTCCCCATTGAGAGTTTTTAGCGAACCCAACGGCTCATATCTGGTGATATAGATGATTGCTTAGCAAGGCCAACAGTGACCAGCCTGACAAGGATTGGGCTTGCCATGGCGGCACTGCAAGCGCGCTATTCTGCTACATGTCAATGTAATCCATGACGGGTGTGTGCGCACGCGCGCAGCCTCTAGATCAAGTCGAGTGCTGCGACCACGCACCGTTCTTTGCCTCTATCTTGGCGTGCGCATCATCACACATCAACGTTATTGGATGCGTGGAGCACGCACGATGAACAGAAAGCCCTCGCGTGGAGCAAGGTGAACCAAGAAGATGACCTCACATCGTCAAGAAGAGAGACAAGGAGGTTTGAAGAAGTTTGATTGTTGAGGCTTGATAAGACCGTCGACCTGGTGCCGTGGCGCACGATTGATGTCGGCCACACCGGCTTGAAGTTGGCGACCGCAACCATCCTGACTGCTCCGAGTACTGAGGAGCTGTAAAGGATTGCGCAGTGGCCTACGAGAATGGCGCAAACTGCAAGTACGATGCAGAATCAACAGAAACGCGCCCTGGATGTGTTCAATCGCATGAGTTCTTTGCGAGCGTAGTATCTATATATGCCTTAGGTGCTCGCAACCTACAATTCACCCTGCATCTCTTCGATTTCTTGGAGAATCCTCAACAGCTCCCAATCCGTATATTCACTGACAATTCCGCCACCCGAGACTCGATTAAGAACCCTGGTGTCACTGCTCGGACCCGTCACTATGAACGATGGCTGCTATATGCTCGGGAACAATTTCTCAATCGTATCTCTGTTCCTCACTGGATATCCACATCACAGATGACGGCTGATATATTCACTAAGTGCTTGGACAAGACCACATTCCTCCGCCACCGGTCGTCACTACTTAATGAACGTGCGTGTCCTAATCAGCGTTAGCACGCTGTGGGGGAGTGTGTGGACTCAAGTGAGTTCTTTTGTACATGTGTAGGTCCTAATCCCACAGTGGCAACGTGGGGTGTTGTCGGGACTCGAGGTCTCTCCGTTGCGCTAGCGCTATGTTCATGCCTCTAATCTACACAATGTTGCTGACTATCACTGGGCCCCATAAGAGTGGGGCCAAACAGTATATGAGTACTTGTCGCGATCCACGTAACACTCACTGCTCGTACTCGCGATTATACTCGCTGGTTACTGGCTACTCCGCGTACGGCCATTTCCTCGCGCGCGCGCAACTCCTGGCATCAGTGTCCTTCGTGGCCATCGCTTGGAAGCCAGGCTGCCCACGGTGCCGGGCGACCCACCGTGGGGCCAGGGCATCCCCTCCGGCCACTCCACCGCCATGGCATCGCTGGGCGCGCCCACTGAGTCGCCGGACCTGGCGCTGGCGCTAGCGCGCGGCGTTGACGAAAGCCTCCTTCGAGACGAGCAGGAGGCTGGGAGCGCGCGCGATGGGCGTCCCAGACGACGGACAGGTGCCCAAATGTCAAATTCGGCTGTGGGCGCGCCCAACCGTCGCAGGGTACGAAGCAGAGGGCTGTCAATGCCATCTGCCACTGGTACCACCCGCGCGCCGACCACTCCTACTCGATCACGACCAAGGCCCAATGGGCCAAAGAGTTTGGAGTGGATCGGCAGCGCTTCTTATACTGGTGTCTTGTCACTCAACTGGGATGCTGGGAGAGTGTGGTGAGAGTCATGTGGGATCCGACGGAGGATGCGTGTGATGCTGAGCGCGGCCATAAATGTACCTATGCGTAGGCGGAGTCGGAGTCTGAGCCTGAGGTTGGGGAGGAACAGGATGAGGAGGAAGCACATTCAAGTGTGGGAGTGCATAGTGCATGTGATCTCCAGTGGGATAGCTCAGGCTATGGATGCCTTACCGCACTCGTGGCGAATGGAACCACTACCTACACGTAGCATACTTTCTACACCCCCACACCCCCACTCCCCCGGCCCTTCTCCCCCCGCCATCAGGCGGCTCCCCCCGTGCACTACTAGGGGGATTGGGGTGAAGGGCTTAGATATGGATATGGTCCGGTGCCCCCCCCCCCCCCCGGTGATCCGTTCCCCCCTTCCTCCTACGCCTCCCGGACTGGCGGCGTCCTCAGTCCGCGCGGCAGGCAGACACCGCGAAAGTGCGGCAGCGGACGAAGAAAAGCCGAAGGGCGGGGGCTGAGACCCCCGGGGACACTGTAAGATAGTTCAGAAGGCGTTTTACGTTTGTCTACCACAAGAGAACACCCAACAACAAACAGGTCTGCCCCAGCCCGCCCCTTCCGCTTGGCCCGTCGTAGTGCACGCCCCCCCCCCCCCCACCCCCCCCCCAGATACCAAAGACAAAGGAATGAAGGGAGTAGTGTAAAGGGAGTGAGTGTTCTAGGGTATAGGCGATGGCGAGTCGGTACCGTGAGTGCGTGGTCCTGTATAGCAATAGCTAGTGGTAGTAGTAGTAGCCTGAATCTTCAGCTTCAGCAGACGTTTATTTTAATGGGCCTCGGATATGTGCTAGTTAAACTAGCTAGTTGGGTGTATTGGGAACTTTCTACATCTACAGGAAAAAATCCTCAAATTCCCTCAATTCTGAGATCTGAGATGGTCACATTTTTCACCCCTAACTAACCCGTAATAGAAAGCCCTGTTTGACCGCCCATGCCCCATCCACAGGTGATATCAGCCTTGCTCTGACAAGCGGTCGGTCTGGTCGGGCCAGTGAGCGAAGAGGGGGGCGCCGTCGTTCGTGGGAGAGGTGCGGGCGGTGTTTTTTTAGGTGATCGTAGAATAAAGATGCGTCGAGCGGGGGCGGGGTGGTCGCGGGGGGGTGTGGGCGGTCCTGGGTAGTGGTGTGATTTTGAGAAGCTCAATCCACCAAAATTAGATTTTTAGGGAGGAGGGGAGAGGGGGAGCAACCGGGGTGCCCGCTCATCGGGATGCGCCCTCGGCGCCGAGCTCCGCCCGCCCACCGCCCGCCTGCCCATGTTCGTGCGACGCGATGCTGGGGCTCCAGTGTGCGACTTGGCCGCCAAGGGCGTGCTAGTTGCGGTCGCCTTCCCTCGCACCATACAGATCTGGTCCGACGTCTCTGAGGCTGAGCATCTCTGCCAGTCGTCTCCCAGCGACGACAACCTGGGCATGGACGGCGACAGCTTCTGCCGGCTTCTATGGCATCCTTCCGGGCTCCAGATCGCGGCTCTCACACGGCAGGATCGCGTCGTCATCTTTACTATCGAAGTCAGCGGTCGGTTCCGGCTGCATCGCCGAGCAACAGTTCATGCGCGCACTGCCACAGAGGAAGGAGAAAGTGTCCCGCAGCATGTAGTTCACACTCAGAGCGCATCCTTGGCTGGCGACGACTGCGGCATGCTGGTGTGCACTTCGGTCCAATCACTCGTTGCCTGCACATGGGACGGCAAGTCAGAAAGGGTGTCGTACCTCGAGGCGCTCGTTCACAATACTCTCTGGGGGGATGGTGTATCACTAAACGACGCACAATTGTGGCCGGTGGGGCTTTGGGACGACGAATGTTCACTCTCGAACGACCACCCTACGGGGCATACGAAGGCTGAGGCAGGTGCTGTCAGACGCCCCCCTATGCGCAGCAGTCCAGGCGGTTGTGCCCAGCGGAACGCGGCTCGAGTACCAGGCATGGCAGTGCGGCGCACCAAGGCATCTCCCGGTGCGCCGGTGGCACATACAGTGACGTGTGCCAACGGGATGCCGTCTCCGGATGGAGGGCTCCACGCTCGTAACACACCTTCTGACTCGCTGGTCGTTCCGAATCAATCTGCACAAGGTCCTCCCGCCAGCGACGTTTTGGTGTGCTCAGCCCTTGGGGTGTGCGCAATTGCGACACCGGGTGCAGTACTTGTGGTTTTCTTCACACCTATTGATCTGATGGCACACGACGCATGGGCAGCGGGTGATTCGGAGCGAGAGCCAACGGGTGATTCGGAGCGAGAGCAGCCGGCAAGGACCTTGCTTGACGTGTTCGGACCACTACAGATGAGGTCACCCGCTGCCTCATTGACGGCGGCACCGGACAACAGAAGGCGATCGCAGCTCGAGCCGAGGTGTGTTCACCTTGCATCGGTCTGTGGAGCGGTCCGATTGGCAATTTGCCCCTCTCGTCGCCGTCTTGCTGTAGGCACTGCTGACGGTGGGGTTTTGCTATATCAGCTGACTGACAACGGCTGCGGCGATGGTTCGGTGGCCTTCCAGTCCGTCCAGACCCCATGCGGTCAGGCCCAACGCATCTCTCTCGCCCCTTATGAAACGTTCACGCCTCGGGATGCGGGCATTGATGCTATTTGCGCTGGGGCAGTTGGCAGGCTCAGCTTTTCGTCGGATGGCTCTCGGGTCGCAGTAGCCTGGCGAGGCCGAACAGGAGGTGTGGCCATATTCTCGGAGGCGCACACACTTCTGTTGGCCTGGTCGTCCGCTACTGGGGCGGAAGTTGCGAGAGAAGGCGGAGACGTAGCATATCAAGGGAGCGTCCATGCAATTACAGCAGCTGGGCGCTGGGCCAAAGAGGGCGACTTGCAAGACTCCGCTCTCACGCAATCAAACACAGTGAGTGCCTTGGCGTGGGGAGTGGAGGATGCATCAATTCTAGTTGTGATTGATCGTTGTTCGACTGTCGACGAAGCCTGTAAGACGGTGTCGTAGACAGCAGGGAGCGTCTGCCAGCCCAACTTCCCGAATCCCCAGCCCGTTGAGTATCCGGCGAGTTGTGAAGCTGACATCCTAAGCGATGCGGCCGAATCCAGCAGTCAAATCCTTGCGATGGCTGTCTTACGAGAGGGGACTCGTGCCCAATGTGCAGTGCGTGCCGCCAAGGATAGCGCCCTTATGATACTTGGATGTCACCACGCGCTTGTGGCTAGCGTTGCGCCCGATTCGTTGCATCGTATGGAATGGCGCAGACTAGACCCCCCCAAGACCTCATTGCTCAGTGGGCCCTCCACCCTGCGCCGAGGTGCTGTATCTCCGGAGGGCCGAAAGGTTGCGCTGTCGGCTGCCTTTGGTGTCTCCATTTGCTCGCTGAGTGTGTGTCGGAATAACGCTTCCTCTTGGCGTCAAGCCTTTTGCTCATCAAAACACCGATCGAGGGGCTCGACGTCGCAGTCCGCGCTGCCTTTCCGCGTAGAAGAGCTCTGTTGGCTCCAGGACGATGTCGGCTGCAGCCTCTTGGTCGCAGTCGGCGCTGCGAATAAAGTCGACTCCACCGAGGTACTTGGGGAATGTGGGGATGAAGACGAAGATGTTGGCCGCAGTCACCAGCTGCTTTTGGCTCACGTGGCGGACGTCGCTGCCTGTGTATCGCTCGAGCTCCGTGTGCTGGAATGCGACTCGATGCGGCTTGTACTGCGGCAATCACTTCCCGTCGGTGGCCAAATATGGGGATGCGCGAGCTCGCGCATCGCTACCGCGAGATCGCAGCTCATCTTGGGATGTGGCGGCGAGAGCCGTAGACGGGCGACGATTCTTTTAGTGACAATCGCACATGGGGCGGCCAGCGGACGTGCTAGGTTGCACGTCCAATCGACGCAAATTTTAAGTCTTGACAACGGAGAGGCTCACGCCCCGTTTCGTGGGCTCAGCGTTGCCCAATACCCATCCAACGACGGACGGGCCTCTCTCGATGGAAATGCTACGCACTCCGACGGGCCCGCTCTCATGGCGGGTGCGTCACCAAGCCGAAGTGGCCATTGCGACGTCGAGATAATTTTGCTTTCTGCAGCCGGCGCCTTGTTTTTGATTTACATCTCATTTGCGTCAACGAATGGGCTGCAATCACCCATCGGTGAGACCACGGGTTCTTTTAGGTCCACCGCATGGTCTATTGGCCGTGCCAAACGGTTGGATTTGGCTTCCTCTCGCGTGCACCGATGTTGGCATCTCCTAGGCCAAGTGTGGGTGCTCGGTGAGAGGGGTACGCATTTTGTGCATTGGAAGACGTTCAGCCAACCAGCGCCTAGGGGCAACGGAGCTCCCGGCGGCGAAGAGCGAGCTGGGGAGGCAGCGATTGATCACGAGGCAAACTTAGGTGCGAATGCCATGGTGCGAGACAGCGTATCGTCCTCGCTGCTACCCATGGTCGACTCCAAGATACTCTTGCTTCCACCACAACGGGAGGTCGCGCCGGTCATCGTTCTCCCCGGATCACACGCGTTGGTGGGAATCGGCCGGATAGATGGTCACCATTCGAGTGTTGGGCCCTCGTTGGCGGCGCATCCCATCCTCCATTGTCGCTTGCGATGGCTATTGCAACAGGGCTGTTCGGATGACGCGAGGTGTCTCCTACAACAACCTTCTTGCTTCCGGCGCACGCATTGCTTGGAGAGGCTCTTGCACGATGCGACTGTGCAGGACCCGCACGACGTCTGCGGGTGTGATCTCCGCGTTGTTTCACCAGGCACGCGCAGAGCGATGGCGCAAGGTGGCCTCCTTCAGGCTGTTGCAGTGCTTTTATCGACGATAAGCTCCGCGGAGCGTTCGCGCGTCGTCGCCGGGTGTGCACACAAGACTGAGCCTTCTCATTGGCCGGAATTGTTTGGAGCCTGTGGCGCCCCGGACGACCTGCTTTACGCCTCACTACAGGCTGGTGATATGAGGGGTGCCATCGTCCTCCTCCTCCCGGTTTTGACAGAGTGTGGTGTGCATGCTTGCAAGGTAGCAATTGAGCAGGTGCGCGCCGCTGCCACCGCATGCATGGATGTATACGTTCTCAAGGCGACGGCTCACTTTGAGCATCGATTGGCATCGGGGGGGCTGAGCGAGTTCGTTGATGACACCAATTTGCGTCTTTATAAATAGAAGGTTTAGCCATGTGGGTCGAGAGGCAGCTGAATAAAAATTCTTAAATTTCTCACCACGCGCGCGCCCTAAGTAGATCACGAGGGGAGTCGCCGCAAGGCGGGGAGTGCGGGTGAGGAAGGGGAGTGGGCGTGGCTACGAAAGCGGAACTCAGAGCCACGTGTTTGGGCGGTCAAACAGGGGCTTTTTAACTATTAGTAAGGGTCGTAAGGGTAGGGCTGCATTTTTTGACCGTGGCGCGATGCCCAATACAAAAAGCTCCGGGGGGGGGGCAGCTGCCGCCACGAAAATCTTCGCCAAGAAATGGTGCGATTCGCCCCCCCCCTCTCCCCCCTCCGTCACGCGCGCTCACGCTCTACCCGTAAAGAAATGGCGGTCGCGCCCGCGGGGGGATCGGTTCCTTGATAAAAAATAAAATAGTTAATGTTATATCCTAGCCAACCCTACTAGCTAATTGGACACAACTTTTCCGTCCCGGAATCCCGCCATGCCTGACGAGCCAGGTGTTCGAGTGCTACCGGTTCCGATCCCGGACCACCGATGCACATCGCGCCGTGCGCATGCACGGCGTGCACATGGGTGATTGCAACTCATCACACATGTCCCATGAGATATCTCTCTTATACTGGACGTTTGCGTAAGTGTAGGCGAACCGCAGAAACAAATCGGCATACGCACGCACGGCGTCTCCGTGGGGGCGCGCTGGTTCGTCAGGAAAAAGACACTGTGACTACTGCACCCTGCTGCCAAAAATAGACCAATCCTTAAAAGCGCGCACCGTAGATGTTAAACGTCGACACTAGGGTCATGTGTGAATATTGTTGTGACGCGAAGGTGGATGCCACGACGGTCTGGGACCGCGCGAGGTTCTTCTCCTCCGCGCGCGGTTCGTTTCCTCCGGCCGTCGTTCGTTCCCCCCCCCTGTCGTATTCCATACGATGACAGGCTTTTACTGGTAACCCATAGGTTATTATAAGTCTCAAGGTTTCGTCGATTGGTGTCCCGCTTCTTCTCTCGCTTTCTCTCGACGTCATCAAATGTTCCATGACCGTCTTTCGTATTCCCCTCGTGTATCTGGCTTATCTCCCCAGCGAGGTCCGCCCTCGTGGCGTCGACCCTCTCTCGGTCGCATGTCAGTGCGATGCTAGGTTCTAGGTTGCCCTGGTGCCGACGTTCCGCCGTCCGTCCAGGTGTGGTTAGTTTTCGCCCAGTTTGGTTAAGTTTTGTGGTTCTGTGCCCTCAAGTGTGCAACTTCTCGTACGAGTCCCACCGTGTTCCCAAGCGAGTCCCCCCGAGTTCCCGAGTCTATACCCCGAGTCAACGAGTCAATACAAGTCAAGCACGCGCCTGAGCCACCCCCAGTCGCCTGCCACCACCTCCCACAAGCCTCCTTCCACACTTCCGCGCCCTCCGTGCGTCGTGCGTCGTGCGTCGATCACCATGCCCGTAGTCAACCCCGAGGAAAGCTCCATGAGCTCCCCGCAAGAACCGCTTTCCGCGCTAGCTGCCGGCGCGCCCTCGCAGGTCGCAGGCAATCTCCAAGAGTGAGATGAGCCTTGCTCTGACATTGTTGTGGGAGCCCAAGGGGGGGTCCGGGTCCTAATTAATGGGCCCCGGATATGTGCTAGTTGGGTGTATTGGGAACGTTCTACCGAATAAAATCCTCAAATTCCCTCAATTCTGAGATGGTCATTTTCATTTTTTCATCCCTAATAAAAAACTGTTTGACCGCCCTGCACGTGTACGTGCGGGGCGAGAATTTCAAAAGGTTTTTTCCTCACCACGCGCGCGGCCCTGAGGTAAATTTTCGACAAGACACTTGAGCTGCTGACACGATATTTTGACCATGAGCTGGCTTTCGATTTACAGCGGGTCGGTTTACGGTTAAATAACCCATGTATAAACAAACTACAGAATATGTGACTAAAATAAACACCAAACTCAATGGTCTACTTATTTTGACAGGACGCGACCTATATATACAGTGCGAGCCGCCCGCCGGAGTGATGAGTCCTCGGGTGGCGTCTGTGTTGAGCGGCCGACTTTGTGCTTTGTACCCCGACGACACAGCGGTGCTGGGGTAGAAGTAATCTCGAGTCTTAAAATAATATTCGTCGAGCGAATGGGGTCATGTGCTTCTGGTGGGCTCTCTAGATCAATGGTATCGACCTAGAACTCAAATATCAATAAAAACTGGAGGTGGTGAATCCCCAAGAGCTTTGAAAGTTTGGGGTACAATGTAGCATTTGGGGTACAAAACACGGCCCCTTTATCCGACTGAGTGGTAGGTACTAGTGGCCCACAAGAGTGGGGGGAAGACGAGAATTGTGTGAACATGTTGGAAAACAGAGGAGAGAGGCATGCATGGGGTGCTCTCCGTATGAAGTTGATGGTTGTGAATGAAGTGCCCTCTCATGTTGGGTGCACTGATGGTAGAGGTTTCCACCATGGGGAGGGCAGCTGAGCTGCCCTCCCACATGAGGTGCTCTTGAGGTGGGAGGGTTTCCCACTGTTGGAGGGGGTCTCAAAGACCCTCTGCATGTTACGCAGCAGAGACATGGTGGCAACCTGTTCGATGCCTGTGCTCGCCCCCCCGCCCCCGCGCGCTTGCGCGGGTGTGGTTTGGATGAGCTGGATGGGCTTTGAGAGGGCTTTCTGACGAGCCGCCTCGGGCGGCATGGGGCGTCCCAGGTGGGGCGTAGTGGCGAGGGTCGCCTGGGGCTCGGGAGCGGTCGCGGCACGCTCCATAGTTCAAACTATAACAACAGTTCTGATGAAGTCCGATGTTAAGTAGCGCCACGATATAATCCAACGGCCAGCACCTGAGGAAGATCAGGGTCACATAAGGAGGCGGTTCCTTGCACCTGAGGCACTCACACGCGTGGCACAACCTAAAAACGCTAGGGGCACGCAAGGAGGTAAGCCAGGTGAGGGGCAAAAAAAAAGCAGGCGGCAAGATGGGCGGCAAAAGAGGCGCGGGGTAAGAAAGGTGCGGGGCAGAAAGAACGTAGGATGTGGGCAGGAGAAAGATTCTCTAGCGAACGTGCACGACTCCGAAAACAAAAGGGTCGATCGAGACTCGTTAACGAACGCAGACGAGTTCTCAAGCAAAAAGGTCGATCGCGGGTGCGACACGACCTGGTGACCTGGCTAAGTTGTGCGCCCTAAGGTGCCAACCGTCATGATGTAATTCTTGCGCATAAGACGTGGATACCTCTAATCTTGCTTGTGCTAGAGTAGATGCCAGCTTATGTTTTGCCCCATTCAAATCGTATGTCGCAATCTTAAGATTGTCGTTATTCACTTATTTTTTCTATCACACATTTGAGCTTGCCAAGCTCACACATTAGATTGCGCTAATACGCAAATCATATTATTGGTTATTGGGTGGCTTTGCACAGCCGCTGTGTGAACATTAGTTAGGCCCCCAAACGCAACGAGAAAACGCCGCTCCCGTCACTTGGCAGCCAAAAACGTCTCTTGGCAGCGAGGAAAGCCATAAATCCGCCCGTCGGCCTCGGCAGCCAGACAACCGCCTCAGACGCCGCAGGCCTCGTCCTGGTCGACTATGTGCACCGCACTCGTAAAATCCCATCGTTGTTGAACAACATTTCCATCCCTGCCGAGACTTGGTTGGGGGAAACTATCGACGAGAGCAATCAAAGTAACGGGAGATGCAGGGTGCATAGCAGTTCACGGAGAATGTGCCTACTCACAGTTATAGTAGACTGTGTCCGATGCGGTACACTTGTAGGAGGTCCCTTGTTTGATGTACTGGCAGAGCTTGCACCCGGCCGAGCAGTCATATGCGTAGCCGACGACAGGCGTTGACTGAGGAGAAGCTGGGTCAAGGTAAGCAGCTTCACATTTCTCACGATCGGCCTGACTTTCGACGATTGAGGGCAAGATCCCCATGTTATAGCACCACTGGTCTCCAATGGGCCCGTTGCGAAGTGTGAGGCCATCAGTAAGACTACCAATGCACGGTGGAGAGGAGGGGCTGGGGGGTGCAGGTGATGGGGAAGAGATTGGTGGCGATGGTGCACTTGGCGGACTCCAAGTGAAGAAGTCGAGAAGCACCCGTATTGGGTAGTAGATGGCAGCCAGAATGACGGTCAACCATCCCAACCGCACGTACAAAGGAGGCGGCGAGGGGGGCGGCGGGGAGGGGGGCGGCGGCGACGGGAGCGGCGGCGAGGGGGGCGGCGGCGAGGGAGGCGGCGGCGACGGGGGCGGCGGCGAGGGGGGCGGCGGCGAGGGGGGCGGCGGCGAGGGGGGCGGCGGCGAGGGGGGCGGCGGCGTAGAGGGCGGCGGCGAGGGGGGCGGGGGGGAGGGGGCGGCGGCGAGGGAGGGGGCGGTGCGGGGGGCGGGGGGGAGGGGGGCGGCGGGGAGGGCGGCGGCGGGGAGGAGGGGGGTGGGGAGGGGGGCGGCGGCGAGGGCGGCGGAGGGGAGGGCGGCGGCGGCGAGGGAGGCGGCGGCGATGGTGGCGGGGGGGAGGGCGGCGGCGGCGAGGGGGGCGGCGGCGAGGGGGGCGGCGGCGAGGGGGGTGGCGGCGAGGGGGGCGGCGGGGAGGGGGGCGGCGGCGAGGGGGCGGCGGCGAGGGAGGTGGCGGGGTGGGGGGCGGCGGCGAGGGAGGCGGCGGCGAGGACGGCGGCGGCGAGGACGGCGGCGGCGAGGGGGTGGCGGCGAGGGGGGCGGCGGCGAGGGGGGCGGCGGAGAGGGAGGTGGCGGGGAGGGGGGCGGGGGAGAGGGTGGCGGCGGCGAGGGGGGCGGCGGCGAGGGGGGCGGCGGGGAGGGGGGCGGCGGCGAGGGGGGCGGCGGCGAGGGGGCGGCGGCGAGGGCGGCGGCGGCGAGGGGGGTGGCGGGGAGGGGGGCGGCGGGGAGGAAGGCGGCGGGGAGGGCGGCGGCGGCGAGGGGGGCGGCGGCGAGGGGGGCGGCGGCGAGGGCGGCGGCGGCGAGGGGGGCGGCGGCGAGGGGGGAGGCGGCGACGGGGGTGGCGGCGAGGGGGGCGGCGGGGAGGAGGGCGGCGGCGAGGGAGGTGGCGGGGAGGGGGGCGGCGGGGAGGGAGGTGGCGGCGAGGGGGGCGGTGGGGAGGGGGGCGGCGGGGAGGGCGGCGGCGGGGAGGGGGGCGGCGGGGAGGGCGGCGGCGGCGAGGAGGGGGCGGGGAGGGCGGCGGCGGCGAGGGCGGCGGAGGGGAGGGGGGCGGCGGCGAGGGGGGTGGCGGCGAGGGGGGCGGGGGGCGGGCGGCGGCGGCGAGGGGGGCGGCGGCGAGGGGGGTGGCGGCGAGGGGGGTGGCGGGGAGGGGGGCGGCGGCGACGGAGGTGGCGGGGAGGGAGGTGGTGGGGAGGGCGGCGGCGGGGAGGTGGGTGGCGGGGAGGGGGGCGGCGGCGAGGGCGGTGGCGGGGAGGGCGGCGGCGGCGAGGCGGGCGGCGGCGAGGGGGGCGGCGGCGAGGGCGGTGGCGGGGAGGTGGGTGGCGGGGAGGGGGGCGGCGGCGAGGGCGGTGGCGGGGAGGGCGGCGGCGGCGAGGCGGGCGGCGGGGAGGGGGGCGGCGGCGAAGGGGGCGGCGGCGAGGGCGGCGGGGGGAGGGCGACGGGGAGGGAATGACAGCACAGTAACAGAGGCGATAATATTCCGATACAAGTTGTCCACACTGGGAAGACGCCGACAAAGTCAGGTAATGGCATGCGGAGCCGGTGATGCGTGGTGCTGAACTAGAGCTGAACTGCGCGTAAGAACCGCAAGCATAACTCGTGCCAGAGTTCGAATTCGCCTCGCTCACGATTGAAGAGGAAAACGCTGCCTCGCTATTGATCTGTTTCATCTGGTACTCGGAAGTGCCTGGCGTGGTGGCGCCCGTCGAGCACACGCGGTTTGCGTTCGCGCAAGTATTGGTGCAAGTAACACCCTTCGCGGCCCAGTACCAGTCGGCACGCGTGTGGGCGACAAGGAGGAGCAGGAGCGAGGCGACTCGACTCGGGGCGGTCATGGCGAGGTGGCGGAGGGCGAAGAACGGCAGCGGAGGGAGAGGGGGGGGGGGGGGGGGGCGATCTGCGGCGGCCCTTTTGGCGCGAGGGACACGTTCCATCGAAGAGGGCGCGTGGACAGACCTGCAACCTTCCAACGGGGGCGGGCGCGCGCGCGGAAGGGGGAAGGGGGGGGGGGGGGGAAGGGGGGGGGGGGGAGGAAGGGGGGGGGGGTCCACACGAGCTCCCCACTGCTGCAGCCCGCCGCCATCTCCCCCCTTTCCCCCTCCGCCCTCTCTCTCTTCAGCTCGACGAGAGAGAGAGGGGGCGCGCGCCGAGTGTCCCTTCCCCCCCTCTTGGCGCACTCTCGGAGACGTGGAAGTCGTAAAGAGTTGAGGACTCATCCTAAACCACACACACCACGCCCTCGGGAGTGCCACCCCCCCCCCCCCGCTCGAGACAGACCTCTCCCCGACCGCCTGGGACCGCCCGCCGCCCGCCCCAGTCGGAGGGCGGGGAGGGGGGGAGTCAATCCGACGCAAAAAAACAAAACTCCTCTCGCCCGCGGGG
Organism: Isochrysis galbana; assembly: GCA_018136815.1. NCBI lineage: Eukaryota > Haptophyta > Isochrysidales > Isochrysidaceae > Isochrysis > Isochrysis galbana. Next base: position 6,489,841 of record CM030934.1, read on the forward strand.
AAGGGGGGGGGATCGATCGCGACTGTCCCCCCGCGCGGGCGGGTGGCGAGACGGAAGAAGATCAGCGAACACTCGTGTTTACGCTAGTGAACGCCTATACCGGAGGGGGGGAAGAGAAGCGGAGAAAAGCCGCTGGCGCCGGCAGTCGCACAGCGTCGCTCCCCCCCCTCGTCGAGCGGAGGGCCGAGTCACCCCCCCTCTCTCTCCCTCTCTCTCCCCTCTCTCTCCCAGCGGACGCGATGTCGCGAGGCAGTGCCATGCAGAGCTCCGCCAGCGCGGCAGCGCAGCAGCGAGCCCGCCGTGCTCCCATCGAGGAGCACCCGGAGCAGCCAGATCAGCCCCTACTGGCACAGCCCACAGGGGGGACTCAGACGCAAAAAAAAATCTTCTTAAAAATCCTCGCTACGTGTGCGGCATGAGGCAGTGTGCTTGCTGCTTGCGTACCTCCCTACTACCCACCTTTTAAAAAAAAATTCTTGAAGGTAGGGACAGGCCAGAGTTTCGTTTGAGACTTGCCCAAATTTCGTTCGATATTTCGTCCATATTTCGCGTTTCCCCCCCCAAATTTCGACAATATTTCGCTTGCGCTCAGCTATAATATTAGTGAGTACTAGTATAAAGTACCAACTAAGTTTATACTTGGTCGCGATGGAGCGCGCCGGCGCGACTCCCCTCTCTTTCGGGCCCCCCGCCGAGGGCGGCCCCCCTGCCCACATGGACCTGTCGCTCGGCAAGCGACCGCGTCCGCCCTCGGAGGCCGAACAGGTGCGCGCGATCCACAGACTGACTTCTTTCTCGACTTCGGCGTTGACGCGTGAGTGCCTGCTTCAGATCCATCAACACTCGCCACAATCTACTCGCTATACTCAGTAGGCTATCCAATCTATCCTTTTCCATCAAACCTCTGCTAATTATAACCTTAGAAAAACTGTAGCTGTACTGCAGTAGGTATACGGACCCGGCCAAAATAGCTTTGGCGTCTTTGGGCTAGACGCTCGAGCGCTCGACCGCACCTCGCCAAGTCCGATCGGAGGCTTCAACCCTTATCAGTGATAAGCCCCGAATCTCATACTGAGGGCTCGACCAAAATTGGTCCACCCCCTAGCCCAGTCGGTCGGCTCGGGCCAAGTCCGCTCGACCATCCGCTCGCTCGCCCCCTTCGGTATCTTCACACTAGGAGTATGAATTCAAGATCCCAGTGTCGCAAAAATCTGGATCCGTACTGCTACGCGACTACTCTTAAAAAGATATGTACCGGAGGGGGCCCGACACTCAGATACCGCGCGGGGGGCCCTGGCCCCCCGGCCCATTATAACTTTATAACATCTCGGCCTATATACAGTGCGTGTGTCTTCATCCACACTCACGGCCTCAGAGCTCGACGGGAGCAAATGGTTATAGGGGGAGAGCGAGACTGTTGTGGAGGAGTCGACGAAGTGATCGATTGCCTCAAAGTATGGGAGGTCGTCGAGCATTTGCCCACGGAACTCATAGACCAGCAGAATCTCGGCCGAATCTCGTGCAAGAGACTTCTGTGTCTCAGCGAGTGCTTCCAGGATAGACGGATCTTGCTTGTACACCACCTCGCAACATACCACCAAATCATAAGGGCCTCCCTTAGTGCCTGGTGAAATGAGGAGGGAGTCGGCCAGTGCCGCTCGAGCAGAAGATGCGCAGGTCGCTTCGCTCAACGAGTCCTTCCAGAATGAGCTAGACAGTGCATCTCACCTGTGTTTAACAGTCTTTGGATATGTGCTTCCTCGCCCCAAGTGCAAGGCAGCACGTCGATGCGTGAGTTGAGCTCTGGGTTGCGCGTGGCAGAGGTCTTGATGAGGGGCAGAGCTTCTGGGAGGTCGGTGATCGCAACGAACTGTGCACCTAGAGCTGCGCACACCATGCCGACAAAGCCCGTCCCTGCACCCAGCTCAACGACTCGTTTGCCGCGCACCACCTCCGGGTGGTCGCAGAGGAAGTGCGCGAAGAGCAGTGCAGTCGGCCAGAGTCGGCGGCATGTGCCGTCGGCAGTGGCCATGAAGTCATCCTCGGCCACCTGCTGCTCGACGACGATGGGCCCGTGCTCCAGCGCCTCATGCTCGAACGTGACGACGCGCTCCGGGAAGTGCGCGTCGAGATGGTGCCGGGCAGACGACATGTTCCCTCTCTGATGATGCGATGCGGGAGAGGGGGTTGTGGGTGTGGGGTGGGGGGTGGGGGCGGGGGACCAGTTCCAGTTCCTGGACGTGCCCCGAAACCAAACCTTCTCGTGGCGTCCCCAAGAGAGAGAATGGGAGAGAGAGAGGAAATGATCCCCTCAGCAGCTCGGAGATGCCCTTTTCCCGTCGATCAAACACCACACTACACAGAGAGCTCTCTCTCACGATTCACGTGAAGGAAGAGATGGGCCAGAACGTGTAGTAGTACAGTACAGTGGAGTAGTACGCAGTGGAGTATACCCCAATGTCCTTGTAGTATCCGTAGACTCGGCCGCGGTGGAGTACTACTACTTTACAACAAAACTATCCTCTTATGGTCTGCCGCCGACTGACTGAATGATCACACTTGCTGCCCGGCGGAGGGGCCGGGGGGGGGGGGGGGGGGGGGGAAGGCGCGGCGTGGCCTCGGCCCGGGGGCGCTCTCTCTCACATATCTCAGTTGTCTCTTCCCTGTCTCTTCTCTCTCTCTCTCCCTCTCCTATGTGCCCACGCTCTCGAGCCCACCTCCCGCGCCCTCTCTTGCCTCCGCTGCGCCACTGGGCTTCGGACTGTAGTGCGACTCGGCTAGCTGGAGGCCACCTCCCCCTCCGCGCTTACGCGGGTGATGCGGACTGTCCCAGCGGGCTTCGCCCGCACCACTCTGCTCGGAGTGCTCCGGCCCACGCGATCTGCCCTCTTTGAGGGGCTTTCTCGCCGATTGAGCAGCGAGGTTCACTCACAGCCCGGCTCTCCACCTGGCCCTCTGGCGGTCGAGGCCGAGCTGCGCCGCTTCGGCATGCAGCGTGTGCGGCCATGGTTGGCGCACGCGCTTGCGTCATCAGACTTTGAGAGGCCGAGCCCGATACAGGCCGCCGTGATGCCAGCCGTCGCGAAGCACAGAGACGTCGTGATCCACGCAGCTACTGGCTCCGGGAAGACTCTCGCGTACCTAGTCCCGCTCCTCTCGCGCCTCGAGCCTGGCCGTCCCCTTCAGATGCTGGTCCTCGTGCCATCACGCGAGCTCGCGCTGCAGGTTGCCACGCAGATAGATCAGCTGATCCACTCGCCAAGTGGTGGCGATGTAGCGCGCAGCTCCGGCCTCAATGTACTCTTGCTTGTTGGTGGTCTAGGTGGGAGTAGTGGTCTCGGCAGCGGCCTCTCCTCGGCAAGCCAGAGCCAGGGGAGTAGCTCGCCGCGGCCAGCTGATCCGGTAGCTCTGCGACTGCACGGCGAACTATTGCGTGCCATTACCCGATGCCGAGCAGATGTAGTCGTGGCGACGCCTTCCGCATTGCTGAAGGCCCTGCGTCTCGACGAGGAGAGATCCTGGCAACAGGCGTTGCCCTCCCGTATGCAGCGCTCCCACTTCAATGGTCGGGGTGGGAAGCTGCTCTTGCAGCTGGCGAAATCATTAGACGTGGTTGTGCTCGATGAAGTGGACGCGCTGATGCCCAAGCCCATCATCGAGGGGGCGCAGTTCTACGCCAAGGCCGATTGGAAATTCGCCACGCGAGAGCAACGGAAGCGTGCGCGGCACAAGGGCGGCGATGCCTGGAGCCTTCTGCGCATGCTTTCGAAGGGAATGGCTGCAATTCGCCGAAAAAGCAGAGGCGTAAACGACCGCAAGCTTGGTCGTGACCGTGCCGGCAGGCAGGTGCTTGATGTGCAACGAGCGTACAAGGAGATGAGAGAAGACCGGGCATGCTTTCAGTTGGTCGCAGCGTCCGCGACTGTCAGCCGCGCAATGGTTGGCCACTTGATGCGCGTTTTGCCGCTACCCGAGCGGCCGGAGGTCCTCACCGCCAAGCACACCGAAGCCAGCGCTCTTGCATCCGAGTCGCAGGTTTCCACGTCACGGCGCGGGCCTGGGGGAGTTAGCGTGCCACGCGCCATCCGCCATTTGAAGGCGGAGGTTGTTGACGACGAGAGCAAGGCAGCAGCGACCTCACGCGTGCTGCACGCACTCTCACCCCGCACGGCACTGGTGGTGATGCCTGATGCCGCACCGATCCGCGACTTTGTTAGCAGACTGCGACACCACGGAGTCCCACATGCAATGATGCTACATGAAGCGCTCGGCTTTCCTGCTCGCGGTGGCGGCACCGGTAAGGCCACGGACGCCCAGTCCCTTACTCTGGCGACCCCACCCCTGCTCCGTCGATGGAAGACTACGCGGTTTGCTGACCGGCAGGCTGCATTAGCTGCTTTGAACCCGGCGAGGAGCAACGAATTGGGTAATCATGAGGGTACAGATGTTGCTAGCCTCCGATCGACGGAACCGCCAGTGGTGTTGGTTACGACGGAGGCTTCGTGCCGTGGTCTCGACTTGCCTGGGCTCGACTGTGTTCTTCTTCTCTACTGCCCCCTCACATCAGACACTTACACCCATCTCGCTGGGCGCACAGGCCGTGGGCGGGCAGAAGCGCAGTCGGGGACGGTGGTGTCGTTGCTGACTTCGGGTGAGATGGACTTCCTCGGCCTTTTCACACGCCAACTTCGTATCTCAATAAAGTCTCTGAAAACCAAAGAGACTCGCAGCTGGCCCTTTGCGGTTGCAGCTGGCACTCTCGATTCAACCCAGCTTCCTTTGGCTAGCGTGAGCAACGAAGGCGAGACCCATAAAGATAGAGCTGCAGCTTTGCAGCCCTGAAAACATCATGTTTCCTCTAGCGAATCTGAACATGATGGCGAGTGACGCCGAGCCCAATTGCAACTTGGTGGTGGGCGCTGCGGTTGCAGCCGTATACCTCATCCCTGAAATTTGCGCCTCGCCCCCCCCCGTGCTATGTTTCGTATTCATCTGCTTGCGTTGCTGATACTCATGACCAGAGGCCCTTCGTGATTCGTGCACTTTCACGGCACATGGTACATAGACACACATGGCTGTTGGCTCGGCGGCCTGCCATTTGCTGGGATTATTTGTCTATCGCGCAATCACTTGCGCTTCATCTAGTCTTTTGACCCACCGGCACGTATCAGTTTCAAGCTTAGAGCGTCAATGAGCGATATGTGTCAACGCTAATGCATTAGAGCTATTGGTGCCATGGTCCATGGTGTCAGAGCAGGGGCAAGGGCGCCTGAGGTCTCGCCAGCTTTAGTTGGAGACCAGCTGCAAGGGGGCTGAAAATAAAACTGAAGATTCTGGGCTAACACCTATCGTTGGCACAGCATCTACCGCCGTCTGTCGCAGTATCCGAGATCGACCTTTTTGTTTTAGTAAAACGTTTTAGGAATCGTCTACGTTGTACGCCCCCTCCTTTTAGGCTAGGCACCGTTGGAGAATCTCGCTCCCGCCTACATCCTACATCCTACATTCTACCCCTGCGCCTTCTTCGCCCTCGCCTCCTTTCTCCTTTGTCGCCTACCTTGTACCTTGTCGCCTGCGTTGCCCCTCGCCTGGCTTACCTCCTTGCGTGCCCCTAGCGTTTTTAGTTTTTAGGTTACGTCGCGCGTTTAGGTATCGCCGGTCCAAGGAACCGCCCCCTTGTGTGACCCTAATCTCCCATCAGGTGATGTTTGACTTGGTCAATTTTCACCCGTAGAAGTTAAAATAGCTGTTTGACCGCCCTAGCCCTAGAATCACCCAGGCGAGGTGGGAAATAGTGGTTAAAAAGAGTGAGCGACCGAGCTACCCCTTCGGCCAATACCCCCTCTCCTCGCCCCCACCCCCCTCCCTCCCCGTTAGAACTTATAGCGTCGTATGACATCTTGTTAGCTAGCATTCCTAGCCACATACACCGGACGAGCCATGCGCCAACCGCCCACACCCCCATCGCGGGGGAGGGGCTCCGTTGCCGTCGACGGGCTACGGTCCCACAGCACTAAGGTTATACTAACACAACAATAAACCTCTGATGCTCCCCCTTTTCCCTCAAGCCACCCACCCCTCGGCCCTCGGTAGGGGTATGGAGCATAAAGACATAAAGAGGACCCCTCCATACTCTCCCTAGGGGCCCCTCGGAACGGGGCAGGGGGTGGGGGGGGGGGATAGCGCGGCCCCCAGGAGTAAAGAGGAGATCCAGAGTAGACTTACATCGAGTCAGCTGGCAGCGCGCGCCTCTCGTGTGGACGGGCCTGGTCGAGGGGCCGAGGCGGTCGAGAGGAGGAAGGGGGGAGGGGGAGGGGGCGAGGAGAATATTCGCCGCGCTCTCTCGCAGTGCTCATGCCCGACGGCGAGGAGCTCGCTGAGCAGGCCGATGAGCGATGGAACCATGTTACAAGGCCAGGGTTGCCCAACGCCTCCGCGGCTCAGGTCGATGGCATCTTCATTGCGCCCATCGCCTCTGCACCGATGGAGCGCCGGCGCGTCGCCACACTGGTTGCCGGCGAGGGCATTCTCGGGGACCGTTACGCGAAGAAAGCCGGTACGTACGATGTCATCCGGGCTTCGTGCAAGAACCCGGGCGAACGCGAGCCTGGAAGGGGCCTCACATTGGTGAGTGCAGATGATGTGGAGAGGGCGCTGAATGAGGCTGGTGTGGAGCCGTTACAGAGCATCGGGGATCTGCGGAGGAACATCGCGATCCGAGGCATTTCTGCAATCCAGCTTCTGAATGCAGTAGGTGCGCACCTGTACAACGTTTCAAGACCTATCCGCTCCAGCAGCCGACTTACACAGTCACATAGCGCTTGATCCCATCCCCCTCTCCTTGGCAGGCTCGAAAATCTCACTTGGTCCCGAGGTTGTCGTCTTTGCACACCGCCACTGCCCCCCGTGCATGTACAACGAGAAGCGCAATTGCCGTCCCGGGCTCATGGAAGCCGTCTGGATCGAAGCAGGCATCAACTGTGAAGTTCTCCGAGGCGGTACCTTGCGCGACGGCGACGAGGTCATGGTGCTTCCGGATAGTTTCACGCCCTACCAGATTGATGGCGGTCTTCAATCGCCTGGATTTTTCACACGACCGTCAGAGCGTACCGCTGAGGAGGTGAATGAGCGCCTAGGCATGCAGGCATTGCACGAAAAGGCACTGGCAGTCGCCTCAAATTCCCGGTGATCAAGACCTTTTTCTTGCGCTCTACCCTTGCTTTAGGTTCGCGAAGGTCGCCTTGCGAAGCAACGCATCTACGAAGAAGCCCTTCGACGAGGAGATTCTGAAGGTATTAGGCGTGCAGAAGCATCATTTACGGCTGTCGGGCTTGAGTTCTTCTCAAAAGCGGCGAAAGTTCCACCCATGGTAGACAAAACTCACAAGCCAGAGGCTCCAGCCGAGGAACCCAAGATGAATCTTACTCCTGCCTTCCTGATAGTATTTTCGCCTCTCTTCGTCATTCTCATGTTTCTCCAGGACTGGCAAGAATGGAGCAGGGCGGGCCGGTGAGTACACGCCGTGAGCCTGAATGCGAGTCTTGCTCGCTGGTTCTATCAAGTGCACACATCTACTATCGCACGATATCCCGACGGCTGGTGACGAGAGACAAGATAGCTACCACCATCAGCCGCAGTAGTTTAGCAATGCATCTCGTCCCCGAGCAAGCACGCTTACTCTGCTTCGCTATTACTGAGCATGAATGTTGCTCGCTTATGCATTTGCCGTGCGTACACGCCCACTGACATGCCGCCATGTCCACCTTGCGGCTCTCACTCTTCTCTCCAGCCCACCTTGCAATGCTTGTTGGTTGTCATATGATCGCAAGTTGTTGCGTCAAAAGACGCAGTAGGAGATTGAGCAATAGAACCCCCAGATTGAAGTCGCAGTAGATCGGGGAAGACAGGGCAAGAGGGAGGGAGGGGCCCCACGGAAACAAAGAGCCGAAGAGAGGGATTGTGGGACGAGAGAGATGGGGAAGCGGAAGGCGAAAAAGTCGCAGAAGATTGAGGGCAGCAAAAGCTATACGGACACGGCTCCCCGGCTCCCCCGCCTATATCTATCTCTATACATCTCCACCCCCCGCTTTGTTGTAGAAAAAAATCTGAAGATTCAGGCTACTACCGCTAGCTATAAAGACCTCGCACTCACGGTACCGACTCACACCATCGCCTATACCCCAGAACACTCACTCCCTTTACACTACCCCCTTTATGCCTTTGTCGTTGGTATCGGGAGGGGGGGCCGCGTGCACTACGCGACGGGCCAAGCGCAAGGGGCGGGCTGGGGCAGACATGTTGCTGGGTGTTCCTATGGCAAACAAACGTAAATCGCCTTCTGTTCTGCATCTTATCGTGTCCGTGGGGGGTCTCGGCCCCCGCCTTTTGGCTTTCCTTCGTCTGCCGCTGCCGCCGCTCTTTCGCGGTGTCTGCCTGACGCGCGGGGTGTCATCCTGCAAACATATCGTAAACAGGCGTGAGTATTACCTTTTTGGGGGCCGGATCGTGTCGTTTTTTGTCGTTCTTTCTTCGTCATTCTCTTCGTTCTCCTCCGGGCGCGTGATGCCTGCGCGCGCCATGGCCCCCCTCTGGGGGGCCTCGAGGGCCAGCTGGAGCAGCTTTGGGGGCAGTGGAGGCTGGGGCAGTGGAGGCCTCTCATGCCTCTCCCTCGCTCGCCTCGCTGGCCCTGGATGCCCTCCTGGCGGCTCTGGTGGTCTGTGGCTCAGTGGCGGTGGGAGGGTTAGTACGATCAGGGGCCAGTGCAGGCGAGTGCGCGCGGCGCGCGGCGCGCGCTCGGTGAGAGGCTTGGTCAGGAGTGATGTCAGCTCAGCCCCTGCCAGCAGGCAGGGGCTGAGGTTGGTTGTCGCAGGCCCACCCATGGGGTGTCTGCGCGAGGCCCAGGTCGTTTGCCTTCGTTTGGTGCACTACCTGAGGCCTGGTTCGGAGTATGGGGTCCGGGCAGGCCTTTTGAGTTTGTCGATATTGCCGTGTGTGTCTGTCCGTCTACGACACCGGCGCCCGCAAAGGGCTGATTTCGACGCGGTGCGCGGGGGCGGCGGGCGCGATTAGTGTGGCTGTGAGGGCGGCATGCCGCGATATGGTGCGTGATGCGGCATCTACTCGGTGAGCGGGCACAAGAACGGCCTCGTGGCGCCGCCGGTCGCGGGTCGAAGTTGGGCTCTCTATCCCTTGGCGATTTTAGCGTTGAGCGTCTTCATAGTTTTTGTGATAATTACGTACACGTTCAAGTCCATGAAATCATAGAAGTATTGAGTATTGTATTGCGGTGCGTACAGATTCAGGCTGTATCGACCGTGTTTGCTGGTGATGACCATGGCTTCGTAATGCGCTGCGAGAGGCGCGCTTGAAGGCCATCGATAAAATTATACCGGAGGTGGCCCGTTGTATATTTCGTGCGCGGCCGTCAGAGGCCTGAAATTGAGTATTTTTCGAAAATTTTGCCGGAGGACCCCGGATTTTTTTTGCTGATCTCTCATACCAGAACCTATAGGGAGCTTATTTAGGTCCTCGTTTGCCCATTACCGATGGTGCCCTTCGCAACCCCCCTAGTGAGTGACCGGGCTACCATGCATCATATCAAAAGGTGCCGCCCCAGCTACCAACAGCTAAACTAAATTCCTCGGCCTTGCCGCCTCGGCGCACGCCACTCACTGCGGTGAAGGCGGACCTCATACCCGGATGAACGGTGGGCGCGAACGCGCGGGGCCCGGCCAGGCGGCTTCTAAGGGCTAAGGGTCAAAGGCAAACAACTAAGTTTATACTTAGGTATCGTTCCGTCAATTATGGGACATCAATCAAATGGAGCCGTCAAATAATGTCCAAGCAAAACAAGAAAACTGACGGGAGGACTCTTGTTTGGCTCCACACCAAGGATCAACTCAAACGACTCTATTTCTAGAATAGGGTAGAGAAAGCGAGAGGGGAAGGGGGAATAGGGGGACAGCGCGCGGGGCGGCAGCGAGGGCGAGCGCGCCAAAGGGGAGGGGGGAAGAAAAAAGGGTGGGTGGGTGGGTGGGTAGGTGGGGGAGGGGCTGCGGTATAGCGCGTCTGGGCTGGATGGGGCGCGAGGACGGAGAAGGAGCGGCCTCGAGCGCGGGCCCGCGGCGGAGAGCCGCGCGGCCACGCAACCCCAGCATGCGCCCACCTGGCTCACGCTGGCTCAACCGGCTCTTCTGCCTCGGCTGCCTTGCCTCGCTCCTGCCGCTTTATTACGAGTGCGCCTCCCCCCAGCCCATCGCCATTATACTCGGCACGCGCGCGGCGCTGTCGACGCGGCGCCATCAAGTGTCGCATACTGCGCCGACCAATCACTTGAGGGTCGCCCTTTGTGGCTGCTCGCAAGCTCTGTATAGCCCGGGTGACTAAGGCTCACTCTGCTCCTGGCTGTTCGTGCTGAAGCTTCCCCTTGCTCTGCCTCTACAGGTACCACTACACCCACAACATCTCGCGTCCTCAGCTGCCCAAGGATGATCCATGGGTTCGTGTGATTGATGCGGCACCTCCAGAGCACGGTGATAGCGGTGGGGTGACAACGCCTTGGCGCCATCACCCTCGACACCGGATACAAGCGAGAGTGTCCTCGCAGGGCGCTGTCCTTGAGGAGCCTGAAGACGAGGAGGCAGATGGCGAATTCACCGGAATCATGGGCATCGATGTTGTTCAGAGGCGACATGAGAGTGCAGGCACACTCGGAGTTGCGTCTTCCCGAGCCTCAGCAAGGGTTGTGCTCCGGCCTTCGGTAGTGGCCGAGAGACCTCGAGATGATCCAATGCAGAGCTCGCCAAGCTCGGAAACTGCTGCGGCCAACGGGCGGCCTAATACCTCGGATGTGACTGCTAGTACCAATGACGGAAGTACAGCAGCGGCTGGCTCAGCTCCTCCACGTACAAATGCTAGCACACATGAATCAGTGGGTGATGAGGATGAGGTACGGTCTTTCTTGCGTGGCGTTGACGCCAAGGTAGAGAGACAACGGGCCCATTCGTTGCATAGGGCGGGTAACAGCACGTCGGTAGTAAAAGAAGAGGTGGCCAGCTCATCCAGCTCGTCTTCAACGTCGTCACAGTCCACAAGGGGCAGTCATCGCATGTGGCGGGTCATTCCGGGAGGGGTGCGTGATGTCGTTGAATCATTGCCGGAAGGTGGATCGCGGACATGGCATGCAGAGGGCACGCTACGGCCGCGCTTCGAGGCCTCCGAATTTGTTTCTGACTCTAGTGGCCTACTGGGTTTTCGTGCACGACGAGAGCTCAACGGCAACCTGACTAGTCTGACTCGCGTCTCACCCTGTCGGCTAGCGGTCTTTATCGCCAACGAGTTGCCACGAGAACCGCTTGCACGCCGGGCTTACGGTGTCAACCTTATGCGTGCATGGCTTAAGATGAGTAGAGCTTACGAGCTCACCTCACTGCTCCTGGTAAGCCCTGCCGTAGCAGAGGTTGTCGTGTCACCACGTTGCGGCGGAATTTTGCGCGATAGTAGCGCGCGGCAGCTAAGTGCGAAGGCCACCGAGATTCTACGGCTGCCTCCGCATGAGTCTAGTGAGACGGCAGGCCCAAAGGCCCAGGGTGCTGATGTTCAAGGCGCGGGAGTTCATGTCAATGCCACGAGTGCTGCACCAGAGCACCAGGCGTCGAAGGAATACGGATGGCAGGATCCTCGGTATTCCCGACTAGAGGAGTCCGCACTCAAAGCGAGCTTCTACATCTCCTTCATTTTGAGATCGCAAGGTGTGCCCCATTTGGCTCTGCCAAGAACACCACGAACCCACCCATGCCTTGCAATGCGGTGTTGGTCACACCAAGTATCCATTTGCCATGGCCGTGTGCAGCTGATCCCTAAATGCCACAGAGCGCACGCCTAGATGGCATGCTTTCAGGAAGATTCCACCCTCTTTCCGAGCCCTTGGGACCCATACGCCTTCTTCACCGCTTCTCAGTACTTGCCTCTTGCACCTCCGCCCTTCTATTGATTGTGCCTTGCCCCATTGCCAAGGGGCGCTTTCCATGCTTTCCATGCGCTTGCTCTCACTTGCCATGATGCTGTTCATGCTCGGTTCGATGACGGCGACTCGTCGCGAGCAACAACGCCGTTGGATGGCGATGCATGGATACGCTTTGCACGGCTACGATGAAGTTGGAATGCCGCTACGCTATTATCATGGGGGGTATTACGGTGACTTGAATTACCATGGCGGTCGTGGGGGCAGCTCGGCAGCTGCTGCGCTTGAGGCGGATGAGGAGGCATTCTGGGCCGAATTTGAGGCCGGGCGACGAGGTCAGCTAGGCCCAAGTAGCGGTTCGCGACATAGCTTACTACTGTCGGTACTTGCATTGGACCAAATGCTTTCTCGCTTGCGAGACGACAATGAGTCTGAGGGAGAGGAGCAGAGCGATTCTGAGGGAGACGACGAGGTACAGGAAGAGAGATACAGCTTCTCTTATCCAGCGACGGGTACAGCAGGATCGCAGTCTCAGGCATCGCAATCACCGCGAGCATGATTCCCCGCGTGCATGATTCGAATTGCATCGGGAATTGATAAATCTAGTTTCTTCGGTCGTCGCTTGCAGCGGGCGGTTGGATGATCCGGATAACTTGTTTTAGGATACACGCAAACCCCCACCCAGTCGCCCCCTTCCGCCGGGAGGAGCTTCTGGATCCTTTAGGAGCTCGCACGCCGTGCCCCCGAGCCCTTTCGAATCGCCAAGCCACTCAACGCAGTCACCGGCCGGAGCGATTCGAACTTGCCGCTGTCGAAATCGATGCAATTGCTTACTTCCAGCGGAGGGGAGGGGGAGTGTCCAGACCTCCTTGCCCCCTACAGTAAATGTCGTCAGCTGCCACAATCCATTGCTTTCCTTGTTGCTTCCTCTCCACCCTTGACCCTAAGATGAAAGAACCTTGTAATATTCTCGCCTCGCACGTGGCTTTGGACCTCTGTCGTATAGCCATACCTGTTCACCCTCTCACCTCCTCAACCTGCCTTGCGGTGAGCCCCCTCGTGCTATACTTAGGGGCTCGGGTTTTGTGGGGGGTGAGCGGAGTGTTCATGGCACGATTCGGGGGCTTCCCGTGGCAGGTGGCATGCTCCGATCCTCGAGGGGCCTGTTCCCACTTCCCTCCTGCGCCTGCGAACGATCGGCTGTTCTTTGATTTCCTCCTCCGTGTGTTGTATAGCGGGGGTTCTGTCGCTGCTACGTGTTGCTTTCCATGCGTAGTCATGTCCTCGCGCGCTTTGCTTTGTTTGTGGGCGTTTCGGTGTAGCTGTTGTGCCTATAAAAAACCTTTTAATATTCTTACCGCACTCGCGGCGAATGGAACCACTACCTACTACACGTAGCGCACGTAGTACGCAGCATACGCTTTCAACACCCCCACTCCCCCGGCCCTTCTCCCCCCGCCATCAGGCGGCTCCCCCCGTACACTACTAGGGGGATAGGGGTGAAGGGCTTAGATATGGATATGGTCCGGTGCCCCCCCCCCCCCCCCAGTGATCTTCCCCCCTTCCTGAACAGGAGAGCATCGCCAACCTCTTCTGACAGCTGGGCGTAGACCTCGTGGAAGAGAAGCCGCCCTGGGCAAGGGACTGAAGTGCGCGGCGCGATGTGAGCTAATTGCGGTCTGAAAGCGCGCAGCGTGTGTTCGCCATTGAGTTTCAAAAATTATGATTTGATGGAACGAGTATAACAAAAAAATGGAGGTTAGGATATGGTGCAAGCTGGCAAACTATAGATGGAGGATTAGCGTTTAAAACCCGTCACGAAACACCTAGGCATTCAGTGCATCTTCTCAGCACGGCAGCCTGCGAGGCTGCAAAGGCTGGCGGCCGGAGGTGGCGAAAGGCCTCCCCAGCCCGGCCCGCATCTGTGAATGCGAGGAAGAGGCGGCAAAGCGCCGCGCAAGGAACGAAGCGCAACGACTCAACCCCCGCCCGAAATCGGCGCACGAGGCGCTGGGAAAGGGCCCCCCCAAACAATGTGCGCGCTTCACTCAGGGGCTGTGCCTCAGGAACAAACGCGGAGTCCGTTGCAACCTCTCGCACGATGTTCCGGGTGCGTGGATCGAAAACAAGTGTACGATTCGCTGCCACCTGCATCCTCACAAGAAGATCCCGGGCGTCTGCTTAAACGGCCCGGCGTGCCTCTTCCTCCATCCGGAGTACGTGTACGCAACCGCGGCTGCGGCCAATAAACTCACGGTAGCAAGAGCGATGCCCCGACGCCCAAGGCTCACATTTGATTCCACCCTTGGATACCCAGGTGAAGGACCCATTCGCGTCGCGACGTACAACATCAACGGCACCAAGGGCGGCAAATTAGCCGCCGTGCTATCACAAGCGCGTAAGGCGAAGGTGGACATCTTGCTCTTACAAGAGCTCCACGCATACGAGGACGGCTCGCACCTCCGGGCCCATAGGACAGCCGCCATGCTAGGATGGCTGTGGTTTGCCGCCCCAGGAGAGCTAGGGGACCCTGCTAGCGGAGTCGCAGTGGCGATCAGAGAAGCATCCGAACGGATAACCGCTAAGGAGGAGACCCTAGAAGTAATGCTAAAAGGGAGATGTGTATCAATAAAACTAAACATAGACGACATCCAATATCGTATAGCAACCGTATATCTAAGCGCGCAACCCGGTCCCCGCGGAAGGCAAATAGCCGAACTAGACAAAAAATTGGCCACCCTCGATACTACCCCAACCATAATCGGGGGTGACCTGAACTGCGTGGAGAACAGCACGCACGACTCTCGAAGGATGGGCGACACGCCCTACTCCAACGCGCACGGCGAGAAATGGAAAGCGCTAGCTCGAAAACATAGACTCCAAGACGCGCACCATACGATGCGACTGGGGCCAAATATCGGCTACACGAGGATGGCCGCCACCATCCACACGAGGATTGATCGCATCTACCACAGTAAAAGCGCAGATGCCTTCCAATGGCAGCAGCACGGACCGTGCCCGGACCTATTCTCCGGCAAAGCCGCGTCAGACCACCTCCCCGTCCTCGCTCTTTTTGAAACGCCGGGCTACAGGCAGGGACGTAACTTCGACAAGCCAATCGACCCAAGCATAATACACGAGAAGGGAGCACTGAAGACGGTAGAATTACTACTGCAAACCGCCAGCCGGATGATCGGCGAGGGGAAAGGCATAGAAACCGTATGGGCCGCCACAAAGGACAACATAGCCACATTCCTAAGGGAGACTGAGCGGAGGGGTAGAGTGATACTGCATCTAAATCATCGAGAGTGCTTGTGCCGTCCGATATGAAGTGATGCTTGGCGTTGTCCTTCATCATCACCCGCCCACCAATGTTTGCCCTTGCTATGAAATCACGGACGCCTCCACGTAACTCGACTACGCCGTCATATACCTTTTTGTCGAGGTAGAACCTGTCTGCCACGCTCGCGATGGTGCAATGACTATACAGATCAATGTCGAAATCTTTGAGGAGCATGCTTCTGAACATTTCATGACCTTGCTTCAACACAAGCGTATCGATTTCGCAATAACGACTGCTATAGCGGATAAGGTCGAATTTGTCAGGCTCGATTTCACATCCCCACTCTGTCATGTTCTTGAACAGGATCTCACGATCATCGTCCGAGGTCACCTCCCTAAGCAATTTGGCTCTCGACACAAAGCCGTTATTCCTTCCGAACACGAACTCATGAGTCATTAGATGATGAGGCATGTATTCTTTGTGTCGCTCGAACTTGAACATCTTCGGAAAGTTTGCTAGCGCATTCGGTATCATCTTGTATGTATCGCGAAATAGGAGGTGAATAGCTCTCACTTGACCATCTTTCTCCTCCGAGTATTTGGCTCTAGCTGAATAAACATCCGTACCCCGCTCGATTGTATCAATCCGACTCAGTTTTGATATGATCTGCGCTAGATCGTATGTCAAATTATGGACCATCACACGAGCTGTGAGATCCCTCTTCCCTTGAAAGTCCATTGGGCCGAAGTTCCTGTTCGCGCGATCGATCATCCAACTGAAAGCCATCTTGATCGGATCCTCGCAGTCACGAATGGTTGCCGAGAATGTCTCGCCGTCGGGACCGCCCTCCGTGACCGAGACGGCGTAGCACCTATGCTTATCGAATGGACACGTCTCCGTATCCAGATAGAAATCTCCGTGGCATCTATGCACCGTGATTGAGTTCATGACCTCTGTGAAGCGCTGTTTATTGTTAAGACCGAGTCGTTTAAATTTTTTCTTTAGTCGCTTACCCTCTACCTCGTCCATACCCATGATCTCTTTCAACTTTTCCCTTACTTTTCTAGTGTTGTTACCATCCGTTTTACCCATCTTGTCATGCTTTAGTCGAACATCGCCGTCGCTTATGGTAAGCTCGTCGCCGAACTCTAGCTTGCTCACATTTCGCCATTCTATGTGCTTGTACACTCGTTCATCATTGCAGCTCAGTGGCTTCAACAAATCCGGGATCTTGAACATGAGCTTCAGCAACTCCCAACTGTCGAGTCCGGATTGCTTTTGATTGACGCGACGATTAGCATCGATGAACTCCCACCATCGCTCCTTATGCTTAAGCTCTTGGAAGTGCTTCAGAGCATAGCTCGTGATGCCAGTAGGAATGATTGGAATGTAATGATCTTCAATCAGCGCAATGGTCTTGATGTTGGTACCCTTGCCGATCTTCGTCAAATTCTTGTCGCCTAGCGTGCGCACATGAAGTTGGATCCCATCTACATTATCGTCGAGAATGTACTTGATGTTCGTTCGTGAAATCTTACTGCGCATGAACTTACGCTTGATGCTGTCAATGAGTGCCTCGTCTACGCCCGACTCTTGAAGAGCGTTGATTAGACATGGCGTTGTATAATTTTTAGCGCTTGTGTGACGCTCGTAAAGTTGGATCTTCTCGAGTATCGGAAGCGCGTATTCGCGGAATTCCCCGCACCCAATCACGTCGAAATCGATCCACCACTTCAAAAATTCGCCTCCGGGGCGGGACCACCTACCATTTCGGCTCACTGCACGAATCTCTATCGTCAATGGACCGCTGGCGCTCTCAATGAGCTCCTCCGTAGCTTGGAAGTCGCTATTCATATGATACTCTTCTTCCTCGGGGTAATAACCATGGATGAGACGATGTATGTAGTCTTTACTAATCGTACGATACTCTTCAATAATCGTCCGACGTCGACCCGAGCCAATGGGCGCACTCAAACGCATAATGTATTTTTGCTGCA
This sequence comes from Isochrysis galbana, assembly GCA_018136815.1. Lineage (NCBI taxonomy): Eukaryota > Haptophyta > Isochrysidales > Isochrysidaceae > Isochrysis > Isochrysis galbana. The sequence goes on from CM030934.1 coordinate 6,507,083, forward strand.
GAGCTGAGTCTGCATAACGTCCTATAATGTGAATCAACTCAAGAGATGTCTCCACAATAAAACGTGCGTTGGGCGGCGGAGGACCTGAGCGCGTGAACCCTTCTGCACGAAGCTGGCGGTTCCAGCGCCGTTTATCTCTGGCTGTGACATTTTGCTGAGAAGCGCCGTAGCGGAACTCTCCATCGATGTCCGCTGGTTGCTGTGATGACATGATGGTTGGTGCTCTTTGATATAGGGGAGAGAAAATTTTTCACCCGATGTCCCACTTTTGGTAGAAGTTATAAAACTTCCGACCGAGCACCCTCACCTTACCTATAGGAACAGAAAAAAGTTGCCCGCGTCCCCCGCCACCCACCCCTTCGTGACCGACCTGCCACCATTCGTGAACGGTCTGCCACCCCACCCCCGGCTGCGTGCGGCTGCGTGCGCCTGTGTCAGCCCACCTGCGACCACCTGCACCCACACGCGCGCATCTGCACACACACGCGCTGGCGCCTTCCTCGATCACCACACAGCTGCGCTGCGTCGAGCCATGAAGCAACAAAGTAGCAGGACGGGGCGGGCGGGCGGATGCGTGCCGCTGTGACAGGACACATGCGACCACCTGCAGGCACACGCACGCATCTGCACACACACACACACACACACACACACACGCTCGCACCTTCCTCGAGACCCACACAGCTGCGATGAGTACACCTAACTGCGCTGCGTCGCTGGAAGGATGCATGAAACTAAGGGTAGCTCGACGGGGCGGCGGGCGGTAAGGACGCTGCAGCACCCTACTCCCACCAAAGGGGATGCTGTTTGGGCTCCACTCTTAGGATCCGAGTCGCTACGCGCCTCGAATCGTCGGGCCTGCGGCCCTCCCCATGGGGATGCTCAACCCCTCTGTAGGTCATAAAGGGGATGCTGTTTGGGCTCCACTCTTAGGATCCGAGTCGCTACGCGCCTCGAATCAGGATCCGAGTCGCTACGCGCCTCGAATCGTCGGGCCTGCGGCCCTCCCATGGGATGCTCAACCCCTCTGTAGGTCATAAAGGGGATGCTGTTTGGGCTCCACTCTTAGGATCCGAGTCGCTACGCGCCTCGAATCGTCGGGCCTGCGGCCCTCCCATGGGATGCTCAACCCCTCTGTAGGTCATAAAGGGGATGCTGTTTGGGCTCCACTCTTAGGATCCGAGTCGCTACGCGCCTCGAATCAGGATCCGAGTCGCTACGCGCCTCGAATCGTCGGGCCTGCGGCCCTCCCCATGGGGATGCTCTACCCCTCTGTAGGTCATAAAGGGGATGCTGTTTGGGCTCCACTCTTAGGATCCGAGTCGCTACGCGCCTCGAATCGTCGGGCCTGCGGCCCTCCCCCATGGGGATGCTCAACTCCCTCCACAGCCCATTTTTCTGCCCCAGTGAGTTAGTGTGGATTTCAGCCCGGGTTCCCTATTCATCCGCGCGCTGCTTCGGCCAGGGGTTGGAGAGAAGGGGGCGGGAGACTATGGCTTCTCCTTTGCTCCGGCTCGGCTTGAATTTCCTTCTCTTATATCCCCTAGCGTCCCTCTTGCTGTCCGCTGGGGTCTCTATTAAGAGAGGTTAAACTACTCTAGGCGATGTTGCGCATATCCAGACCTCCCGCCGCCTGCCGGAGGTCTTCCGATATTTCTAGGTTGAAGTCTTTATCCACCGCGTAGAGAGGGCTTATCATTTTCTTAATATGTTTGTTGCTCGGGGCGTGTAGCCCCATATTTTCTCGTTGTTTCTTTAGTCGCTGAAAGAATCCGACTTTCGCCGTTACTAGTAAGTGGTATCTCGCAAGGATCGCTCTTAAGATCGACTTAGCGGACCTCCCGTCCGCGTTACCGTATTGTATGTTATAGAAGTCCGTTAGGATATACCTCCATGCCAGGATACCTAAGTATCCCGAGGAGGGATGCGGTCTATCCACTTGATAGCAGAAAAGACGCTGGGCTACTTCAGATCCCGGCCTAAGGTTAATCCCTAAAAGTCCCTCTATGAATTCGAAAACGGGCTCCGTCGCGATACAGGAGGCTAAATGCGTGGAACTCTCGGGTGCTATGCCGCAAAAGCGACATGTTGGATCGTCAGCAAAACGATTCGCCGTAGCTATTCTCCTGTGTAAAACGTGTTTGAAGTGCATATAGGAGTCCCTTGGTGTCAGAAAGTTATACTTGTATAGTTGCGATACTTGTTTCCACTTCCCCGAGAGGACAGGTAACCTCTTTTCCCATCTTAGTGTGGATTTTTGTGCCTTCGGTTTCCTCATAGCGAGGAACGCTTTAGTCAAGGCCTTGACGTTTATCTCTTCTAGCGTTTTATGCGTGCCTTTGAGTGTGTATTCCTGAGGTATCGGATACGCCGTATCCGCTGGCCCGTCGTACGCTCGTCCCCACTTCAGCGGAGTGTATAGCTCGTTGGGTAGTAGCTGCGGGCTGATCCGTTCGTAGATATGGGGTTCTCCCATTACATTGAGCTTAACTTCGTGGTAGTCGCCCTTCCGGTTCAAATAGTAGTTATGATCTTTGTCCACAAGAAGGTCTCCTAGATCGTGTGCGTCTGGATCTTCTTGCGGGGCTAGTTCGTGCTCCTCCGGAGCGGGGGGTGGGGTTGTCGCATGCTTTCTAAGAAGGTCCATATAGTTAGCGGTGGCTTCTAGAAGCCTTGCTCTAGACCATTCGGATATCTTCTCCCACGACTTGAGAAGTGGGCCTACCGATACGTATTTGCCTCTATGGCGTATCCATCTTTCTCCGTCCGGCAAGAATGCCGCACATTCGTCTGTGGTGTATATGTCCCCCGTATCTGGGTTGATGGTATTATGAACTATAACTGTCTGTAGAGATTCCCATTTAGCCCTATGTGAATGGTGTACCGATGGAGCCTTGTGAAAGAGGTTATGCCATACAGGAGAGCCCTGGGTCCCTTCCCGGGTGCTTGTTTCCCGAAGGAGTTGAACCCGTCTGAAGTTCTCGAGTGCCTGCCATCTGGGCTTTCCTAGCAGCCGCTACCGCGTCAACTTCCATTTGGGCGTACGTTCGTCGTCTGCGAAGCTCCACCGCTTTCGCGAGGAGGATCGAGGATACTTTCCTTTTAGATTCCGTCCACATCAAGAGTTTGCCCCTAGCGCCTTCTCCCGGGGGGGCCGTATATAGTCGTCTCCAGAGGAGGTTAATCAACTCTCGCGTATCCGGGTCTTCCAACACCTCCAGCGGTATCTTGGCTTCTATCTCCGTCGCCCGTCTAGGCGGGGCTATTGCGAACGTCGCAACCACCGGGTGGTGATCCGATGCCGCCATGCCCGTGAATAGTTTGATGTCTATGTATGCTGTATACCATCTCCACGTGGAGTAGTATTCCGCCGCGTATACGCGGTCTATCCTAGTGTAGGTCTGGTGCCCGCATCTCGTGTATTGGCCTTTAAGGCTCGGATTGACTAACAATTGAATGTCCGTGAGGCCGTGCGTGGCGAGCGCCCTCACAAGGGCTCTGCCTCCCGAATTCGCGTAAGGGGCCGCCCCCTCGCTAGACCTGGTATCTCTACTAACGTTCTCTACGCAATTAAAATCGCCCGCTAAGATAGTGTGGGGAGGTATTTCTGGCGTCGCCTGCCTCTTAGGGAGAGTCTGGGCAATCTGGGTGAGTCCCCCCTGCATGCCAACAGGCAGCGCAGGGGGGTGGATGGTTCTCGCCCCCCATGAGGGGAGTCGAGAGAGTGGGGGGGGGGGCGCGAGGCCCCCCTCCATGGCGACCAATCATAAGATTAGTGATTAATTAGTGGGCCGCTTTTCGTGTACGTGCGTTGGAGGTTGGAGGTTTCACCCTTCGGGAGAAGAGAAAACGGAGGACGGAGGGACGAGGGACAGAGGGGGGGGGGGGTGCTTTTCCCATACAAGTATATACCCACTGTATGGGGGTATGTGTCAAAAAAACAACCAAACCTGAGGTCGCCTGGTCGCAGCCTCTTAGTGGAGGAGTGTCACCGTCACTGGGGGGCCCTTAGAAACATCGTTTTTACGGGATGTTAAACTAGCTCGGTGAGCGGGCATGATCCATAAGCCCCTTGTTTATGTCCACGGACGCAACCGGACTCTCGGGCCATCATGGTGCGAACGACAAGGTGTATCAGGTCGTTGAAGGAAAGGCTACTGGGCGCTAAAGGGTCGGCGGGTAGGGAGCGTAGGCGGCGGCGCGTGTCGCCCGCGTGGCGACGATGCGCTCGTGGGTGGAGGGCGTGACCATCCACTACTCCTACTCCTCGGACTATTGCCGCGGGCTGTTCGTGGGGAAGACGGCTCGGATGCGCGTAAGGATGCTGGGAACTTGGGCGAGGCTAGCGAACATGGTGAAAGAGGCGGTGCAGTTGGAGATGCCAGCCTGCATGGGGCGCTTGAGGAGAAAACTTGGGCTATGGCACTACCGGAGATTTGGGCAGCCGAGTCTTCCATTTTGCGCAATAGGAGCGTGCGCGAAGGATGGGTGATCCCCGGGACCACCTGAGGTGTGGGTGGACATCGCTCCGCCGCACCAGGCCGTCGCGAGTGTGCGCCACGAGAAGTTTTTCGAGCGCTGAGTGGCCGCCTCTGTACGTCCAACGCCCGTGCTGCACGCCAGCGCTCAACCTCTTGCAACTTCCCCGATACCTCGCTCATCATCGAAAAGAGCGAAGAGAAACTTGGGGAGTGACATGGAGCTGTGACGGATTTGTCCTCCTCATTGTCCTCGGTGAACCTCAGCTCTCGAGAATTTTGCTTCCGTTGATGTTGCGAGCTCAAGCCATTGGCAGCAACGCTCAAAGCCGCGCTGTCAAGAGGATCCGAATATGGGCGATAACCGAAGGCAGATCTGTTAAAGCCTCGACCCAACGTCGTGGGTGAGACGGCGTCGTCGAGGGCACTCTTCGTGCCTTGTCGGAGAAGCGCGTCATTCCGGACGGCGGGTTGGCGATAGTCCGTGGAGCGGCCTGTGTTCTTGTGACCTGCTGTCGGATCTCTTGCAACAAGAGAGGTGGGCGCACCCATGGAGATAGCCGAAGCATCTTGACGAAACAGAGCCTTGTTTCCCTGCCGAGAAAGTGCGCTATCCAATCGCCAAGGTGTGCTCTGCGTCACGTTGGTGGTGTCTTCGTGGGCAGTCTGGGGTGTGTATGCTACAGCCATCTTGGATCCACCGGCCGTACCCATCATGTCAACGATCTTACGGCGAGTGGCATGTGTAATGAAGACGAGCGCTGCTGTTTCGCCTAGAGAACCTGAGCTTTGCCCTCGTTGCGCACCACGATTAGGCTGGTTTTCCGTGAAGTGCTCGAGTGCTCCGATGAAATCTGCCCATTTCACACTGCATCCAGCGCGGCTGCTCTCGTTTCGAATCGTTCTAGGCGACTCCAGAAAGATGGAGTCAAACGTGTGTGGCATGCCGCTCCCGAGGGCGGAAGTAGACGAGCCTACGGATACGATGGAACCTCTTGGCGGTTTGCGTGAACAGCGCGGAAGCATGTGATTGAGTAGCATAAAAATCTCCGCCTCGTCTCGAAAGACACCTGAACCCCGCAGAATGTCGAGGAGAGACGAAAGCTCAACAATGCCCGTTTTCCGACGGTCGAACACTTCAAAAGCTTCACGCAGTTCGCGGCGACGCGACGCACTGAGGTGCGAAACGTTCGTAGTCGATGTCGCGTGACCATGGGCTTTCAACCACTTGGCCACATCTACTCCCATCAGCCTTGGGCTTGCCATGCGACAGTTCGCATCACTTTGATGTCGAGACATGTTGCTTGGAGTTGTGCACACCCCTACCTCGGAAAGTACCGACGAGGATCCCGCCGTACACCGTGCGGAGGTCGTGGCCGAGGAGGGTAAACTCTTGGCACTTCCACGACGCCCTCTTGGTCTCGGCGACTGCACCACGTTGCTGCTTCTCAAAGATACGCCTAGCGAGGTCGGAGCATCGTCCGCAGAGGGCTCATCAAGCCGGTACACAATGCATGACCGAAAGAATCGCAAACCCCAAGCACCTGAGCCACCTCTTCTCTGGATAGCAGTCATTTTGCTAAGGGGGTGATGAGAAAGAGCGCCCTGTGCAGTCACCCGCCCGACGAGTAGTGTGGGGCCTCCACGTCGTGCAGAATTGGCGAGCATTAGCGCGCGTTCGACGGGTCTACCTGCAATCAAGCATGAAAGACGATATGCGGGCTTCTCCGGAGCAGCGCTTCCACCTTTCCCGAGGCGGCCCACGTCGGACGATGCCCTCGACACAGACGGCTCTAAATTTACCGCCACACCCGGGCTTGAACCCAAATCCGGATCCATATCAAGACGAGAGCCCGGCTGAGAAGACGTCACGGCATGCGCCGACGACGCAACTGAACTGCCATCATTCGGCGCGCTAGCAAGGCTAGGCGTCGTGGGACGAGAGAGGCTGAAGAGCTCTCCGCGAGATCCCGGTCGCCCCTTAACCGGAACGACTTCCGCAGAAAAGCGCTCCTCCTCCTCTTCTGTCAAACCAGCAACCCCGACGGCGACTGTACCGGACGAGACGCCGCACAGTACTTCGATACCGTCTTGGCGCAGGGCAACCTGCACGGCGACTGCTGCTGCGACAGCCCGCCTCTGACGGTGCGACGGCTGCATGGCATTGATTTCATCAGGTGTGAGTGAGGCGACGGCGATAGTGCCATGAGATACCTGATAGATGGTGTGCATCGTCATCCCGTACTCACGCACCGTGCGTGCTAGCTTGCGGACGGCCTGCTGTGCACGCAGTAAAGACTCGAGACTTTGTAATCGCAACTTCATACGAAACACCACGACGGTACTCTCACGCATCCGAAGCCCTTCGACACCAATGGCGTACGACAAGGCGAATGCCATCCCTTCCGGCAAGCCACCCCGAGCTACCGTCGTTGTGTGCGACACCACACCCGGAGCCGCCGTCGCAACAAGATCATTTGGGCTTGGCGACCCGCGTTCGATTTCCCAATGAGTTGCCCGTGCCTTCATCAAAGCCGTGTTCACTCGCTCCTGTTCTGGGTCGGCAAGCCAGTGCAGCAACGCATCGGGGGCAGTGCGGCCGTGCCGACCGCAAGTCTGGTCCTCAAGAGCCGCCACATGCGCAGAGGCCCGAGCCTCGAATGAGACCTGCGGTGAAAGCCCATCGATACCGTCACGTATAGCTTGTAACAGCAAAAGAGACGTTGGAGCCTCAAAACCTGGTCGAGGGGGAAGTGGATGGTGGGGAGAAGTATTACTTGCTCAACAAATTTTGCCATCATCCCATGGCGGTAGCAACAGTTGAGCCTGCAACTATGATCACATCACTGCCCCCTGGCTGCAAAGAGCGGCTTTCACGGCTCTCGCCACCATGGCGCAGACGCTACTGTTGTATGAGCGAGAGAAAGTAAGCAGAGGAGCCCGCACCGGTTTGATCGTATGTGACGCTCGGCGGAACATTTGACAAGACGAGCGCATCGGCGGCTAGTGCGAGGACGTCCTGTGCGATCGAAGAATCAGCACTGAAATGAGACGCCAAGTGCCGGCGGCGATTTTGGGGCAGACTACTGAGAAAGACTGTCGCCGGCGACTTTGCCAAGTTCGTGTATGCCCACAAACAGGTTCAATTATTGGATGAGCATAAGCGGAGCACGTTCATTAGCGCGCACCTGTGCAATTACGACGTCACCAGCCGATGCTTGCATCTGCACCGTGAGCGTCAGCTCATCCAAGGGGTCCCCCCAAAGAACCTATTGCGTGCCAACAGTACAAAGATTGTGAGCGGAGCACACTTCAGGCATGGAGGCAACAAGCACTAAGTGTATGGCCGCGTGCAAGCATTGAGCCGCATCAATCCAGAGTTGACGAGATGGGTTGCCCGGGTTCCTTCCCCAAAGCCACATTCGCGTGCCTGCGTGAATGGCGCTCCGATCGTCTCGTGATCCTCAGGTTCTCCTAATCTTACGCCATACAACGCCCCCACGCCAACACCACCGGCGACTCCAAGGCGAGCCATCCCTAGCGAAGCAACCTGCGTGCATATTCAGGGCTAATGGAGAGCGAGGTGCGAGCGGACGCCGCGTGTGCCCTCAGGTTACGTGAGATGAGCCAGGCCGGCAGTTGGACCGTCAACATCAGAGGTGCATCGTACAGGAGGCTTGTGACGCATGAGGCAACTCTCGCCTCGCACGTAGTACTGGGAGGGCTGATGGTGCGGCTTGACCTTTCTTGAGCCGTTTGTATCTTCCGCCACTGGGCCCAATGCCCAAGGGTCTCTCTCAATCTCGAGCGATGTCATTGGGGCATCCACCATCTCTACGAGGTTATCATTGCGGTCTAAATCGAGAGATGTGATCGAACCTTTGGAGATGAGAAGGGGGTTAGCCAGCCGATGATTGGGTGAAGACAACCTTAAAGCTTACATTGAATGACACGATGGACACGAGTCCGGGTGGGCGCACAAGACGCGTAAGAGACTCGAGAAGAATGCGGACGATCTGTGCAAGAGTGACTCACCTAGGTGCATCGCATCGAACGACCCCGCTTCGAAGGCTGCCCGGCGAAGCGCCTGCATGCGCCGGTCGGATGCATGCGGACGCCGTCGTGAGGCCAAACGCAGTGCCCCTGATCCTTCACCCGCCACTCTTGCTGCAGCCGCAGTCGCCTTGAGGCTGGACAAACGGAGCGCCTCTTTTGCCGCTGCGGAAGCTCCACCGTCGAGATGTTCCGTGCTATGAAGGAGTGATTGGTCCATATCGCGCAGTGTGAGCATACACCGACAGGCGGCAATTGCAGCTAAGCGAGCAGCTCCCGGGATGGATGCATCATACGTCCACATTATGAGCATTCCTTCGGCAGTGAACCGGACAATGTCGCCACCCGCCGCCTCAGCCGCGCGCAAAAGGCGCCTAGCGGCAGACGACAGCATCGTGCGAGCCTGCTCTCGCACCTAGGATACAGGCGGGATTGATTGCCCGAGTGCTCAGAAGAGGGTGGAAATGGCTGTGCTCGCGTGCCCTAGTCAATCAGGGCAAGACGCACAACCGGCTCCAAAATCCACACCTGCTGGTGAGCGGATGGCCGCCGCGGTGAATGGGCATCGACAGCCTCGATCGCCGGCAGATTTTCTGTGAGCTCGTGCAGTCCTGATAGCTCGACCACTGCAAAGGCGGCTGTGATTCTCTGGCGAGTTTCCGATTCGTTCGCCTGTAGAGTCTGCATTGCCTTGCGCATCATGGTTCCGAGCACCGGATCATGTGAGTCGGCTGAGGTGCGTCGGTAGAGAGCAGGTGACGCGCCGATGAGGCGACGGCCGATGACGGGTGTGGATCCCCGCGAGCTGCTGATGAGGCCACGTCTCCCAATTGTGGGCGACCTGCCTCCCTTGCCAGCGCCCCAGCGGCCGGCTCCGGGCGAGGCCACTCTGGACCAGTGGTCAGCCACTTTTACGAGAAGGGATGTCTCGGCGGAGATGGCCTCGGGTGCCTTGGCAAAGTTGAGCACCTCGACGAATTCGTCAAACTCGAGCTGGCCCGACTGATCTGTGTCAACCTCGGCAAGCACCTCCGCAAGCCTCGCCCGCGTAAGGTTGAGACCGAGCATGACTGAGGCACGCATGAGTTCTGAAACGGAAATAGACCCCGAGCCATCGGCGTCCACCGTGTCGAAGACGCGTCGGGCCGAAGTACGGTCGAGCGCCCCCTCCTCCAGGATATTCATGCGCGTGAGGTGGTCTAGCACCAATGTCGGCAAAAAACGCAGCAGGTGCGAGGTAACTGAGAGGTGGAAAGGTGACGTGTCAGACGAGGAGGAAGAGGACATTGCTGCACAAAGCGTCGTGTGTGCGTCTGACGCTATCACGGTTACGACTGTCCGTCCTCTGAGCCTTCCTTCCTTCCTCTACCCTGACTCTCTCCTCCCCTTCCCTCCCTCCCTCCCTCCCTCTCTCTCTCTCTCTCTCTCTCTCTCTCTCTCTCTCTCTCTCTCTCTCTCTCTCTCCCCCTCTCTCTCTCTCTCCCTCCCTCTCCCCCACTCCCTCTCCCCCACTCCCTCTCCCCCCCTTTCTCTTTCTCTCTCTCTCTTTCTCTCTCTCCCTCCCTCTCTCTCGCGAGAGGCCTCTCCGACGGAAAGGAATGAGCGAAAGTTGAAAGTCGAAAGTTGAAGCAGGAGGAAACCGACGACCCACACACACATAAAAAGTACAAAAGTACACACACAGCTTGACGCGAACGAGAGAACTGAACCGACTCGAACGAGCCCTTCGTTAGTTCGTTAGGTTCGTTCTTTGGCTACAACCCCTGCGCGCCTGTTCACAGGATAAGACGGCGACCGTGTGGACAGAGGTTTGTTGCCGCTGCCGGCTGGACGACGCAGGTGGAAGAGGGAGAACTAGAGCACCGGGCCCCTGTGGCCACAGCCTGTGGGGCTGGGGTGTTGATGGTGCCGGGCCAGCCCCTCATGCATAGGCACGAGGGCGATGCCGCGGCGTTGTAGGGGCCCGGCCCTGAGGCCTTCCCGCCTTTCCTATGGAAGTGTCTGGAGTGTGGAGTGTGGAGTGTGATGGGTGTGGCTGTGGAGGTGGAGAGTGGTATGGTGTGTGTGCTGCAGCATTGCAGCATGGCTGTCAACATTGACATGGAGGGTTCTGGCTCGCTGTTCGCGGTGTTGTGAGGGCCTCTGCCTACCGGGCTGGTGGCGGCCTCAGACCCAACTTATTATCCTGTAAACAGGTGCAGGTGCGGGACTTACCTATTTTCCGGTGAGCGGAGCTCTCGCTCCGCCCACCCCCTTCTCCGCGCTCTCTCTCCCCTCTCCTGCAGGCACGCGCGATGGCGCGCCTGCGAAAGGCCTGCAGCTGCCCCTGACCCCTGACGACCCCTGGAGGCTCCTGGAGGCCAGCTCAAGGGGCAGAGGAGGCTGGGGCTGGGGCGGGGCCCTGGCCTCCCCTGCCTCCCCTCGCTGGCGCTCCTGGGCCTCAGGGGCCCCCACTCTGCACCTGTCTGCCTGTCGAACAGGGGGGGGAAGGGGGGTTGGAGCGATGGGCTGGCCACGAGGCACGAGGGGCCAGGACCAGGACGAGCGAATCTGGCGAGCCTGTCAGGGAGAGAGTGGGTCAGCATGGCAGTGGGCTCCTGGCAAGCCATCAGGCATGCCAGGAGTATGGGTGGTTCCTCCCCCATGGCAGGGGAGGAGTGGGAGTGGAGAGAGGGGGGGGCTCGTGCCCCCCCATGGGCGAACTAAGTATAAACTTAGTTGTAGAAGTGTATAAAGTATAAAGTGTAGAAAATAGCGGGGGGGTAAAAAATAAGGGAACCTCAAGTTGCACCCTCTGGCCTCTGGGCTGTGGGCTGTAGCCGCAAACCGAAGCTTCGCCGGTCGATATCGATATCGCGCGCGGGGACGCGGGGACCTTGGCGGTTTCTGAGCCCCCAGGGGGTCCCTCTGAGCCCACATGCAGCGCGGCAGCTCGCGCGGCGTCGCCTGTGAGCTGTTCCGGCTAGCCAAAGAGCCAAAGGTTACCAAAGGTGGGACAGCCCATGCCCGATGCCTGACCCAGCCTCGTCGACTAGCACTAGCACTAGCACTAGCACCCGCACTCTATACCTTTTATAATGGAGCCCCACTTGCCGCCTGTCGGGGTTCATAGCCTTGTAGAGCTGCATGTTAGCTAGCATGCCTAGCCACACACACCGGACGAGCCAAGCGCCAACCGCGCTCATCCCCATCGCGGGATGGGGTCTCCGTTGTCAATGGAACTACGTGGCCACAGCACTAGGATTAAACCAGCACAATAACAAACCTCCCCCCCCCCCCCCCCCGCCGTGTCCTCGGCAGGGATGGCGAGGGCGGAGGAGGCGGCGGCCGCCGCAGCTGGCGTGGCGGAAGGGTGGACTTTGGCTGGCTGGCTCGCAGCGCAGCATACGCTCTTGCCGCTGCTCGCGCACGCGCTCCTCGACGGCGCTCGCGACGGTCAGAGCGAGCTCGAGCACCTGCTCTCTCTGAGCGACGAAGAGCTGCGCGAACGCATCTGCGGGCGCTCAGCGCTCCCCTGCCTCCCCTGCCTCCCCTGGCACGCCCAGCTGGCGGAGGAGGTGGCACAGGCGCGCCAGCATCTCAAGGCCAATTCCTCGCCCGCCAGCGAACTCCACTCCAAGTTTGAGACCGAACCCGCCAACTTCACAGCCAGCTTTGGCAATCTCAATGAGTTCTACAAGGGGCTCGAGGGACTGATTGGTCCTCCTAGCCCTAA